>OY720108.1:26714147-27240544 GCA_963082835.1 Leptogaster cylindrica | reverse complement strand
TAACTGTACTTATGCAGGTCCTAGTCCTGTGGATGCTGCACCACTCTCTATGGTTATATATATTGCTGCGACCACATCTTTTCCAACCTTATGTTGCCCTGAGCTTTTCGTCTTTTTTTGTCGTTTGTTTTCAGACGTGGTCTTGTTCACTTAAGAGTATTTTTTTGTGTGTATCCTCCCCCTCCTTCCCCACCCTGCTCACTATAACGGCGGTTGTGTATGTATATGTGTTTCTTTTTTTGGCTTTTGTTATGAAAAGAAACCCATAAAATAAGTGTAGGAGAGAGGGCTCAGAAGGGCAGACCGAAGGGTATACGAAAGGAATGAGCCTGAAAACATTCAAGTAATGAGAATTTAATTTAATACAACACCAAAAAGCCCAAACGCCAAAAATTCTCGTAACTCCGAATGTGTTGCTGCGAGCATTTTAAGTCTTGTTCCACGGCCAAGAGCTGGAAACACTTTTGATTTTTTCTTCTTGTATTTTTAATTTTTGTTCAGGTCACTTCATTTTCTAGTGGGATAAAAAATTGCTCAAATAATTTTGTACCTGATGCATGAAAAAAAAACAAGATTAATGCTTCAATCATAAAAGTGACACCTCAGTCGATAAGATTGATGTAGAATGAAATCAAGGGTAAGTAATAATAGAAGACGCCCGAAGCGGTGGAAGACGCAAATTTACGACTCTCCAAAGTTCTACTTTTTTCTTCAAACTTTCATTACAAACGAATTTTTCTCTTACACCATGGTCTTCTTCTTTTCTGGTGTTTGGTTTTTTCTACTTGTGATTTTTTGGCAATGGAGAATTCCTCGTGCTCTTTCCCTTCCGTTTAACCCGAAATAGTTGTAGAAATTACGTGGGTGAATGATCTATTATTGCTTGCCATGTGAGGCTACACTTAAGTTCGTTTACCGAATTTTTTTTTGGCACTATTTGTTATGGAGAGGTATGACCGTACGGAGAGGTTTTCACGATTATGATTCCATGCGATGCACCTGCTTGGCACACAGGTGACAGTGAGACGAAATGTGATTCTTGGCAAATTTTCATGCCACTAACAAATTATATTTTGAAATGGGAGCAAACAAATGAACTTTAAAATTCCTTTTACCGAACATTTTATCGTATGAATTCCGTGCGAATTTCTACTCGTAAATGTGTTTTCTGTCAGTTTGTTTCTGTTATTTAAGGATATGGCTGTAGTTTTAAATGAGTTTTTGTGAAAATTGTGTGTGGGGAAAAACTGACAATGGTTATTGCTGTTGAAAAACATAAGAGCTGGAACAGAACCAGCATCATACAACCCCCAATGATCATTAACATTTTAAAGGAGCAAATGAGTAATGAATTTATCGGTCACAGAAGTGCAAGAGGTGGATAATGACACATACCGGAGTTAATGGGTTAGTTTTACGATATGTATATAACATTTAATGTGAATGCAAACGGAACATTTTAAACAAACAATTACCGTACCCGTCGGTGACCCGAGAATATCTTTAAACCCCGAAGACTTCCGGGTAAATTTGTACCCCAGACAATTTATCACCGAATTGCATCCAATTATTGTACTAGCTCAGATATCCAATCAGATTCACAATATTTCCTCGATGTCTTCCTCGCGGTAATTAAGGTGCATCCTGGAAGACATTTATCACGGTAATTGCATTCGGAGTTTAGGGATTGCATTTCATTCAGTTGGAAAGGAACACAGAATTAATAAAATACAACAATAAATTTCTTAATTTGATTAGATCGTTAAATCAGGCATGTCACCATGGATACACAGAGGCCACACATCAGCGAGAATTCCGGCATCAAGCCATCTACACCTCCCTCCCCCTCCTTTCACAATATCATTCAAGTACATTCCGCCCTTTAACACATAATTTTTGGCCATTAAGAAAAAACCAGACGCCTACCGGACGTAAAAATCTAGAGTGAAGCTCATTTTTTTTGTTATTGGGCCTAATTACGTCGTCCTGCGAGCAGCCTTCGGGACCCAATATACGATGGCCCTACGACAGGGCGCCCTGGTTAAACGTATAAGCGGAGCACCTCGAGAGCTGAGGGCCGGGAATTTCATTATTTCGAAAGGCATCTGGAATTCAACTAAATCAAATGACAGATGTAAACGACAGACTAATGTTAACACTAAAATTGAGATACATGACGCTAAAACAGCTCAAATCAACGAAAGCCGACGAAAGCCGACGGGTAGACGACGAGACGGGAACAGGAAGAATCTTGAGAATGCATATTATTTTTATGTCTTCGTTTGACTGTGAGGTTTTTGTCATTGGCTGTTGGAGCCAAACGCGGAGGGCAAAATCCGTAGTACTTGGGGGCTTGGGGCCGATTGTGGTTTTGTTCGGATGAATGTGGCTCTCCGACCGCACTCTAGAAATCTGAGAGGCACAATATAATTTTCTTCACCTCTTTATTTTGTGCGTGGATTAATGCATGAGACAGGAGGTGAAGTACTAGGGGTCGAGTGGAAGTCATTAGGGTCATTAAAAAGCAAACAAATGTTCAAAGATGGTAAACTAGCTTAACTGAAGTCCTCCACCTCGCTTGGCCCAAAAGTCACCGCACAATCAACCCCAAAGTTCTTTAGGGAGGCTTGAAAATTATTTCGTAATCGCACAATTTCGCCGACAATTTGCAGTTAAAACTCTGTGGCCGAAGTGTTGTGGTTTATCGGTGGTATTCAAAGCACGATTACGTTTTTAGACCAGAGTATGGAAAGAGGGGAGTAGAGGGGGGGAGGCAACACAATTTTAACCAAACGCAACTGAAAATGAAGCTATACAAAACCGACTGTGAGGAATCTGTAAGAAATCATCACCTCCTTGTATGCCTGTTTCTTTTAAAATAAAAATCTTTTATTTATATTATTGTTGTTTTGCTGCCGTTTGATTCTCTTCTTTCTTTACTAAATACCAAATATCCAAACTGAAATGGAGAAAACAAACACGAAAAAAGATGGTCGGAGTGAATCAAAGGCGAAAAGCAATTACAGCAACGAACTACACATGTAAAACTACCTCGGTTCAGTCGTTCCGGTCGTAAACATCCACTTAAGGAGGGCGAACACGTTTTTAATGACCTATAAGGTTCGAATTTTCTTCTAAAGGCGATTGCATGCCAGATTTATTTATATTCCATTTAAACATGCACATTTTGTTTGTAACTAAGTAAAAAAGGGGGAGAATTTCTTTCTACAAAAGTCAAAATTTTTCTGATATAATTTCCACAGAAATTGAAATCATTGAAGACCTCAAAACATTTTTTCTGTCAAATATTTTACTGACTGATAAGCCAGCCATCCCCAAATGCGGCGTTGTCTACAAGAAATGTTTAAAATCCTTCCATCAACATATTCCGTCAGAAACAAATACAATTGCATGACACTTGTGAAGTGCTTTCCAGTGTTTTCCTTCTCCCAGAATGAATGTCTTATCTCCGTCTGGGGATTCTCAGACCTAAATAGTTCTAGAAAGTTATTACCGAAGGTAGCATGCGGAGGATACGAATGTAAATTTATAAAAAAAAAAAACAAAAAGAAAATCGGGAGGGTCGCGGGGGAGACAGCGAAATCAAGTCGTAGAACAAACGCAAGTGGTAAAAAGGAAAGTAAACGGCAGACACTGAGAAGATAGATATTAACCTCCATTCCAACTCCCACAACATCGGGGATGGGGCCCCAACCGGCGACCCCGTATCCTTCTTGTTGGAAAAGAAACGTCAGCACATGGTCTATGTCTCCTATTTAAAAGACTACCATCGAAGATCTCGAATCGCTTTCCTTGGTCGGCCCTCTGCAGTCATTCAATTCAACCAGAAGTTAGTAGCATCACTGCACCGTTAGTGGGTAGTTTAAATGAGTTCAAGCACAGCAATGCAAAATCAAGTTCTCAATAGTTGACATTTAAGGCGACCGAAACCAGGAAGGAATGGAACGGAATCGACGGCCATCGTTTTGTATGAAAAATAAAATAACAAAAAATAAATGTAAGTAAACTAAAAATCATTGGCTCTTGTGTGTATGTGTGACTATAGCAGATGCATTACGTCGGGACTTGTAGGTGAATTCGGTTACTGAGTTTTCTGTAAATCCTGAAACTCCTGGGATTGGGGCTACAGAAATAAGATCAACCAGCCACCGCGTATCGATTTTATGTTCTATTTTATCTATTAAGACGATTTTGTACGAATATTGCTTTTTCACCTTTATCAAAACATCGCATGAAAGAGATTAAGTGGCTTGATTTTGAATGCGTTGCATGCATTCAAATCGATTTTACTTTTAGCAAAACTTTTTTCATGAATCAATAAAAACTGCTTCTGGTTGAATTCATATACTTTATATGCAATCGAAAGAGCTTAACCCTTTTTTTTTATCCGATCCTCTATATAGATTGACTACAGAGATTTACTATTCATGACTTAAAATTGACTGAATTTCCGTCGTAGATGCATAGAAGGAATACAATTTCACCACTAAAGGCAAATACATCATTTCAATGTAGCAGAAGTTATTAATTATGAAATAACTAGCAGGCAATAATGTTTCCACGTTTAATGCTCGACCCAGAGATGGGAAATTTCGAGTTCAGTTAAGGCAAACAAATATCTGGAGAATTTATGATGCATGCGAATTGCAACTAAGAATTACTGTATGCAATGTTGCACTAGAATACTCGTATTGTGCGTTCTTCGTTTTAGGTACGGATTTCCAACTCATTATGGTCATTAGTTGACCTTACACTTGTTATCAGTGACGGATTTGAATTTAAGATTTCCAACATTACATCAGAAGTAATTCATATAAAGCAAGTCAGATCAATTGAAATGAAAACCAATTAAAAATGGTGAACTACATTCAAATAAAGATATTTAAACAATTCAATCCTCATTGGGCACGTGCTGCTCCTTACCCTTGGTACGCTTCTATAAAAGTTTAATCAAGCATGACTCACTGATTCAAAGTAACAAATGCAACCCGAATCCCTTAAAATAGAACAAGTTCAGGCTTCAAAAAAAAAAAAAAAAATAAATCAAAGATTTTAATTTCAATTCTCCTGCATTGATTTAAAGAACATCATAACAAGTTTCCATTGTTGTTGCACCCTTCATTCCCCTGTCACCCTTACCTGTCTGTCAACTAATATTTCTGCATCATTGAATCTTGAATATGTTTTGTCCTCATCCATTCCCCTTTCTATCTCATTTTCTCAACTTGAGAAAAATTTACTGATGTTACAAGAAGATGTGTATAAATAATCCCCGCAAAACTTTAATATCACGAAGGGCGCCTTTGTAAATAGTACAAAATCTGTTATTTGAATCCCATGTAATCACCAAAAATTTCGCAAGCACAGAATATAAAATAAAAAAACTGCCCTCATTTATGTAGTTGCGAGATACCATACAAATCAATCAGACATTCGATGACGGCAACTTCCATTCAATGTGACTAAAGAACATTTTTAGTAGGACAAAAAAAAATAAATGAAGGAAAAAATAAATAAAAATAAATTCGAGAAGGAGAGATTTTCGGCGAGGGTTGTTTTCTGGCTGTAGGCTCTTGGCACAAGGAGAGTCCTTTGGAAAGACGAGTAATCCTTTAATGTGCTGAATAATTCGCCATCTAACCCACAGCACAAATTTTGCGGCACATTATTCAGCCTCAGGGACATTTATTGTAATCAATCAATATCGGACGTTTTATATCCTTCATCCTCCATCCGCCCAATCATCGCAGCAAGCAATTGGACGTGCCTCGACGCTAGGGGGACACAGCTTGATTTTATTTTCTTTGGTTACCCAAATATAGTGCCATGCCGGCAACAAAATCTAACACACAGCCATGGAGCTTGCGAAAAAGGAGATGACAGAGATGAGATAAAAAGAATACTGACAACGAACAAAAAAAAAAAAAAAAAAAAAACAGAAGAAAAGTAACACTGAAAGAGTAGAGAACATTTCAGGCCGGAGATGTGGCGGACTGGATGGACTATCACCACAATATCGCAGTTTTAATATATATTATACTATCTTGTAGTCCTCCCATTGAATTTATCTTCTAGTCATCCTCTAGCCAAAGAAATTTTTCTCATCATCCCTTACAATCGAGACGCTTCATTCTTATGACATCACTTAAGCCTTTCTGACTTAACTTTCCTCTCGACCAGATCATGAGAAGGAAAAACGGGGTTTGCAGTAACTCAACAACGTCTTGATCCCTACCCTTGCCGTACAAGCAATCTCTATCCATAAAGGTCTCCCACCCCCTCGCTCTTTATCGTCTCTCCACTTTTTCTTTCAATTCTGGCTGAACCCGAAAAAGGCAAAAAGGGAAGCGAGCACAAAAAATAAAAAAAAAAACGACTCCTTATTCAAACACTAAGCCCTCAAACTCTGTCCAACACCACCCACAACCACACCAAACCAGTGCAACCCACTGCCGCCCACTCCACCACTTTCCTTTTCCATCCAGCTGACTAGCGGGTCCTGTTTGACTATCGCTAGACTCATTCGCTCCTGTCGTCAACCAGACACTAGCTCCGCTCCCACTAGCATTTTATAACTGGCCTAAAATTATGGGATTTTTATAGTGTTACACGATAAGATAAAAGGGCCTGGGCCATGCCAGAGCGAGACGTTATCATTAAATAAAGGATATTCCCGGAAAATCCCCGAAACAACTGAAATTACGTCGCTGATGCCTAATTTCGATTTTAGAAAACTTCACAAAATAAAATGACACGAGTTTTGTGTGTGCCTTTTTTTTTATTGTTTTCCTTCCATTTTTACTTTTTCCTGTGCTTTTTTCACCAATTTGTTTTCACTTTTTTACTGGTTCTCCCTTTGGCGGAAGTACTAGAAAATTTGCACGGAAATGTGACGTCATGAATGACATGGATATTGTACCTTGGAAGGTATTTTTTTCGCCGTTCACTTTTCAAAGCCCACTAAAAAGAACTGCATACCAAAAAAAAATCTGAGTATTACTTCTGAGCTTCTGGGTATACTTCATTGCTGGGTAGGGGGAGATGGGGCGCATTGCCATGGTAGAAGGAAGTCGAAAATGCACTTTGCATACGATGTTGGATCCTCATCATCCAGCGGATTAGCAGTTGTAGGTGGTTGTTGAGGTGCCAGAAGTACTACGAGCCGCACCAGCAGCGGCAAACCGACAGAGTCGAGGAGCACGTTTACTGAAGAAAGCTCTTTTGTATTTTTGCCATTTTATTTTATTTCATTTAAGTTGTTTTTTATTTTTCACTTTGAGTCCACCAGCAGTATCCCCCCAGTCATTCGCCGCCAGCAACAAGCCACCCCCTTCCGTCACCGTCTTCATCAATCCGCCGGCCCAGCAAAGCACTTATGCTTTCTTCAGCTCGCAGCAGGGAGTTTCGTTAATAAAATTCAACGACACGAATTAAGGTTAAGTATTTTGGGCGAATTAATCGAGTGTTCTTGCAATTAAATTGAAATTGATGAAACGGTCAAGAAGGGGTCGAAGTGTGTGCGCTAGATTCTCTCCGATGGTGTGTGCGTACAGTGGGATTTTGTGGGGAGAGTGATCAAGTAATCCACCCTTATTTAGCTGACTTACTTCAGATATGTGTAATAATATCACCCTAAGTTCTCCATAATCCAAAAATTAAATGCAGTGAAAGATTCACTCACGTATGTTATAAAGCCATAAAGAAAAGAACTTAGATGTACTATGAACTCTCTTTACGAACATTTTCTTCTGATGTCTTTTCTTATATTTTTTTTATTCATACATTTTTCTTTTTCTTGTTTTCATGTTCATAACAAATTTTAACCACGCTGGTTTACATGTGTGTTTTGTTTTAAAAACCCTTCATAGTCACCCCAGAAGCGGATAACATTTTAACATTTTCTGCTATATATATATATATATATATATATATATTACTTATATACTATATATATATATTTGTTTTTATTTTTCACAATTCCAAGCCATCACAATCCCATGCACTATAGATTCCAGTCCCCGTAACCTACTCCCCATCTTGAATTCTACGTAAAACTGAAAGAAAGTAGAGGCGGTAGTCAAACTAAATTGCACCAAAAGGACGACACCGGTATAAGATGGAATTCAATGGTATATCATCCAAAATGGATGGGCACTCATATAGAAAAACAAAAGAATTAAAGAAGAAGAGGTAACTCGGTTCGGTTCCTTCATCAGTGTGCACAACTCCTTGCACAAGTTTTGTCGTAATGGAAAAGGAAGGACGCGGTAAAATAAATTATCAAGGAATGAAATTGCATTCACTATCTTAAAACTCATTTACTCTTTTGTTTTCATACTTTTTGCTTATTTTATTTTTCGGAAAATGAACAGAATGAACTTCGGTTGGGGGATTTAAGTGATTTGCCTTGGTCACAACTTTAGGAGTTTGGGGCCAACTACCGCATTCGTGTTACACATCCCGCCGCACTTCATCCTGATCGCCTTGTCCTATGTCTAGGCCAGGTGAACCACCGTTTTAGAAAAAAATAAAAACAAAAATGAAAAGAAAAAGAAGTAGAAAAAATTAAATGTGGAAAAATTGAGAAAAGAATACAAAAAAATGAGTTATAGTTTTGTACCGTGAGAGTACCGTATCCCCCCTTCCCCCTTCACCTCATCCGCCAGCTAAGGAGCTTTGTACGTTTGTTCATTCTGGCGAAATGGTATAAACTAGCACATAGTGCTCCGGTGCTGAATTCGCATACCATGAATATCGGCAAACAGGAAGAGGAACGTATTCACTTCGTCTTCCTTTCTTTCACTTCAGTACGCCCTTCCTTCCCTCGCAAACGTACAAAACGAAAACTTTTATATCCACCCTCCTCTCGCCCATAGTTGCACACCGCAATGTAATCTTCAGCAGCAGCAGCAACAACAACAAAAACCCCCTTATACTCCTTTGAAGCTTTGGTAACTGTTATTATTTGCTGAAGTGGAACCAAATTACAGGGAAGCATGTACGTAAAGTAATTCGAGACTTCCTCCTCGTTTTATTTCCGGTTTTCTTGCGTCCTTGCAAATGTTTTGCGACAGGATATTTCGTCAACATTAGATTTATTCAACTTTATACTCAACTTAATATCACAAAACCAATTTTTATAATCTCCTTAACTGTAATTAATAATATTGTTTCAACTTTCTTCCAATTCTTCTGTCAAAATGTTAAATGACAGTTGCAAAAATAAAATGTTGTCACCAACAATTTTACTTTCAAGTTATTTACATTTCTGTTCTGTTCAAATATTCACAAACCAATCCCGAATCCTTGCGCTCAATTCAAGAATTCAGATCGAAATTGATGATTTTCATTTTTAAACAGACAACAACAATATTGTTCTTTTCAAAGATAAGTTTGTTCAAAAGTTTTCGAAAATATTCTTATACATGATCAGATTTTAACTGTAAACATTCTTGAAAGTTAAGATATTGGTGAATTGCTGTTGTACAAATACCCAAAAAAGGGATGTGCTACTACACACAATCCACTCAATAAAATCCAAAAAGTTTCCGTTTTCTGTCAGGTCAGATAAATACCATTGCATCATCGAATTAAAATAATTTCCATAAAGACGTCAAAGTTTTGAAATCTCCATGGAATACTTTAAGAAGCACGTCCAAGGATATCAACAATTCAAAGGAACTTAAATCACCTTTTTATCTCTATTTTATGAGAAACTTTATATATAATATATATATAACATATATTTTATTTTTACTAAAAACAAAGAAACTCTCACACTTCGGAATGAAAAGAGTCAGTTATCCTCCATCATTCTATAACCGTCCTTTCAAGCTGTATCAACTTTTCACACTGGTTGTGATGCCTCCTAGATGGGACTATTCCATTCCTCATGACTTCTATATAAAATTGGCAACAATGGATTTTGTGGTGGTGTTGCTACTGCTGACGTTGAGGCTGCATAGTAATTTCTTACAATTCAATCGCTCCACAATCTACCCAAAAGCTAGGGTTGTTTTTTGGGGAAGACCCCCCCCCCCCCCCCCCCCCTTCCCCAGCTTTTCCACACAGTTTATGCCATCGATGCGTACTATTTCAACGGAATATGCTCATACGTACATTCTTACAGTATACACCGGTTACAGACTGAACTCAACCAGGGGGTTGACTATAAAACTGCTATATGGGCATAGAGCAACGCCGCCATTCACCTTGTCTACTTTTCACAGGAAAATATTCGTTTGGTATATTGAAAAAGTTTCAATTATCAGTCCCCTTTTCGGGTTATGTTATATTTTCCCAACCAAGGAAAATGGACGACGGCGCTGCGGTGCGAGATGCAAAAGAAAATTTTTTGATGGTTTAGGGACGAACATATTCCATTACACCTACTAATTCCGGGCAGATTTAAAATAAATTGGTGGATAGAATCCGGAGCCGGCATTCGGGATTGTTTTTGGGGGACCTAAATCTGAACATTGTGAAATTCTCCACCCAATGCGTTTTTTTTCTTCTACCAATTTTTTTTCTGTTTTACACTTGCCAGGATGATGAGGTTGAATTCCATAACAGAGTACCGTTTTTCATATTACCATGAAACGATGGCACATCCAGGAAAGACTCTCCCCCGTTGCCCCTCACGTATTGAGTTGTGCAAATATTTGATATTCACTTATTTTACATTATTTTGTCAAAAATATATAGGCAAGAATATTAAAATCGTGTACGAACGGTCGAGAAAAACAACAACAGATATATAGATATATTGTATATTATATAGATATATTTTGTGGAAGTCACTTGACTGGATGAGGAAGGAAGTCGTTTGTAAGTCTTTCGGGTGCTTCTGTGGAGCAAATGCCCGTCAAGAGGATCATCCGACCAACATTTTACCTACATCCCTCTACCTCAAATGCAGTGCAAGCATAGTTGGGTGAGGGGAGGGCAGGGATTCCATTTGAAAGGGAAATCGACAAGATTCAATTTATATGCGAAAGAAGTGAAAAATTAGGAATGCTGTTCGCAAATGGGATTACAAAATTCATCCCATTCGAATTATACCAATTCCTAGACGAATTACGATTTTTATTTCATGTTTATTTTTAGTTATGGTAAACAGTTTAGTTTTGACCAGACGATTTCAATGTTACTTTTTTGCCAAAATTTCCATATGTTTATTGGTATCATAAGCAATTGTGGGTTGTTTGAAAATCCACCCCATAAACTGTCAGGAGAGTCCGGATCCAACTAAAACAACAACTATTGATAAGAACACAATATTATGTAGTATCATCTGAAACATTGTTGATTTAGTATTCTTTCATTTAGAGATACAATGCCATTATTTAACAATTGCATTGTTCTTGTTAATTAACAAATATTTTTGAATTTATTAATAACTAACCAACAATAAGCTCAATAAAAATTTGAATTATTTCATAAAATTTATCGTTACCTCATTACATAATATTGCTTTTTGTTACAAAAATGTTGTATCAATTACGTGAGCCAAATATTAGTTAAAATGCACTTCAATAATAATTTTAAGTATCAATTTCTGTTTGATTTTTGAAAGAGATTTTATGAAAATATTGTTTTATTAATTAGTCAAGTATTATTTAAATTGACGGTTGGAATTTACAGTAATATCGGTTACCTCTTCATTCCCTCCCCACCACCTCTTCAATTACTAAATTTTATTCAATTTCGAGTATCGTTCACTCATGAAATTCCAGCAATAATTGACCGTGAAATGTTATTAATGTGTGAATAATATTGCGATAATGATTGAACTGGAAACAACTTATCGCTGACAATGCAATAATAATTGTTGAAACAAAACCGTATTATTGTCAACTGATTATTATTATGACACCAACTAATTTATGAGATTTATTTGATTATCTCAATTTTCTTGTCTGGATATTAACTTTTATTGAGATAAAACATTTATTATATTTTTTGTGTAAATATTAATTTTTAGTGACATAATTCTCTGTTATTGATATTGTTTCAACATTCACTTAACATATTTATCAATTATCCATTTTTTATTGTATCACTGTTAATACCCAAATGATTTCTTCGTGTCTAAATTATTTTCAGATGTTTTTCTATGTATTTTATATCATCCAACATAAATCAAATCAAATATTAATTGATGCATGAAATTTGATGAGTAAAGAAGTTCTTCGTTCAGAAAAGTGACATTTTATTTTTCATAGGAAATTTGTGTTTTTCTCTCATTTGTAAAAAAAACTGAACGAAGAAGGCTTTGAAATATTTATTTCCCACGACATTTGAAAACATCCAGAAGCTACTTAGTAATGTTTTTCTTACTTTTCAGCCAATCAATTTTCAAAGTAATTTATAAGTTGAAATATTTTTTCTCGTTTTTTTTTTGTATTTAAGTGAAAAATAAAGAAAAGGTCACTCAAGCTTCACATTTACATAAACCTCAAAGGGGTTTTGAATTTTAGTCCTTCTCTTCACCTTCAGAAATATTTCATTTAATAACGACTGACTAGCAAACATTTTTAGTAAGAGGGGCGAGAGGGGGTGGGCATAAAGTGAACGGAAAACAAATAATTCCACACGTCCGTCTCTTGGGTGTGTGCACAAAATGTTGAGGAAAATGTCAAAAAACACATTTTTTTTGGTTTTACGCAATTTGGTCATTAAACAACTCAGGTTAGGGTTCCCGAAAATAACCTCTTAACACTTTTTGTGTTAGAAATTTGCAGCATCTTTTCAACCAAAAGTTTATCTCACAAACGGGATACGCTTTCAAGCCGCAAAAAAAACAGAAACGCACATGCATAGCTGTATAAATACTAATAATAAAAACAGAATAAAAAAACAACAACAAAATAACCAGGGGTGAAGCGTGCGTGAGCATTGAAGTTTCGTAAAGTGTTAGGGTAAAATCTTCCCACCTGTTTTCAATGCTTAAACTTCTCAGATGGGCCCATTTTCATCTCACCCAGAAAACTGCTGTACAACATTTTATATGTTTACATTCGTCGAGATATACTGTTGTGTTTATATCAATTTCAACTACCTTGATAGTCTACATTCTCTTACGTAAGAAAATTCACTTTATAGAGAAGGGTTTTGTGTCACTTTCAAGACTCCTGCCCCACATGTATTCACCGACAAGTTGACACTTTCGAGTGGAATACAAAGTTTCAACAATATTTTCTTAGTTTCCATCTGGAAGATGAAATATTCATGAGAATATATGGAAGGGTCTGCAGGGAGGGGACGAAGTGAGAGTGGGGGTGCAGGCCAGCAGTATTACTTTTATATGGGTATATACTCATATAGCAATATCAAACTATGCCATAATGACTTTAATAATTACAGGACCTCAGATCGAAGGGAGGTTCTTCGAAGAAGTCAACCATGTATTCGTTGAGGGACTTAGAGTCAATTGCTGGAAGTTACAGTGATTTGAAAACAAACAAAGGTTTTCGGATTTCAGAGGAAATCTGTAAAAACGATTCTTCTCTATTTATTTTGTTTGTGTTCGTTTCTCTAAGCAAATTTAACAATAAAACGAAAAAAAGTTTTTTTTCCTTGCAAAAAATCAACGAAAAGAAGAAGAAACAAAAAAAAAATGAACTATTTCTTATGCATGTTTTCGGCTCTGCTCAGCGGAGGCGAAGGATTTTTACATAAGACCCATTTCCCCACAGACTAGAAGAGAGCAGCAAAAAAAAAACAACCCAAAAACAAAAATCGATAAAATTCACGGAAAGTTTTTCCACCACAAAATAATTTTGCCATCTCAAGGGGGACAATTGATACTGTTTTTTAATATTGTATGAAAACATAGAAGATGAAATTGTTAATAATGTAAACATTTCAGACTCAAATTTTCAACTTCTTTTTTTATATGTTAAGTTTTTGGCTGTTAACTCTCAAATATATACGGATTTAAAGAAGAAACTGCCAGATTAAGGGTTTTAGAAAAGCATAAAAATCAGATTTCGATTAATATTTGTTAGCAATTTGGTTAGTGATCAGTTTTGTATTATAACGGAGAAACTATTTTACATTGCACTCAAGGAGTGTTTATTTTCTTTTAGATAAAAAAAATTAAATATAAGAGTTTTTCCTGGTCCTGAATCCTGGTAGTGCCCGATGTAATATAAATTGTTTCCACTTCAGTTTGCTGTAATAATGTTTGCCTTGAACGCTCGAAGACCCAAGTAATGTTTGTACATTATGCGTTCGTAATGAAAGTTTTCGAGTGTCCTTTATGTAAATAAATTAAATTGAAATAAGACTTCCATCACAAAAGGATATTTACTATGAATTAAGTCAATCCTTTGACATTCATTCTCAACAGACATTAAAACTGAGGACGTAGCAACAACACAATAAAATTATGGATGAAATTTCTCAGCAAAAATTTTGCAAGTCCCTTTAAACGACATCCTTGTTGGCTTACCAAGATTCTATCTTGCAGAGCAATCTTACGTAGATGAAATTTTTCTTATCATGTAAGAAGGATTCTTATCCTTTATGTTTAATCGAACCGACCTAAAATTTTCCAACAACTCAACTTCTAGCAAATATGTACTCGTCCTCTTCAGGATCTAATCAGATAATCATATCTAACGTTGTAATCCTGTTACTGGAATTTCAGGTCGATGAATTAAAAGTGGATGGAAATTGCTAATAAGGATATCGAATTTGAAGTATATCGTGCAGCAAGGATCAGACGCGAAAGCATTTTTTCCCTTGTTGTATGCATAAAATTCGATTAGGGGTGATTCATCTCGCCTATGAATTGTATAACGTGAAAAAAATATGATGGGCTTAAGTTCTCCTGTCAAGAGCTCTAAATTCCATTTCTAGACAATTTAAATTTTTTGGTGGGGGATGAGGAGCTAAGAAAGTGGATGAAAGACAATAAACTAAAAAAAATAAGAAAAAAATAAATTACTTCGGTCCTTTACAGATTTTCTGTTATGATATCAATCCCTTTAGTCTCCTGTTCATTGAAATCGAAAAGGCCCTGAAACACGCTTATTTTTAGTCCTTTTCCAGCCCCCCCCCCCCCCCCCCCCCACCACCACACACACACCAATCCCCTTCTGGCCGTTTTTCACATCCAGACCATGGATATATAGGAACCTAATATGGGATTGCTCGATCACTCACAAACACCCCCATGCGCCCCTACCCAACTGACTTTGCAGGATTATTTGCAGTGTTCGGATTCGTTCACCTGGGCTTTCATGGAGCAACCCCACATAATCAAAAGGCAAAATTAACGCTTTAAGTGTCCAATGAGCATAGATATTATTCTGGGGTGAGATTGCACGGGTCTAAGGGTAGCCTGGGGCTGGGGCCGAGCTGAGATGTCTTCGTATGTGTGTCCCGATTCATATTTACGGGATGGAATTTCTTGTAATAAAGGATTCCTGCCCGCTCTTCTGTGCCTTTGATTGTTGTTTTACTTTTTTTGTTCTGTCTCTCGCTTACTCTCCATCTATCTCTCTTTGTGATTCATTTCTACTGTGCCCTTGATATCCTTCAACCCGTTGAATTTTAATTCGAAAAGGTTCATTGTTCTGTGTCATCTTCGTTTCCACCCCCAAGATCCTTTTCACAATATAATACGGTGGTTTCTTTTTTTTTTTTCTTGCCAACATTTTAATATCAATGCCGAGTAAAAGGCAAACCAATTTGTCTATTATCCTGAAACTGCTATCAAATTAAATTGATCTGATGCATGTCCACTGAACGTTGATATTCTTGGAAATTGATTTTCTTAATTTCTTCATCTATTTATTGTGCAATGTGCACCTTCCCGTTTTCACGTAAATTCAAATTTGAGCGGTAAATTTAATATTGATGGTTATATCGTGTACAGGAGAAAGCTCATAAATATAGATATATTTTTGTCTTCCTTCAGTTGTATTTTTTGAAATATGTTTCCTTCACCATCCTTTCCACTTTTCCAGGTAATCCTCAATTATGCGTACAGTCACTTCTTTGCTGTCCGTATAAAGTTAAATTTTGAGGTGAAGCCTTTAATGGGGATTCCCCTGGAACAGTTTTGGGGGGCACTTGAGCTTATTAGCAATAAGCTTCTTATTGCAATTTTCCAGGATTTTCGGTCCTTAAAGGATATCAATTCAGAAGAATTCCCATTATTTAGAGAACGAAGTAAATTGCATTGTTAGATATTCAAGTAAAATGTTCACAAAAAGATTTATAAGATTCCTTGCAACCATTGCATTTCATTTTCATTTATTTACTTCAGGTTTTTTTGTTTTTTTGTTTTTTTTTTACGTTCAAAATTTCTAAAGCAGACATCATCATAAACGGATTCATTATTTTGGATTAAACGCTCCTTACGTACTGTAATTGATAACTAGTTGATTTGTATGAGAAGTGCGATTTGTTATGCAAAATAGAAATGAACGATTCAATGCAAGAGGGATCCTTATTAATTTGGAATTTGAATGCTTAACAGTTCCCCCACAAATATCCTTGCATCCATTGTTCATTACGGTTCCTTTGTTTTTTGATTTGGATTGCATTCCGTTTTTCCTCCTAGGAACTAAACACTCCTTGATGTAAGCATTCAATTTGAAGATTGTTAAGTTCCTTATTTCTTCTGACGTCTCAAGTGTACCTTAATATTCAATAATGAAGTGGTTTGAGGCTTTAACTTAATTTCTCTTTTCTGTTTCAATATTATTTGGGGAAATATGCTTAATGAAAATCTGCAGTTTGTTGAAGTGGATTTTGGAATTTCATCTTCACATAAATCTGGTTTTACGGTTATAAGGTTTTTTTTTTATTTTTATTTGAGCTTTTTATTTGATTTTATGTATTAGGCCACGCAGAGCCTCTAGGGTAAGATACAATCAATTCTTAAATCTAGACATCTAATTAGTTTGGTCGCCAGTGCAATCAGTTACTAAAGTTGCGAAATCACGGTTATAAGTAAAAACAATTATTTCATAAACGTATTGATAAACATTTCTGTGAGTCTTGTTAACAACATCACTGGGATGGAATTATATTTGGGTCCATCTTGCGTTTCGCCAGATTTTAACAGAAAAGCCACTAATTTTGATTGCCGTAATTATTAATAATCCCCAAATAAAACAAAACCCTTATTTTTGTTTCCATTCATCGTAAAAATATTCATACAAATGCCATAACAAGTAGCAGACCTAAATGTGGGGGCGTAAAAAAATAAAACAAAATATCAACAAACCGAATCACAATTTTTTTTATTGTGTATAAAACCCGTGAATTTCCGAGACATAAAAAACAATGTCTCTTCTGCAACTAGTTTAGATGATGGACGAGTCTGAAAGCGTTAACACAAAAACTGTATAACGAAAAAAAAAAATAAAAATAAAAAACAAACAACAACAAAATACACTGGGAACAATACGAAAATGCACACGAAAAAATGGAGTCGAAAAGGTTGTTGGAGTAGAAAAAAACAATAAATAAATAAAACAAAACCAAATCAAAAAATGTAATAAAAACAAAAATTAAAATAAATAATTAACTAGGAACCGCGTTGACGAGGTAGAGAAGGAGGAGAACGTGGAGCCGTGCTAGATCGTTTTAGTGACTGCTCGGTTTGAGTGACAATCAACCCCTTGTGCGAGAGGTGGTGATTTCGCGTTATAGGACTCAGAATCACTGAGTATCATATTTTAACTTTTGGAAATTCCTACCATCAGTTTCGGATGCGGAGGGCAATACACAATGAAAGGATTTTAATGTGATAAGCCTGCAAAAGGCGCCGGATAAGGATACACGTACCGATAGTCCTGTACGTGCGTGCGAGGAGTGTTGGAAACTACAAACGCATAAAATATCATGTGCGCGCAAAATAATATGTTTGAATGGCTGTGTTGGCTCGACAACAGTTGGTATGGCTTGCAGGGGGTCAGAAAATCATACGGTGTGACACCGAAAGACTGGGGAGGGCGGCAATCCAAATGTGGCTGCGCCACCCTCGCCGCCTAATAATAGCACAGTGGAGCCCGGCAAACCCGATTTTAGCATGGAATCCTAATTCTTTAGATTGAGGCACAACAATACGTCAAATTACGGGCAACATTATATATACACTCCCCCACTCACCACCTCCTCCTCACTTTCGTCCTAGTGCGCTCAGTCAGGGACAAATGGGCGAGTGCTGGGTCTTGGGTGCCGGGTTGTACAACCGAAGACGGAAAATGTATTTTCCACTCGTGCATGCCTTTTCCCGCGATTTGTTATTTTTCTACCTCGTTTTTTTTTTTCAGTATTATTATGTAGTTGTTCTTGCTGTTATCCCGTTGTAGGTGGTGGTCCCGACCCACGATTTTTGTTCCCATTGTTTTATGTATTCATTTGAATGTCATAACACCGCAACTAAGCATAATGTTTGATTTTTATCTCATAAGACTGGCGCTATGCTTCTCACCCCCAGATTTTTATGTATATATACATTTTTTGTAACTTCCATTCGAACAACCTCTCATCCCCGTTCCAACCACCCTTTATCAGCAACCCATCATCGAGCTGTGTTCCATGTCAAAACGCCTTCAATTTTCCGTGCATCGGATGGGGGATGGTTTCGAAAGGTTCAAGTTTTTTTTTTTTTTGTTGTTCTAGTTGTTTTTGTTTTCTTCACGATACGTCACCCACCTTATTTCCCTTCCCCCGTTCCGATTCTTCGCCGAAGTCCGATCCATCGTTTCACCAACAGACCGTGTAGCAAAAATAGCGTAATTCTTTCTTGTTTAATTTTTCCTTTTCCTTCCTGTGGCGCTTCCCCATTGGATAAAAAGAACGAAAGTAAGGGTGAGGGAGGGGGGAGGTAGAGTAGTGGTTCCTAACCTAATTCAGGTAAATTTTGCCATTATTGCTGCTGTTGCCATTGTTGTTGTTTCTTTGCTCCTGTTACTGTTATTATTGCTGTTGCATCATCCCTGTATATTTACGTGTGAAGGTTTTTTTCCTTCCCCATCGAAAAATTCTTCCTGTAAGAACATCAGTTTTCAAGGAAGATGGGATGTATCACATTCAATTATTGTAACCGTTTAGCTTGATTGCAGGATCTTTGTAATTGGAATGGAGTACGCGAAATTCGTCTTGAAAAAGAAATATGTATAATATATGTGTTTTTCTTGTTGTCTTTCAATCGGGGGGAAAGGAAGAACGACAAAAAAAAACAACAGAAACATTATCGTTGGTAAAGTTTGATGTGGGTCGTCGAGTTCACTTGTAGACGACTTGTGTGTCTAACCTGGTTGTCAACTGTCTAACGGGAATGCTAAAAGGAAAACTTTGAAATTGCTTTCATCAATCCTTTTGAAGATTCCTCCATACTGATTGCAAAAACTATCCCATTTTTTAATTTATTTCGTATTCTGATTGAACAAAGTTCCGTAATTGAGAAGTGTTATCTATCTATGCAAAATGACAAAACCAAAAAAAAAATACAGTGAATACGTTGATAGTTGACTTCATGTCCCAATTGCATAAATGTTGGCTTCCGGTTAATTTTTACCTGAACAACATACAAGAGCTTTCCTCAATACGGATAACACGTATGCTAGCAGCATTTCTTAATTAAATAATTAAACTTTCCGAAAACTAAGTAATATGACCTAAAAATAGGGCAGTTCAAAAAATATTATGGTAAACATCCTTTATACCAAAAACCCCGCCAAATTCAAACAAACAATCTCTGACCGAACGAAAATATTCCGTGTATAGTTCGGGGATGATATTGAAACTTTTTTGTTGTTTTTGTTTGCATAAAAATAAAAAGAAAAACAAACTTCTGTGCTAACAAAAAACATGAAATGAAATGAAAAACAAAAATTAATTTTAATTGCTGACTGCATGTAGTTTAAAAAAATGTACTCCTCAGACTCATGTGTTATAAATGAAATATAATTATATGGTAAATAAAAAAAAGTATTCTAAATATCCATTGGTTGGATTTCGTTTCACGTCAGCAGACATCGACATCGGTTGTAGGTTGGTAAATTTAATGAGTTTGATTGTTGTCCCATTTTCAGAAGGACAGTCTTGTCTGATCCTGTTCCTGCTCGTTGTGTAGTTAGTTTAGATATGCATAAGCTCTGTCCTAGTTTCATTTCCCACCATGCCACTCAACATTAACGCGAATATTATGATTAAAAAGAGGGGGTCGGTGTGGAAAGTTTATGAAATGTTCGTTGACATGAATGGAACTCGTTGAATTGTATGAAATCAATAAAAATCATCTTTGAATAAAAACGTAACATTTATCAATGTAAATGTTTTTATGTAATTGTTGAAAAGTTTTTTTTGTTTACAAAATTATCTAATCTATAAACAAAAATTATTTTTGATTTTCCGATTTTGATAAATAAATTTAAGAAATATTTCTCGAGAAAAATCGTGATGAAATTTTCCATGAATTGATTTATTGCAAATAATAATTATCAATGTGTATGCAGTGAATATTTATTATGAGGGTAATTGTTTAAAATGACAATAAATTTATTTTTCAAATACAAATTTAAAATTAAAATTATTTAATTTTAATTTCATTTAATTACTTTGTTATGATTCTGTGATCGGTTTAAATAACTTTAACTACAATAAACAATATTATTTATTAGTACTTAATTCTTTACAAAATTGCTAATAATTTGAAATTTCAATTATAATTGACTGTTAAAATATAATCTTAAAAAGTAAAAACAATTTCAATATTAATAATAATATTAGGAAATCAATTGACACGAAATTTAGTTATAACTAATTGATTTTCGTGTTTAATTTTAATTGTACCGAATTCTGTCATAACATCTTAATTAGGGTGCAATTGTCGAATTAACAGCGATTTAATGGCGTCCATTACGCGGAAATTTATTGTACTTATGTTGTAGTTTGAATAGGAAGTGCATATGTGTCTGGCTTTTTTATGCCATCTACATATTTGATTGTTGAATAAAAGTGTGGTGCTTGGACAACGTATTAAAGTCATTTATAGTCGTGACATTTTAATGTGTCCTCGTAAAATTGTTTTTTTAAGATGGCGGCAGCGGAACCACATCATTCACAATTCCACACAATAAAAGGAGATGCATTCACCGTTGCAGCCATCAAGCAAAATTTTAGGGTGATGCATAAAAATTACGTTATGGCATGGCGCGGCGCTGCGGTGAGAGAATGTGTAATTAAGTGGAAAGGGGGGAATATTTAAGATTAGAAAACCTAAGATGGCGGCAGGGAATTAACAGCATACTGCATCTGGATGACTCCTTTCCGTCCTCCGGCTAATTTCATCGCCGGATGCCTTTTCGGTTTAAAATTTCTGTCAACGATTTTCAATGGTATTGTGTGTATTTTTTTTATTATTCTTTAATGATTCCAGTGTGATGTATTTAATCCAAGTTCTGTTTGGGCGAACGAACTATTTCCCGGAAATAAATGTTAAACATTTTTTCTGTAGTTTAACAAAAATAGGAAACATGGTTTTGAGTTTAGACTCTTTTGCCGTTATGTAATTGTCGCAAAGTTATTCAACAAATTTGGTGGATAGATATATATTCGTATCTCCCATTTTGTTTTACGAGAAAACCAAAACGGTTGAGGACAATTAACCAAAGTTTATTCAGTTATCAACTTTCATCACTGGCGGAATTGTTCATGGATTGAAAGTACACTTAACTTTTGCCTGGCAGCCTTATTTAATTAAACTTCTAATTAGCATTAAACCGAAAATTTTTGGGATCCGTTTAATTTTTGTTTTTTGTTTCAACAAATCAGTCTGGTAAATAATTCATTCCTCACCATCACTTTTACTTCTTATCTCCGCCACTGCACCCCTAACTTGTCCTTCCATGCATGAATTAATTCAATTCTGTTCAAAAATTTCATGTCGTTCGAGTACTTGGCACAACATATCCCACACGGATACGTTTCCATACCTAAAACTTGTTCCAACATCCTTCCCTACAAGTACAATTGTTCCTGTTAATTGTTTATTCATGCTCAATGTTTTAACCGATAACATTTAATTAGAAGCTGAACTCTGGATTTCATTTAATTCAACTTTAATATATTTAAAACGGAATTTTTGGGGAAATCTATTGAATTCTGCCCATTTGGACATATCACTGATTGAGTGGTGCACTTGCATTCGGATTTCATAAGTGCATTATGGAATTAGAAAAAAACAAAACCATACAGAAAAAATGTTCCAGAAATTGAGGCCCAATTGAAATAAAATTTCAACTCTCAAATTCTGCCAATTATTCACGTAATTAGTTCAATATTTTTGGGTGTGAGGGATGGGTGGAGAGCACTCGAAAAAACCGGAAATTGACTTCATGATCACTTCAACGTACATTTTATGGCCACATCTCAAAACTGTATTCCACTTAAAAATCCAGTTAACGAAGTTATTTAAAAAACATATCAATAAAAAAAAATCCAAAAATTGCAATCAAAATGAATAAAGTATGGTCGTCACGTGATCGTGTGGAATGAATCACAAAAAAAGGAAGAAGGGTTAACTGCCAACTTCCACTTTCAATCTGTTTTTCGTTCATTGATTGGGTTTGAATTATTAGAAAACTACAAAAATTTTCTCAACTCATGTTGGTGGCAACTGTGGATAAAATGCACTTAATCCTTTTTCCAATTGATTTGGTTGGAGCTGATTGGTGTTTGTGTGAGTGCAAATGCATGTCATCCTCGAATCAATTATTTTCGCAATGCTCTGTGAATTTGGATATCAGCCGAATTTCACATAAATTAATTTTGTTTCATTCTCTCTAGTTCAATTACCAACATTAAGTTACTGTTGAACTATTTTTAAGCCCTTCAGGAAAGCCAAACTTGAAATCCATAATTTAGTGTTTGATCCTTGTTTTATTCTGTGTTACGAACCAAAATTGTATTTTGATTATTTCACATCGCATGGAATTGTTGGTGACAAATTCTTGGAACATCAACAAATATTTCACAATTTTGAATTGGAATTACGTAAAATATTAATGTAACAGAGATTGATGTGTAAACCTTCAATACACCTTGATTTTGTTTTTATTATGAAATATGGAAATTATTTCTAAAGAATTGTTTCATTGATATTTTCATGAACGATAATAATTAGATTTCAATTGACATTGATTGGTGGATTTTTCAAATGTAATATTTTCTCACCGACCCCGATAAATGCATCAAAGAAGAAATTGTTTCTTACATTATATAAGAAAATAAAAAGGAGCAAAATTTATATTCTTGACGGCACAAGTACCTTTTACATATCCAGGAGCTTACAAAGTGAAAAGTTTTTCAAAACTACTTGAAAAGCACTTGTCAACACGCAAATTCGCTGAAAGAAATATGAAAGTGGCGCAGTAAAGCAAGTGTAAGAAAGTGTGTACAATTCTATGTTTATCCCTTGAAATGTGTTCTTAAAATAAGGATATATCGTTTTGTAACAATTTGTAATACATGTAGCAACAACAAAAAAAACGAAAGTTTTCCAGTCACTTTCTTCACTTTTGCATACATTCTTTATTTGTTTTTATTTTATGTTTTCATAATTTCCTGTGTATGTATGTGTAATGAAATATGTTTGCACATTTCATATTGCATATTCCTTGAAACCATGTCTTATTATCCTTACACTTTTTCGAATTATTCTTTTTGTTTTCCCTTTTACTTATTTAATGATATTCGTGAACGCAGCAACACATATATTACTTGAATAATACTTTTTTTCAAGTTCTTCCTCTTTTTTTTCTGTGTTGTTTGTCGCATGAATGACGAAAGGACGAAGAATTGAAACTGCTTGCATAGAAAGGGAAGTACCATCGACAGCAGTCAAAGTGAAATTGCACTCAACATTATTGCAGTCACCTCTTAAGGGATTAAAGCCTTTAAAGTTGATGACAACGCATGGGAGTTGAGTCCTTGTTTGTGATGTACTACAAATTCTGAAATTCTTCAATCTTTCATTGCTCTTATCCATTTCACGTTCAGACAGATAAAAAGACAGTTTTAGGGGAGAGTAGAAAGCGCTCCTGTGAGCCTTCCTTGGTAGAGAACCGTTTCCGTTTTTCCTTCATTTTTTTCTTCTTTCATTTTATTACATTTTTTTTGTGTATTTTGGATGGGACCAGGTCATGTGGCAAAGATGAACGGTGTTACATTTGCCACTTACTCCAGGATATCCAGGAGCGCCGGGAATGTACGTGTGTTCACGTAAAACGAATGCAAGATGTATTCCGGTTGAACTCGGCCAGTCAGGTAGATTGTAGGTATATTCTAGGTTGTTAGAAATATGTAGGCACAGGTTTTTACTGCTTCCGAACATAACCAGAATGGGGAGGTCCTGAGAGAAAAGCACGTAGCAGCAACAAAAATGAACAAAAAAAATGAAATAAAATAAAACATACCAGAATTCATGGAGTCACTTTAGCATCACCGAATTTTATTTTCCTCTTTTAATCTGTTCTAAAAATGTCGGGAATGGCCAAATGAACAGAGGGCAAGAGCCACCATCTTCTCCCTTTTTCACACCTTTTATGTACACAGTAATACATAATTACAATATGACATATAAACATAAACGAGTTTCGTGCGATTCAGTCGTTATATGCGGAGCGGATACAATGGCCCTTTCGAATGAGAGCGCACTCTTTACGACATTCCATTGTATGACCCTGAAAACGCCTGCGAACAAAATCATTTTTTATAAATGTTAAAAGGTGTCAAGACAAAAACGGTTTATTTAAATATTATATATAATGACAAATAGAATAGCAAAAATTTACCTCTAATGTGGTCTGTGTATTTGTAAAATGTTTATTTATCCTTTAGAATTTTTGTATTGTATTTTTGTTTTATGTTTTTTTTTAAACCAAACTCACATTGAATTAAAAAAATTTTGTGCGCACGTGATTTTAATTTTCGGTCAAAACTCAGCTGGAATAAGAAAGATAAATTGCTTTCTTTTTGCTCGGAACTCCTCTCATGGCATATGACATAACTATGATGAAGTAGAGTGAAAGATTAATTACAGCAATGCTATACGGAATGTGCGGGAGGATTCATCAAATTCAAACCGTCACATTTTTAAAAACATTTGATTTCAATGAGTGCAAAATGTATTCACAAAAGTCAGAAAGAATTTTGTTTCAGGTGCAAATGGAACGATTTCGGATATAATTGACTTGAATTAAAAACTATGCAGAATAGAAATTAAAATATATATATATATATATATGTTTATTTATGTATAAGTAAAACGGGTGAAGGTTGTTTTACATTGTTAACAATTTAGCTGGAGAAATACGGATTTTCATTCAGGACAATGTATTATATATTAAAAATTCGTTTTGCAGTTCAATTATATATGTATAAAAAAAAGAAACAGTCATAATGAAAACATATAATAGCCACTCGATCTTCATTAGTCCTTCAGAAGTTCCATAAATATTCCACACATTCAGCTGAAATGTGAGTCAAGCTATAGTGAAAAAGTTAAATAGAAACTGCTGACATATCCTCCTTGAAGGATCAACATCATTTAGCGTAGATTGTGTGTCAGGAACAGTTTGCTACTTGTATTAAAAATTGATATTTGCTTGATGTTTTCAAATAATACGGTTTTCTATAATCCCACTTGTATGAAATTCATATTTTTTTTGTTTTCGTTTTATTGTTGTTCACAGTAAAACCTAGTATTGCGAATAATAATAAAAAACAATAATAAAGAACGAAAACTCAATGGAAAAGACATTTTTCCGGTATAATTTTTCATATCTCTTCAAAATCCCGTTCTTTGTGTTGTTCAGTTTTGACTCCAGGCGAAGGCTTAAAACGTTAACAACACTTGTTGCTGTTGAGTTTTGTTGTTACTGTTTTAAGAGCTTAAAACCAACTTACTATAAAAGGACATCGAATATATGCCACGGTGGAAAAAAATTATTACTTCCGAACCATTTCATAACGACAAACCGATGGAGATTAATCAGGACAGATATGCAGAGATTAAAAAAAATAAATAAATATCTATAAATGGAATTTATGGAGCATCAAATTCGCAGGTGTCACTGGTTACATCCCCACTTTTCTGTTTGTTATTTCTAATTATCCACTTTGAACGCCAAAAATTTCCGGATCACATTTCTGTCATTCATTCGAAAGGATTATTGATAATTTCTTCTCTTTGTGAACCAGGATGAGGGACACATCTATTTAATTAGTTTTATGCGCCGAAAGCGTTTCGCGTTTGGTATCAATTATGGTAAAAGCAAATAACCTTTATAATATTGCTCTTTTAATTTTGAATTTTATTTACCTCACATGTAAACCACATTTTGCAATATGCAAAGTAATTTGTTTGAATGGAAGCCTTCGATTAAATAAAATTATAAATAATATAGGAATGTGTATTGTGTGTGTTGCTGTTTATTTTATTTTATTTGTTTAAAAATTAATATCTACAATTGTATACACCAATCGCAACTAAATAGAACGCTACAGAGAACGCCTTTAGCTTGTCGATTTCATCACGTATTAAAATATCTCGTCTGTAATCACAAAGCTCCAATCCAATGCGGTCATCATATTCTTTTTAATTAAATTTTAAAGAACGCAATGACATCTCTTTTAAGCCCGTCTTCCGTTATTATGGTAATGAAGGTATCAATTATTTATTACCGGCATGCAGGAAATGCACAATAATAATCAGGTTGGGGTCATAATTGCAGTGACGAAAACGTGAAAAATAATAATAATATTGTAGATGAGATATCTAGCACCCAGGATTACTAGGATGAATTAAAGGGTTCGGGATCATGTTCAAATGCACGGTTGGGTTCCTTGTTTGGGAATTAATATCAACAATTAAGTACTATTGTTTGTGCCCCTGTTTAATATTGCACTTTATGGCATTGATTTTGAGGCCATTGGCTCAGGCAAGATGGCTGCCGACTAGAGAGGAAAACAGACACAAATTGAAAAGAGCAAGTGTCATACATACTTGACCCTTGTTAATATTAATAAGTGCCGGATACCACAAATGCCCCAACGATTCCCACAGCACTAAATTTCGAGTAATTAGAAAACATAATTGCACTCTTCTGTTACTCGTAATTTCAAGCTGTGTTCCATTTGTTCTTCGTCCTTTATCGTATTCAGTATTGTAGATAAAAGAAAATTATAGTAGCTACGGATGTAATGTCCTCCATAAATGTGGAAGATACCAAACAACTTCGGAAGCCTAAAGACATTCCACAGGATGACCTAACATAAGACCAGGAAGTTCATTGCTTTTGTGTGAGGTGTAATTTACAATTTTAAATTGTAATTACATTTTTATTTATAAATTTACGAAATTATTTCATAACATAAATAAACTACAAAGCCAATTTAATAAACAATTTCTATTTTTTTATTTTCAGGTAATAACTGACACATAATATTCTTAGAATGTAAGTACTCGTGTGGCGAATCAATTGTTTTATTGTAATTTAAAACCGAAACACAAAATTATTTATCAACAACAATCTATTTAAATATTTTCTGTATAATTTCCATTTTAATGAATTCTAATCATTTTAATATTATTTTGATTGCAAATTGCAATTTACACGAATATTAATTTCTTTTCATTTTTATTTAACGAAATGCATTTTTGTTGAGCTTTTGTTTTTGTTTATGTATGTTTTTTTAATATCAGTTGATTGATAACGGAAAACAGAAAACTGCATTCACCTCTCACTGCCACTCATAATCATCGGCTCTATTAATTCTGTCGATAAATGTTTCACGCAAAATTTCTATACACAATCTGCACACAGTGATTTTCAATAATCACAATTATTGCTGGCGAGCATAAAAGCGGACACCGAAAGGGTTTAGAGAAATAGCCGCCGCACAACCGGGCCCCAGCCAACCAAACATATCAATCATTCTATTATTCCTTTGATTTTGAGCTTACCTCTAATGACGATATCGAGGTATTTTTATTTTTTTTATATTTTTCATTTTTGTATGGCGCTTTTATTTATGGTTTTTATTTTCCTCCTTTTTGTTAACATCTTCTCTCTCGCAGACAAAAGTGTGCTGCTCGAAATGGAACTATGAGAGAAGGCAGCAAAGCACTTGAGGAGTATGAAAAACGTTTAAGCCATACAAGACAAAAAAAAGGAAAAAAGGGAGGCAACTCCATTAATTAAAGACAGAATACACCTTTAGCACCTTAATTGCTTCCAAACTGATAATTAGTTCAAAATCGTCCGGTCTTCTCCCCCTTTTTTTTCTAATTGTAATTTTTCGAGTGATATCTTTTTGCAGGCATTCCTAATGCCTCCCCCCATCCTAGCATCTCTACTGTTTTGTATGTGTCTTGTATGTGTCTTTTTATTGCTTCCCTTTTTTCCGGTTTTGTATTTGTTGATTGTATTCAAAGTTCGCATTTTCCGAACAGTTATTTTATTGGATGAAATTAATTGTTGCTGTTTGAAATCGATGACTATTTCAACAACTGTATAACATTACACTGAGAAAACAAATCCAATTATTGTTTTGCCAAATAGTTTAAACATTAACTTTTGTGGTGATGTGTTTTTTGTTTTGTAAAATATGCTTATTAATCATAACTGAAAAAATTCCGTTTGTGGATTATACATAGTATTACATTTTAATTCCAATCATAAACAAATAGTTTTAATAATCATGTAAAATAATAATATTTTGGGGTTCAATGGAAATCTGATATTATTGTTCAGTAATATTTTTCCGGCCGTTTAGAGTAGTTGGAGTGTTCCAAGGCGATGGATTACAACTGAAACAAATGCACATAATTAAATGCATAAACAAATGCTGCACAATAGCAAAAGCAGGTCGTGATCATTATGTTCAAAGTACTTCCATTTAAAAAATGCAAATGTAAAATGTGTGAAAACTGTACAAAATACATTTTACAGACAGATGAAATTTCAATGTTGATTTTAACAAAACTTTGAAATAATTTTTTTTAGATGACAAAAGAAACAACAAGAAACAACGAAGTGAAAAGTCCCGAAAATCACTTTCAAAGTATTTGATAAATTTCTCGTTCACACAAATTTAATCCTGCAGGTTGCAATCGCATACGACGAAATGCTCAAGTTTTTGTATATTAAGAAATGTTGAAAACATCATGGAAACTTTCGCAATGTACATTTGGAAAGTGTACTTTTAAAGGGTTTAATTACGATGTGGCGAACTTTTAAGGAGTGAAGTGGTTTAATTATTTCAGATTTTTGGTCTGTGGGATGAACATTTTCCCATTCAAGTGTATAACACAAAGATTCAGGTGTAAGTTGTTTTTACATAAATGCAAACATGAGAGCTGGTTTTTGATACTTAGCAAAAACACAACAACAACAAACCTTTCCAATTTATTTGCTTTGAATATCAAGTTTTTTAATCTTGTTTTATAAAGTCACAGGAAAGTGTTGAAAAGTTCTAAATCGGGAGCTTAAAAATGCATTATTTGGTGAATACGAAATTCGGAATAAGGTAATGTCGCAGCACAAGGATCAGTCATTAACGCCTGTTTTTATCTGCAGTAGTGTGTGGCCTGTTAAATATTAATATTCAGATCGCAATATAGAAAAACTGCATATTGATTTTTGTTTTAAATTTTTCTGTTATCAGAACTCATGGTAATTTTAAAGGGGCGTGAATAGTTCAACGGGACGCTGTTTAATACCATCCATAATCTGACAGGATCCATGTGTCGTGGAAGGATCAAACATACTGATAAAAATTATCATCATTTAGTTTTTTTTGGCTTATTTTCGATCAACAAAAAGTGCATCAAGTTGTGTCTGCCATAAATCTGATAATATAAATTTAGACCATGTTGTTCTACTTCAACAAATTTCTAAATGATCCTTAAACATGGTAATTATGTACAGTAATTACGAAAATTATCTTTTCAAATTGAATTTTATGTCAAATTCTATTAAATTATGACAGAAACATGGACAACACCTCATTCGGGGAGAACAACCCCAATTGTGGGTTGCATAAATGCAGCCTCATTTTATGCACTGAAAACATTGCGCGATATGACGGGAAAGTATATAGTATGTTCGTCAGCACGGCACCAACATTAAATTGCTTTAAGTTTTTACGATTATAATCGGCTGGCAAAATTACGACTTAATAAACTCTTTAGAACAAAATTTCAGAGTTATTCTCGTACACAATATCATTACTCTTCTCTATCTCTCTCTATCCTACCGTTGATGTTGTTGTAGATTTTTTAAATTTTTTCTATGATTTTCTATGACATAGTAATGAGGTACGGAGAAGAAAACATTTTACGATGCTGTTTATCAAAGATTTTCCTTCGCAACTCCAAAAAGAACCCAGTTAATTCATTCTCAAGTTTATGTTATTGCTTTTTCATGTTTCGTGCTCAGTTCGATGTTGACGAAAATGCCAATGAAAATATTCAAGATTTCATAAAACCAGATGAGTACCGATTTACGTAATTTGGTTTTTTTAAGAGTTTGTCCAGAAATCCCGTGGGTAATTTTATTACGTGGCTGATACAATTCCAGAAGGATAAGACTTTGGGAGATATTGCAAAGGATTGTATTAAGGTTCTCTTCAATTATCGTTCAGTTCGCGATTTGCTGACTGTTGAACTTGTTGTTTCTAATAATAGAATGTTTATTTGCTGAAGGACTTTTGGTCGTATTACGTTGAGTAAAGGAGCTAGATCCTTTCCGTGGTGGCTTATAAATAAGTAATGCTCTTTGACTTTTTGGCACACTGAAGTGACTTCGCAGAGAACCATTTTCATGTTTTCTGATCCTGAAATTGAACATACAAAACTGTGAAATTAAATGTGTGTTTTTTCTTGTACATTGAATAGTGTAACATTGTCAAACAAGAATATAGCAATGTGAAGTTTCTACAATTCCTTCAAATCCAAATGCAAGGAATTGCAATTTCTGACCAAATCCGAAAATAAACCAATTGAGGATTTTCTCCAGTGCCTTTCGTATTCATGGTTTTGTTGTTTATGTTTTTCGAAGCAGTTAATACAGGAATACGTACAGAGAGAAGTAGATACTATTGCAAAAAAACAACTGCTTGCAAGTGCAGCGGCAAACAGGAAAACATCGAAGAGGCAATCACGAAAGAACAAAAATCATAAAAATCAAGCATATCCCGGTTTTCAAATTCAATTTCCACACGTCAAGGTCCGTCAGTTTTGCACCACGAATAAAGCGAGTATTTTGCATGATTTATGTCGCACACTCTGTCGATACTTAACTAATACTCATTTTAAGCGATCGGCAAGGGGCGACACACGAAGATGCAGGGAATATGGGAAAAATATATATGAAATATTCCCTGACAAAAATTCAAATCGATGTAAAAATAAACAAAATAAAAAAAGAGATTAATGTAAAGAAAAAAACTGGAAAAACAATCAAGAATTGGTTTCAAGTGTGGAGGAACAACAAACGTTAACAAAACGGCCAAAGTGGGAAGGAACGAAGCAACAAAGCCTGGAACGCCGCCGATGCTGGGCGACAAAAGGCGAGTGTCTGTTACGTTCGTTGTCGTCGGTAAGAGGCTCCAAAACGAAAGTAACCAACTACAAAATGGTGTACGGTTTTTGGTTTATTTCGCAAAATATAAAAACGAGTAAAAAAATGTTTGAGCAAAATTTATTTGTTCTAACACATCTTGGCTGTTGTTCATAAGCAGAAACAAATCTCTTCATCGTCCGTGGGTTGTTGTGGACAGGAAAGTGGGATGATGGGAGAGGGGGGAGGGGGCTTGCTTTGAGGAGCAAAAGTCCTCCTGGTACTTTCTAGGTATGCAGTAAATTACGTCCTTTATTTACGCCGAGAACTAAGGTGGCAACGGCGGCGGCGCGGCGGTAATACCCAGCAGGGATAGCGTGAAATGGATGAAATTAAGTGCAGTCCCAGTCTGCTGATAGTGTTTATCCGTGGCATTTGTCTTTGCTGGCTCAAATAAATTACCCAAGTTGGAATGCTTCCTTAAAAACCGCAGCTGGGGGAAAAACGAGCTCGTGAACACATCAAACTCGCATATCTCATCTTCAGCGGATATGCATTCTTAAGATTTCCTTTTGAGGGGGAACCGGTATCTCATCGACAGGCGGGCAAGGAGGGAAGACAGGACAGGCGGGACAGGCGGGCACACCACCGACAGATAACAGCAAAGAGAACAACGTACCCTCGATTTTCAAAAAATCGTACATACTTTTATTTCTAGGGAAAATACTTGTAAGAAGTCTGAAGATGATACAGAAACAACAGTCAAAAAACAAGAAACAGAAACTAAAGCAACAAAGAACAAGAAACACAAAAATAAATTGCAACAAATAAAAATAAAGAAGAAGAAACGAAATCGCAAAAGTGGACTGTGGTGCGGAGCAAAGGACCGAGAGACGGTAACGGAGGCAATTCGGTGCCGGAGGAACATTGGGGAACAATTCCAAGTGCATCCAGGAACAGTCTATCGAACAAGTCATTTCGGGTGCATTTACATTCCCCGTACATGCCTATGCATAACTACAAGAGTATGCAGGGAAGTGCACCTAGGAATCGGGGAAGACATGTTCTAGCCTCTTTCTGGTGGTTCGCACACCCCTCTCGTCTCACATCCCGGACGATGGCCACCACGAAATTTTCTTTTCCCCCAATCGGGCCACCTCGCCACTGGTGTCTTGCATTCTATATGCTCCCGGTGCATCTTATCCCCATCATCCGTGCTCTCTTCCCTTTTGCCAGTGCAGGCAGCCCATCGTCAAAGTGTTCTCTAAATGCAAACCGGTTCCTTCTTCATTTCATCTGGTCGACGATGGAGCATCTTTCGTTACATCCAGCATCGCTCCAGCACTGCGGATGCATATTTCTGGTCCCGGGGAGTGCACCGGGGCCAGCCACTTGGCCAGCACCAGCCACCTCTCGTCTATTTCTATCCTTTCTTTTTCATCTTAAAATTTTCATCCATCTCTCGGAATCGGAATCGGTTCGTGTGCATGTAAAACTTTTGTAGGTCACAAGAAAATGATTCAAGGGTTGTGTGAATGAGGGGCAGGGGAAGAGGGAGGACGAGATATGCCAAGATGGACGCGCTCACAACCGATGGAAGTCAAGTTACATTGCGAATATCCAGACAATTTCTTCAGGCAGTGCTATCTCGAGGAGCCTTATCAGTACGTCCCCCCTGGTACCCTCTACGAAACTGTCATCCCTTCCCGGCACCCCGCCGCTGATCGTTTTCAGATTTCTGCGTGGTTGGCTTACCGCGAGTCAAGCGCGATGACTGCGACAATTCATCTCCCATCACGGTGCAAGTAAATCTTCATTACCTGGCTGTCCCGAATGCAGTTGGAGCACGTTATTGTGGCACTGCACGCAGCGACACTGCCAGCCGGGATGCCGCAGTCTTGCTGCCGTTGTAGGTTAGCAAATTTAATTGAGGTCACACATGGAACATGAGCGCGGAATTTGAAATGTTTCATCGCGGCACAGCTTCTCCTCCCACACCCCCTCTCGGACCAGCCGGAATAGGATGCCGACACACTATACCCATCGGAATGATACCCGTAATTTGTAAGCTAACTGTAAACTCAGCGGTTTCATTAATTTTTTAAAAGGTGTGAAATAACCGAGATGAACTGTATGACGCGATATAAGATTGTCCTGCATTTGGGGAGGGGAATCCCCTCTGTAATCTTTTGCAAAATGAAATGAACAAAAACAAACGACAAAAGGTGAGAACGCTATGTGTCAGGAAATACAAAGGGCGCAGGGGTTCTTCCTGTCATCTTTATCCTTCTTACAAAATTTGAATCACTCGACTTACCTTTTGGACCTTCAAGTGCAATAAATTTTTTATGTGAACCATAGAGAGGGCGCATGGCTGACGGTAGACATCAGTCGGGGTGGGAAGCAACTTTAATCACCCGAAGCAACCATGTCTAGACATATCACATCAGTACGGCAAAAATCCGATATAATTTCCTTCTACGGGTTTTGAAAATTGAAAATCTTCTCCTGCAAGGATGTGATATCCGAACAGAAAACCAGAAGGAGATTAATTTCGGTAGCCAAGCGGAAACCAATTCTATTTCAGCATATCTCAGCAGATTTCAGATTATGCACGCATTTTAGTGAGATTGAAAATCTCATCGCCATCAAGGCCAAAATGAAATGAGATATAGGCCCAAACGGAGCCATCCAACAATTCCACAGGATGATGGCTGAGACAACCGAGAACCCATTTTAAGATTGTCTACTGTTCTTTGATTTTGCACTATTACAGCTGTCAGAAAACTTGAAATCATTCCGAAAAATGTGCTCAGGATATATTTTCAGGCGTTGAAATTCCGCTTTAAGTCTCCGCCCTTGAGATGTCCTTATGGTTCAAAACATCTCGAATTTCTCTAAAACAACAAAATATGACGTCTTTTTTCCGGTTGCTGTATTCTGACTTTAAAAATGGCAGCAAAGTAATTTCCTTGTCTTGGATTCAATGTGGCAAGTGCAAACTAGAATCTAGAATCCAGAATCAAATACCCAAAATGGTTACGTTTTTTTGTGTTTTATTTTTTTTTATCACTTTAATCAAAATTCTTTCGTTCCCTGGAGTTGTAAGAAAAACTTCCTGCAATTGCTGTTGTTTTTTTCTCATTCAGGGCATAATTTGTTGAATATGAAAATGAAGTTAAATCTTTTTAATGGAACACGTGAAGAGCCACAAGCGAAAGACAAGAGGACGAAGTTGTCTCAATTAGTTCACAAACAACTTTTGCCCTTTGTACTATAATTCCCCAGGAATGAATTCCACCCCAATGATTAGATAAGTCTTCGGATGTAAATATTTCTCTAGTAATTGAAGTTTAACTCGACTAACCGTTGTTAAGATGAATTCCCGTGTATCGCTGCATAAAAAATAACACGACAACAGAAGAACATAAGAGAATTTTTTTTCATATTTTAACATTTTTTTCCGTAATCGAAAACGGAAAAACTGACAAAGCTTCAATTGAAAAGCACTTTTCATATCTAGAAGAAAATTGTCATTGTGTTTACGATCCAAAGGTCTGGACTAGGATTTTTCAGCTCCTGTACAAAAATTTCGTATTTTATTCTAAGGATAGAAAGATAGAGAAACTTTGTCTACAAAATGTTTTGTTGTAATGCACACACAGTTTCATTGTTGAACAGAAAGTTGAATTATTTACGAAATTATTTGCAGAAGTCACAAACTTTAACATTTTGAATATTTCTTTGATATGCATTAAATTATTATTCAAATATTCCATTTATTATAATTAGTCGTAATATAGTTTGGTAATCCATGTTTAGTTTATTATTAATCAAAGTCGAACTTTAAGAGTAGTTTTATCAAAAATCAAATTTTACACGGAATCGTAAAAGTCCTTTGGCGATACGGAAAACAGTCTCTGAATTATTCTGTGGCTCTTGGTTGAGCGCCGCTGCCTCTTTTACTGCAATTAGCTTTTGCTGTGATTTCCCTCAAAAATATAACTATACTAACTACGAGTAACTTGACTTCAGGTAATGAGTTTTACAGCCGGATTCCAATCGTTGCTCTTCAGATAACTTAGACCGTTTATAACTTAAACGGTTTAAATCCTGCAGATCGTGATCTACAATTAAACTCCTTCAATTTTCCATCTATCATTTTGGCCTCTGGGCAACTCTTGTATTGTGGGAATTTGAGATTGCGATGAGTGAATCGGGACGAGCTGATTTGTAATTTTCACTTTTAACAGCGAACTCCATCCACGTTTAAAATTTTGAAGGAAGATGTTTTTTAAAAAATAAAAATAAAATAAAAACCAAACAAACAACAAAACCATAGTAATACTAGCAAAAAAATGAAGTGGAGTGAAGTCTTTGGGTAAAATTCGCTTGCACACACGATGCATGGCTCAAAAGCAATTTTTTTATGCAACCCTGAACCAGTTCTTGATTTCCATCAAGTGCGAAATAAAACACCCTTAAATATACGCTTTAATAATTTTGAAACACGAAAAACATTTCCATTATAATATGATAATTGACCTGACAACCGGACAATGTAAGACGAACACGAAGCGAACGTTAATTAGTGCAGGTGAAAGAGATGTCGAGATGACGATGCGGCGTGAGTCTTCCATCGTTCCACTCCTCGAGCGCCCTCGGCGGATTCATCTTAATTATATTCGAAATATTTGTGGCCACAAAATTTCCACCGTTGAGTTCACCTTCGTTTCCCCCTTCCCAAAATCCATTTGGTTTGAGCTTTAGCATTTTTAACTTTTGTTTTTTGGTCTTGTGTTTTGGGGTTTGTTTTTTTGTCTTTAATCAGTTATAAGTGGGTGGTCGAGATCCATCCCCCGGGGCGCTAAAATCATTTCCCCGCAAACAGTGATGCGGATATCGTTGCGGATAATGGCATTGCATGAGGCGCAGTGGATTGAAGAAGGGGAATGGATGCATTAACAGTTTTTCAAGTGTTTTAAGATCGGCAATATACGAATCAGAAATTTCCTTCAAATATGAAAAAAAAAAATTTGAAGGTGAACAGCATCCAATCAACCTGCCAAACCACGCACACCTACTTCTCGGCCCGGGATGAAGGGTTAGCGGCACAAAAACGTGGCTCCGACACTCGAACGTCATTTTGCAGCAGGCACCCCTCCCCTGGCATGCATGTGGGAAATGTTTACTTTGTGTTTTATTCAGGCCGCAAAGGTGTAACAAAGGTGCTCAAACGATCATCAGTGATAACAATCAAAACTTCACTTTTGAGTGAGATTCACACCCAGTGGAGCAAGTGGTGCGAGAGTCGTGCGGCATCGGGGTCTCCGTCTTGCGCTCAGTAATTATTTGAATGATGGAAGGCAAAAGTCGGGGATCCTAAGGGCTCCTCTGGAGGCTCCTTCAGCCCTCTCGTTTGCCACCTGAAAATAATGTCAGACGCGTTTTTTTTTTGTGTGTATTCGTCCAGCTTTGTTCCACTCTGCATTGGCGTTGTTTTTATCTCTGGCGCGTTTTTTTCGGCCTCCACTAAATATCTGCACTCGAAACCGCGATGGACCTGAACTCCACTCCACTCCAGGGTGACATTCTTCCCTGTAATACGCCAACGTGAGCTCGGAACATAGTGACATGATGACATTTCAATAGAGGCGAATGTCATTAAGTGCTCTTGTGCCACAATGTCTTCTTCATTAGTCACAAAATAATTAGATTCGAGAGTGTCTTGAATTGTTTCGTCGCACCATCTCGAGTCCGCCATCCTGGGGCCCTTTGGTTATCGGAGCGGGTGATTGTGGTGCAGAGAGCGGGTACGTTATGGTGACTTAGTCACAATCATTGCTTCATCTTGAAAAGTTTGTCTTTTTTCTTTCATTCTTTATTCAATTTTTTTTTCATTTCCATTTTATTTTTTTGACACAACTGAAATGATGGCTGTGTTAATTGTCTGGACTGCGGAAGAAATGGGGAAACTGTGAGCATGGCACGGAGGAGGTTCCATGAGATTGATTCCAACGGAGTTTCATCTCTCGGTTATGACGTGGGTGAATGAATGTCGGATGTTTTAAAATGTTTAAATTTACGATGGATTAAATGGAGTCAATGCACTGATCATGCCTAATACCAAACATTGCAGAAGAGAACAGGAAATATAATGGTCTCGTTGTTATTGTTGGTTTCCAGTTGGTTTTTATTAACATTGGAAGGAGGGATTCGTTATAGATACCACAATTTGGAATAATATCATGTAAGAACTTAAGCATTGGGCGGGGTTGATGTCACACTGAGTGATAGAAGCAACACCATAAAAAAAAGTAAGAAGAAATCACCGAAATTAATCCCTGATATCTGAGAAATACGATAAGAAATTATGAACTTTTGGAAGAGGAAGTGTATCTTCATTTTTGTTTATGTTTATTTTGTGAAAGTTGTTTCAGGATATGGGAAACAGGAAAACCACAACCGGAAAAATGAAAATGATGGGAATTGTGTTTAGGGGAATAAATATTCAGTTTTGATGGTTTCGAATTGATAAGTTTTTAATTGAATGCAATTATAATTCAAAATAATTATTCAAAATTCAAAGAGAAATACACTTTTGAGTGTTACTGTCAGATCAAATGTTGTGAGGGAAATTCTGATGGACGTTGCGATAATAAACGAATCTTTCAGTAAATTAAGTTAGCTACACAATTAAAACTGACAATAGAACATGTTCCATCACTAAATTCCAAAAGTTTCGGTAATTAGAAAATGAATGTGAACTTTTCGATGAAATTCATGTATAAAACAAATCACAATTCGAAATACAAGAAATGGGAAAGGAAATTGTCAGGATTGACATTATCCATACATAATTAAGAAACATTTTACCCAGCTAACATTAACGTATCAAACGAAGGCAGAAAATCCATAAAAATCGATTTAATACCACACCAACAAAAAATAGAAAAAAAAATTATGACTGATAACAATAAACATGACAAGTGGCGGTATAATTAAAATGTTCACTACAGAAACGACTAGAAAACATTGTCTACCAGTATTTTTAATTATTGCTCTGTTTGATAAATAAACAGCTTTTATCCGGAACAGAAGTTACTTACCGCATGTCACACACAGTAAGTGAACTAAGGGTAGGGAAAATTACATGGAAAGGATGGACATGGAATACACATAAGGATCCTGTCACTCAGATTCATGTAGAAACAATTGCGATTTGTCATTTGGATTACTCTACATAAGGAGCATGTTATCATTTGACTACAAAACGTTGGTCCGATTTAAATTAGTATGTGGTGGGGACAGTAAGATAATTAAGACCCTTCAAACTGCATTAATTGGATTTTGAGGTTGATTTAATTGCTGATTTTAACACATCTGTGGGGAATATATTACGTAAATTTCAGTTGACTTTTCTGCAGGGGTTGCAAAAAATATAAAAAAAAATATATAATCAATTGCAATTTATATAATACGAAAACATAAAAGTGAAACTATAATTTTGAACTTAATCGAAAGTAGGACAATTTGTTTCTAAGCCAAAGTAGATATTCGGACAGACCTCAGCAAGCAACGCTTAGCTCCTGAATTGTTACCAAAGTATCCAAAGTAGGCCAGTAAGTATTGTCCATTATTATTAATCCAATAGGATTAAATCCAGATGTCAAATGATTAATTACAATCAACCAAGGACAACTTGTAAGGATACAATTACTTTGAGGTTATCCGCATCCACAATGGCATTATGGCATGAATTGAGGATGCGAATATCTTGAAGGACAAGAATATTCATTGCTGAAATTTATCTTGATATTATCCAAAAATTATGAAAAATGATTGCGAATGAAGCATCTGATGGAATTTTTATGTGGAGTTCAGGAACGTGAAAGAAGTGAAAAAAAAAATAAATGTCAGGATGTGACAAGAAAGATTTTAGAATTTTTCTGATTTACAAATTTGATAGATAACATATAGATCGTTGGGAATAAAACGATGAACGAAAAAAAAAAAACAACGCACAAGCATTAATCCTGTCGCAGGAGTATTTTGAAAGGAATATAGAATTTCACTGGGGACCACTTTGACCTCCCTCTGAAAAAAACTACAACAACAACAGCACAGGACATAAAGAGGACACAGACAACATAATATATAAACAGAAAAAGTGGAACAAAATCTGGACAACAATTTAAAAGCTTCGTGTCCACTAGCTACAGGATTAATTGCACCTTTCAAGGGTGCCTGTCTTCAGCTGATTCTTGTATATTTTTTTCTTGTTTTTGCTTTGTCCTGCAAATCTCTGCAGGACCGGAAACCGGAGGGGTTTTTATCTGTTTGTATAGGAGTCCTTTTCAAAGATCAACGAAAAAGTTAGATATAACAGTACCATTTGCTCTTAAGAAAGCGATAATGAGAAACAAATGAAATTAGGGATCATGGCAAAAGCCATCCGGACGTCTGTCGATAGTCGTCCTTGTTACTTGGCATTATTTGCGAATGGGGAATAGTGACACATCTAGAGCCAAATTCTGCTTAACTTTCATCTATTATTTTTATCCGCAAACTAAATAGAACTGGGTAAATACTTGAGTGGAATAAGACAACAGTCAGGACGCAGGATATACCTATTTGGGTACCTTTATTGCAGTTAAGGATTGTACCGCTGACAGATTTTTTGGATTGCAAATAGAGTGGCAGAGGAACAAAATGCAGATTACTTCTTTTCATGCCTTAAAATTGTATCCAGGGGAATAAAACATCACCGACAAATCCTTGCTGGTGTGTTTACTTGCTTAGTTTGTTCTCATTACCATTTTACCACTTTGTTCCATCTTATTTGTAAAGCTGACTATTGAGGATATTTACAAAAATCAAAAAGGAACAAGAAATAAGAACAACAACAACAGCAACAACAAAAAAAAACAAAAAACGCAAACAAGTCCCGTGGTCCTGCAAACAGTAAGAGGGAAAAAATCAATCTTGCGCTTCATTAAGAAGGGATTAAATGAATCGAAAAGGATTGTGAGCGCAACGACCCCCAAAGCAAGGATGTACACTGAAGACACAACAGCCCAAAAACTCGAAGGGGTTGCGAGGGGCTGGCTGAAATTGTCGCTTATACATCCAGTCAGAGAGCCTTAAGCTCCTCTAAAGTCTGGCCGTGATAAGCGATAAATTAAGATTTACTCAGCTTTGCTCATTTCTTTATGTTAATCCTTTTGGTGTGCCCCTTGGGTGCATATGTGAGAGGCACAAGAAAGCCTTGAACATCACAAGTCGCGACCGGCCACGTCTTGGCGGTGGGTCTTCAATTTTTTGAACCGCCTTTTGATTCCCTCTGGTGGAGATTGTCTCATCCCGGAACGATCCGCAAATCCGTTCACAAGGGCACCGGCGATATTCCTCCGAAATCACTGTAATTTGGAGCTACAGTTATTGCTCATTATCGTGTTACAGATGTGTCAAGCACATGACACCCATCGGAGAAACTCGTATGCTGGAATCGCAGAAACAGCACAAAGATCAGCGGCCATGTAGTCCGGCATTTGATGTCCTGCCACATGAAACCGGCACAAATTGCTCAATTTGGGTTGGCCTCGTCCGCCAGGACTCTCTACTCAGGCGGCATTCTTAGCGTTGGTTGTTGTTTTCTTTTCTCTTGTTGTTTCGGAATTTCGGAACAAATAATTTAAAAATAAATAAACAAATAACAACAAAACTGATCAATGTAATCTAGAATGAATCTTTCCTGCTCCGCGTGAACTAGTTAAAACTAATCGAGATTGAGTGACTAAGTGCAGAGCGATTAAGTGTAATGATATGGTAGTGGCCACGGTCCAGAGCCAACTGTGGCATTGTTTGATATTACGCCCCTGAAAGGGTTATTTACTTCGGTGTCTGTCAGCTGTAGGGTGCTTCACGCATCAAAGGTATCAATGCAGATCTGTTGTGACGTTAAATTCAATGGTTTCATGGTTTGATGCCTTTCTGGCTGTTGCTAAAGGTACGTGTCTATTACAAAGGAATATCTCTTTTTTCCTGCTTTTTTACAGACAAGAAAATCTCCACCGTCTTCTGGCCAGCGCCAAAGGCGAAGGAGTCATGTACAGCTTTTGTTGGATAATGTGAAATTAAGTCTTCACTTGCATTTTGTGCCCTCTTGTGGGATCTCTAGCGCTTCTAACTAAAAGATAATAGACTACCAGGTGTGGAGGATTCAAGGGATATGAACACCATCAGACTATAATGGGCATACAGGACAAGTGTTTTACTTCCACTTGATGGTTAATATTTTTGAGATATTATTTTAAAGGGGAATCTTCGTAAATTTCCTTAATCGCCTTAAGGGGATGGAGGAGGGGTATATTTTCAAATAATTGAAAAATTATCCTTCTTCTTATATAATGACCATTGAAGCGTACAGAAACAGCAATAAACTTAAGATGCTCTCACTGCTGTTTGTGTACTTAAGAGATCTTCTTAACAAGTATTTTTTCTGGAAATTTTATGTTTTTTGCTTTTTATGTTATTTGTGTTTCTTATCCCTGTAAACAGATTATGGTTTTCCAGACAATAGCCAAGTACACGGCAACAGTGAGGAAAAGGATTAAGTATTAGACAGGATAATTTATAAATATTCTACCAGATTTGAAGTATGCTGCTCTGGATAGAGACCATCCAGGATTGGAATATTCATTTCGTTAATTCAACTTGAGTTCTGTAACTTGTCCAGAAAATTTCAAATTCCACTCAACAAAATACCCAATTAGTAAAATAGTACTCCGTTTTGTGTTGCGATCTCGCAGATATTTTTGTTGTAGAAGCTAATCCTTTTAATTCAGAAAAGTTTCCATTTCACATTTATCAAGTTAACAAGAGCAACAAAAACACGCACAAATCTCACAAAAGAGGAAAAATTAGAGAAATTAACGAAAGGAAGTAAATATTTGTAAAAGGATAAATATATGTGTCGGAGCCGAACTTATCTGAACGGAGTTCAATATTTGTTGCCGTCAGTTCTGACGAAGATATTTAAGACTGATGTGAATGATTGTCGCTGTTCATTTCAGCGTTCAGTCGCCGACTTGGAGAGGTCTTCTTATCTGTCGATGACAGACATTAGTCAAATAGTCCACTGATTGGCTCAAACTTTTGACTTTGAACTAAAATTCAAATGTGAATTGATTGATATCTTACCTGGTTGTCTTATTGTCCCCTAATGCCCATAAGAGATCTTCTTCACGCATATCTCAGTCGCACAGAAAAAGGCACACCGTCATAGACTTTCGCTAGATCATCGAGTAGACATGCACATAAGAGGACATTGTACAACTTGGAACTAAACTAGCGAAAAAAAACATAGCAAGATAAGAAGAAGACTATGAAGATCAGTTTTGAACGGGTTAAGGAGAGGAACAGCGATACCTCTGTTTCTTTTCTTCCTGGACTTTCCGACTCCGATATAAGTTCTCAAGCAATAGCACCATATCTGATCACATTTAAAGTTAAATTGTTACAAAAATCCATCAAATCCCTCGATCGATCCCGGATAGATGGCAGTAAGGGTAGGCCATGACATAGCTCTGAAGGCTCCTTAACTTTTTGAAAGAAAATAAGGTAAAGGGTTTAAAAGGAGGAATGGAAGGAACAGAGAATACATAGTACTTGTCGATCGGTCTGGTCATGAACGGACGGAGGGAATGCAAAGATGGGACCGATCATTCTCGTTAATAGATCTGATATCATGAGTCGCAGAAGGGTGCAGGAAGACAACTGTGGTGAGCTCTTTTTATTTTCCGTGTACGTGCGATCGCTCCTTGGTGACCCCAACAATTGAAGAAACGAGCTCCCTTATCAAAAGTGATGATCAATCAAAGAAAGCTGGCGAGTAGCGCGGTCCCCGAAGTAGCAGCCTGAGTGACATGTATAGATGTGAGTTGCATTCATCGTATTTAGTCTTGGGGACGTAATTTGCTTTTGTGGCTTGACGTGATCGCCTCCCCCTCCCCCCATCTGCTCTATTCTGTCGGTGTCTCTATCCCATACTTTTCGGCTATTAATGGCCGCAAATCAGATAACTTGATAGCTTCGGTTGCCCGCGGCCCACCAACATCGAAATCGATTCGAAAATTTAAGAGATCTGTCGTCATGATGTCCCCGGCCTGGATCCAATTTTCGATAAGTAAATGAGTGCGATAATGGGAAAAGTGGTCCTAGTTAAACTTGTCGCTTATGTAGAATACTACCTACTTCTTTTTATTTTTGTTTTCATTCTTCTTCAGGTATATTACCTGGAAATGTTTTGACATTCGAACATATGAAGTCGAAAATGAATCACTGACTTAAGTGTTTTTGCTCGCATAAAACTTCCGGCTAAAAAATCCCGTGGGTCCTTGTACTGTTTTCGGTAGGTTGAAATTATCTTAAAGTCACCGCAAAAGGAAAATGCTCCTCGCTAAAGTAATGGGCACATTCTATGCGGTTAAAGGGCTCCGAGTTTTGAGGTGATTTATCTTGACATATTTCGGCTAAAATTTTTGAACATGAGGAAAATTTCGAAAACTTTACAAGTGAGGAAGACAAGTTGCCATTAACGTGATTGCCTGTTGAAAAGTTCAACATTTAAACGGGTCGAAAACAGTTTCGGTAAGTTTTCTGACCATAAATTTCAACAGTGACGAAATTAGCAAATTAATATTTTATTATTTACTGCAAAGGTTTGTTATTTATAGACATTTCTGTATACAAAATTTGTACAGTGTAGTGTTTTTTTTTTGTTTTTTTTTTTTTTTTTTTATAATGAAGTCGGGACATTTATGGTTTTTGAATTTGTCTCATTTGAGAAATGTCAAAGTTCTTCCAAGATATTCTCAAAATAAAACGAAATCCTTTTCAGAATATGTTCAGTTCAATAATATGAGTGGGAAGAATGCAAGTAATTTTGAATTTAAATTTGAATACAACATCTGAAAAACAAATTAATTGCAGATCAATTGCAGAATGTTTTTCAGTTTCTTGTTAAAAGAAATATGTAATTGATTTTTCACAATAGAATATTGTGCTCAATTCATACGTAGCTGACAATCACCGATTCAATTCCCATATCGAATTCCCTTTTTTGCACAAAGGAATTTTGATTTTACTGTACAATCGGCGAGCAAACTGGAAAAGGATTCGAAACGTGTAGAAGATGAGAATTTAGTCATTGTTGAGATCACATCATCTCAAGAATATTGACTGAACAATATTAAATTTTTTTTGTTGCTGTTGGAGTGTGCTCATAACTTCATATTGGAATATATTAATCAATTCGAATTTCGAAATATTGAAATGTTAAGAGATGAATTTTGATGAATTGTGTTACTGTTTACATTTATTGCATTTCTTTCGAAGCCTTTTTACTAACCTATTCTGTACGTCGTATTTTCTATATTTATAGATACTAGAAGATTGCTTTTCTTCAGTTTTAAACTACATCAAAATCGACAACCTCACTGCAAATATAAATTCAAAATTTTAAAGTGTTTGAAATGCTGTCTGAAATTTTGTTATGTAGAGCGAGTAAAAAACTAGTAAGGACGCAATTGGTCACACCAATTACGTGATACCCTAGATGTAGAAAAATATACTCATTCTAGACATGCATTGTCTTTTGTAACTAAGGCTAGTTGTGTGCGACTGCTTAATGTAATAGCTCAGCAAGAGTTTTAGTTTGGTATCACACACCGCCCAAATTGGACAAACCCAAGGGAGGTGGTTACCACCCCCACCCCTACAACCCCAAAAACGTAAAAAAAATTTACCCAACCGGAAATATCCCCATTCATTCATCCTAAATGAAAAAACCCCATGTAAATCCATCCACGTTTACCACCATAAAACTGCCGAAGTTTTCATCCATTTATATTATCTTATGATAATATCGTATAAAAAGAGACCGTGTAAAAAAATTGTTTGCCAAATAATTAATTATAATCCGTATTTATAACCATATTTAACGAAAAAAATTCAAAATGTAAACATTCAGTAAACAAAATCAAAATTTTTGTATAAAAACATTTCAGACTTATGGCAACACTAAGAAGGAGTTGCCCGATTGTACTAGTCTTCGAACTTAACCTTGCAATATTGAAAAAACATATGAAATATTTTTGTACCAAATTTCAAGTCTCTAGCTACAGGTGTTCTCGAGTTATCGTCTGGACAGACAGACAACGGACAGCAGACAGAGAGACGGACATGCATAAAATGCTTTCTTTTCATTTCCCCAATCATGTATATATTATAGATCTTTTTTTTCTGTTTCGATTATTCCTTTGCGTTGCAAACGTTCGTTCAAAACTAATATGCCCGACATCTAGTGTATAAAAAATGTTTGCCCTTGAAATTCATTCCTTTATTAGAGAAGATTCCCTTTTGTTCACAGATGAAAATGGAAAAATGTAGATAAACATTTTCATAAATTTTCTTCCTATCTAATAAATTCAAAAGTACCATCATGCAGGATACCAAGCCACACGCTCTCCCTCCCCGTAGCAAATTTTCTGAATTAAGCGGCATACCCGAAATGTTTGGTTGCATTAAATATTCAAAGATTTTAGAATGGTGTTCAACATGGAGATAGGATAGTATCCGTAATCCTGGAAATAATAATAATAATAAACACAAGAACAACACACAAACCTTTCCTGGTATATAAGATGAATTTGCTGCATGTCCTTAACCCAGTGCGCTCTGTATTTGAATCAATTTAAAATGTTTTAAACTTTCAAAATTCACGTTAAGTGATTATTCCAATTCGGAAATAATTCGGGCCCAAAAACTGAATTAATCTTAAGTGGTCAGGACGAGATCTAAAGATCCTTTTCAGTAAGCAATGGACTTGATGAATTGGGTGGGTAAATATACTTTATTCAGAAGAGGTAATGCTGGAAAACAGTTGGAAGACAGGATACCAGCAAGGAGCAGCTTTAAACTTTTCCATTTACTTAAGAGTGTTAAATTTAATTCTGAACGAGTGTCTACTGTCTAGGTTTTAGGACCAAAGCATCGCTAGGGTTAGATATGACTGAGTACAAACAAGTGATTATTTGGTTGACATTTCACTGTGCCCGGCTATAGTTCTTCGTCCTAGTGATGTATAATCAAGTGGAGAACACTTGAACAGTACAGGAGAAATCATCTTGATAGGAAAGTTAGATTGGCCAGACAATCCAACGGTGGTGGAACTTTAATATACAGGTCAATACAATGAGTTAAATATCTCGCTTAACAGGACTCTATGTTTCGACACACTTTTACTTATATAATGGACATCAGGGAATCATAATATGTTCAGGTCAAAAGGATATGTTGGAAACGAACAAAATAAAAAGCATTTATTGGGAATGGAGGACGAGGCCACTTAAACATCAGGCATTTGCCATTTTGAGGAGATTCCGAATGACTAGAACTATACAAACGATATCACTAGATGCCAGAAGCTTTTTGAAGCTTCTTAAGTGGGCATACAGGCACGAGAGGGGGATGTAGTACAACAGAGTCAATCAGACGTACATGAATTCCTCCCGATAGTGTGTGTCGTTGTTGCCTTTCTATTGTCCTTATTCAGTGCCCAGAGTACCCCAAGAGGACGAAAATATAAGGAAGGATAAGATGGAAAAAGCAAGCACAGCCAACAAAATGGATCGCTTGAGAAACATTCCCAAGTTATTGAGAACAATTCCGAAAGACTAGCCTAGAATTATATCTCATGGGAAATCCAATCCGGTGCGGTTTTATACCGGAGGTACATGGCGACCATAAGTGTACTATGTTTTCCGTATCAGGGAATATGTCGGGGACGAGTGAATGGGACGAATGTAGAGTGTGTCATGAGCCTTCATGCGAACATAGATTACAACTTATACCGTGTATGCTGTGTTCTACGAGTATGTGCATGTCCACTCTATGGCCAGGGGGTGAAATGTGGCCAGGGGAAAATAAATATATATATATATATGTGTATATTGTATAGATATTTTTGCGAGTTCATATAAAAGGAAATGGAAATTTAGCGCCAGACAATAAGAGGGTAAGCGAATGTATCTAGCAATTACACTGGCAGACATGTTAAGAGTTAAGTTAACATTGCCTTTTTTCTTTTTACCTTTGGAATGCCATAAATAAAAATGCACTTAAGCACACACAGAAACTGTTTCACACAGCCAACTGACTTCTGGTTGGTCAATGTCACTCTGTAACCATTCGAGTCCTGTAGCATTTTGAAATTGTCTTGTGAGAGATGAAGTGCCGCACGGTAAATTTCGACAAAAATAATTGTATAGGCATTTCGATTTTATATTGTTGTCATACGCACGCATACATGCATACCTTGCATCTTAAAGTGTCTGCAATAATTCCCATGCTCAATCCATTACAAAAGATTCACAGTTGATTTCGCATGGATTTCGTCCATTGAGTAATCAATTCCGTCTATTCGTAGTTCATGGAACGAATTGAGATGGAATTGTTTAAAGCTTGAAATTATAATTAAACTTTAAAAGGCTTTCCCGCGATGCAACATCATCAAAATATGTGTATCGAATTTCCATACAAGTAGAATAAGTTGTTTCACAGTTAATCAACACAATTATAGTAATCAACATATCACACGCTACTAATTGGGAAATATGTATGTAAATGACATGGATATACAATATGCATATTATAGCAACTAGATACAGTAGAAACAATTCTTATGATTTATATGAGTCACTTGGAATTCCATCCGACATCCGATTCCATGCCTTTTTCTTTTTGTTATTAAAAATGAAAGATAGAAACCTTTTGAGGTCAATAGCAAAATGATTCATTCCAGACAAGATGCATGAAATTTAACGAAATCAACAAACAACAAAAAGCCTCAACATTTTTAATAGAAAATTTCATTGTTTTCCCGATTGGGAACATTTGAGGGGAAAATACTGTGACAAAGAGGCAAATAAATTCAATCAAGACTCTCACTGCAATTAACTGGGATTGAACTGTTTTTTATTACTTTTTTGGGAAAGAAGAAACAATTCAGAGATTCATTAAATTACCTTAAGCTCTTCTTCAGTTAATAGCTATTATAATAACGACAGAAAAAAACATTGATGAGTTCGGATCCTGATTGCACTAATAAAGAAACTTCTTCGCATACGTCAAACGTAAACCTCTTAAAACAGCGGTGATAGTGATTAGATAAAATTTTTGAGTAAAAATGTAAATAAATATCCAAAAGTAAAAATTCCTTACTTACATAAATTATCGGATTTTTCTTGTGGTGTCCATAATTTGAGAACTTTTCATTGCTCCACGGCTGGGCTGCGGTATTTTGTTGTCTCCTTCTTCTTCTTTTTGTGTGTGTGTGTGTGTGTATGGTTTTTTTTCGTTTGGTGCTTTTTTCTGCTGTCGTTAGTCTTTGAGATGCTCTTTTAGTTCCTCCCCAAAAGAAGACCGGAGACGAATAATAAGATAAGACCACTAATTTAAGGAGAAATAAGACACAGATAAAGATTTTTTGTTTTTGTTTTCCGTATATGCACCTTAAAACGTACGAAGATCGTCCAGAATTTGATACCCACCAAGTGATCAAAACACTCTTTCAGAAGATCGCCCAAATTTACATAATTTTTCTGACTTTTTTTTTCATTTTCATTTTATTTGATGTGTTTTGTGGGTTTTTTTGTATCATTTCAGACAACAATATCGAACTGAATCAAGCGGTGCCCAGAAAGTGGTATGTGATATTTTTGTTGTTGTTTTAACTGTTGTTATTGCTGTTAGCGTGTGTGAAGTGTCTCAGTATTAAGAATATTCAATTAATTTTTTTACATTAATATATATTATATAAATATATATAAATTCATTATTTTTTTTTTTTTTTTTTGGTTGGTTTACCTCTATATTTTGTTTTACGTTTCGTTTTGCATTACTTCAATCGTGTCTTCCCTCGCTTCCCTTGTTGATGCATTCGCAGTAAAGTTAATTTATGCAATGTGATAGATAAAAAAGTGAATTAAGGAAGAAAATGTGTACAGCTGAGAGAATCCGATTATATGTGTAAAACTTGCTGAAATATGAAACTGATATCCTGGAACTGAAGGTGAGTTTTGAAAATGCAAAAAGAATATCCACTTTAATTTCTTCATTTTTTCCATTTATTTATATTTATGCATAAAATATATTTTTATTTATTGTTTTGCATTTGTTTAATTACACGTACATTTTATTTGTATGGTTTTATAAAACTGACATTTTATGCGTTGGAAAAACTTGAATTCTTATATTACAAAAATTTTAATTTTCTGGAAATATTCCGGAATTACCAGAGCATATCAAACATTTATCAATATTAATTGTAAACTGTGTTTCAGTCCATGATCAATACAGCGATGAGGTGAATAACACTCGCCTGAATGATTACTTGAGCTACTTATTATTATTATTCTTGAAAATTGGCAAACGTTAACAAAACACGGTCCTGGCGGCCCATTCAAGCCCACATCAAGGCCACTTGATTTTTCAATAATGAGCCATGGACATTTTGCATTATTTTTAGGCCAGGGGGCCTATTCTCGAAATCACTCGTATTTTTTCGCATATGTAACTTTTCGAGTACTTTCTTTCGAATGGTTTATGTCAGACGTATTCTCGAAATCACTCGAATATTTTTTCACCATTCGAATAGAATTGCGAGCGTGGTGAAATTGTTAAACGTCAAAACTGGTTTTCGTAAAATCTCAAAAATCATTTCGTTTATACTTTGCGCTGTTTATCGTGAATTGTAAATATAAGAACGCGAGAAATTTGATGGCCTTTTTGAAGCAGATAGAACTAAAGAAAGTATACCTTCTACTAACTTAAACCCTTTGCTTGCTGAAGGAAGAAGAATTCTATTAACTTCTATTAAAATGAATTTTATTCTTGTGTTTTTTGTTTGCATGGATTTTTAATTTTAAAGACAAATGTACATATTTTTATAATTTTTATTATAGTAAATATAAAATCTTATAATCTATTGTTTTTTCTATTCTTATATATATATATTCAGACTGTAAATATCTCAATCGCAGAATTTGGTGCTCAAATTCGTTAAAGCAGTAGCGGCTGTTTCAAGTGCAGTGGCTTTTCTCTCTGCAATTCTCAGAAGCGGTTTTAATTTTTCTTCAAGGAGCTCAGATTTTTTCACAATAACTTTTTTTCAAAGTTAATTTAGCCTCTGATGCTTCAGTAATTTTGTTTGCAGTCTCAAGTGAAGTTTGGCTTATTACGCCGATTCTTGGACGCATCAAATTTGCCAATTTTTAAATTTGGATGCACGTCTAAAAAATTTATTAAAACTTTTGCGCAGCCGACATATTCGCACCTCTTTTTTTTCTTAATTATAATGCCATTTTTGACAAATTAATTAAATTTCTTTTAAATTCTTCACAAAATCAAAAAATTCACTCAGAAAAATTACCCCGCGAAAAATTTTGTTAACGTCAAATGACACTTACGAATTCAAATAGTCATTCGTATCTTTTCGAATGATTTTCATTCGAATGTTTACGTATACGAATCTCGAGAATACACCATAATATATCAAAACCTTTCGTAAATGGTGAGTTTACGTATTCGTAAAGTTACGAGTGATTTCGAGAATAGGCCCCCAGAATGGTAAAAGCTTACGCGAATTACTAAGCGATATCCCCTAATAGGGGGCGAAGGCGGATTCTTCTTTTCTTTTAATTTTTTTTGTTTTTTCTTTTGGTTACAGAAATTGAAATAAATTCCTCCCTTCTCACCCCCACCACTGTGAATGGAGGGGGGAGAATGAAATAAGTGCGATAAAATAAATTAAGCCAGCAGTAAATCATTAATCAAGTCTTTTACCCCTCGATTCATGTTGGTAGATCAAGATATGTCGGTTTCCAATTTAAATTTCATCGGCCATCCTAGTGCTGGGGGATGGGGGAGGCATTTCAACAATATTATAACGAGACGTGAAGACGTGCAGGACTGAAAACGGGAAAAAGTCTAGGCTCTTCCCGTCCCCCTCTCCACCGTCCGAAACGTCTTCTGTCAAGTTGGAATAAGGAAGCCTGTTGCAGTTCACGCTAGAAAATTGTAGAATTCATTGGTATTGATCGTTGCCACTACATTTCAGTTTAAATGCGGGAGAGGAGGGATGTGCAGGCATTCCTTAAATTCGTGCTGTATCGCAGTATCCCTCACCTTTTGGCGTGGGTTACCTTTTTTGATGTCCTGCCTTTAGTTCCCGTTTCGCAGTTTTTTTCCTCCAAACATTTAATGTGATATCGTAAAAGTGCTAGATTGAGTGAAATTTCAAGGGTTCTTCTGAATTGAAGCCCGCTAACAGTCTCCGTTTCGCCGTAAAGGAGATGGAAACAGATTTTTGTATTTGTTATTTTTTTTGTCTTGTTCAACGAAGTTTCCAATGCTCTAGCCCCAAAATTAGAAGAAATGACGACAAAAAAAAAATGAATGTGAAAAAATTGCAAAAGTATGAACTGATGGAACAGGAAGAAATTCATAAGATAAACTCTGGTTTGGAGGGGAGTCACTTTAGTTTGACTGAGATCCTTTATAAAAACTGATAAGCCAAAAAAGTGTCAGCCAGAACAGATAAAAGGATTCGCTTAAACGAGGAGAACTGCTCGAGAGTTATTGATTGTCGAACAGCATCCCTCAAGTGTGTGCGTGCGGTTGACCTGCACGGAGAAAATATTCCATCGACGTAATTGGGGTTTTGAGCTGTTATTGGCGGGGGTGGCGACCGACTCGATTATCTTGCGGCTTGTATACTCAGAATGGGAAGGGATGTGCGACAGGATGCTTTCAATCTATATTTGCATTTTAATCGGTTGCATAATGTAGAGTATGTTCTTACATAGGACACAATCGGAAATAGGCACTCTCGGATGAATGGTAGGGTGGGGGGTCACGGTGGCGGGGGTTGAGTAACTGACTGCGGAAGCTAATGTGAAATGTGATTTTTCTTAAACTGCCCACTTTAAAGTTTTAACGAGAAAAATGAATGGAAAAAGGAGGCAATCAATGGGTCGGATGAACAGAACCATTAAATCGACCGATAGTAGTAGTACCTTCGGTCCTTCGGCTAGTCCCCGATTTCTAACCGGCTTTTACAACACACTTCCCTTCCTTAATAACTACTAAATCAAATTTTATTGTTCCAAACTTAATGGATAATGAGCACTTTTGCAGCCGCCATAAATTCTTAGATCGAAATTGAAAAACTTTGAGCATTTCACTACTTTCCCTAGAATGAAACCGTTAAAGTGGGAAAGTTATATAGAAAATAGGAAGAAGAGGGCTGGAACGGTTAATGGGGTAGAATTCGTTGTAAGCGATTTTATGTGCTTTTAGCACTATGAGGATGCTACTATGGATAAATTGGCGTAGTTTAGGTGGCAGTAAAATGAAGACGTCTTTTGTTATCGATATGACCAAGCACTTGAGATGGCGACATTTCTGTTTATTAGCTGAACGTGGGCAGCCATTGAAACCAATAAAAATTAATAATGAAAATGGACAAGCTGTTTTCGATAGTCCGTCAACGGATGGTGCTCCTCCGGGAAAATATTTACAAGGCACGGAAAACATTTCATGTAATAAAAACGATCATCAAAAATTAAATTGACATTAGGAGCGACACCTTCGTCGTGCAAACTTGACAAAATGTAATTGCTTGTTATTATTGTTAACACATTTTGTTGGGGTGGTTTTATTAATTGGGTATCGAACATATTTTTCAGTTTGATAATAAAACAACAATGTTATTTGTTATAAAGTAAAAAACCATTCAAAAGTCATAACCGGCAAGAAATTTGCATTCAATTAAGATAAAATAAGGCTATTGTTAAATGTCACCAACAAACGGATTTGATTTGCGACCGTTTTTTTGAATGGTTTACACAAGAGCGAAATGAAATCGTTACGCTAATTAAAAATAACTCTTTCAACAAAGCTGAACTGCATTAAAAGGTTAAATTCTGTATCAATTAAATCCACGTAATGAGCCAGAGTTCATTAAGGATCTTTGCCTGTTTGGTTTTCCCGATTTATTCTGGTCGTACTGAATTTGATGTAGTTATTGTTGGGAGAGCGTGAAATTTTCGTTTTTATTATTGTTTTTGTTTTTCGAAATTCTAATTAAATAAGTTCCTCATTCAATTTGTTTGTGTCTGTAGGTTTGGTTTATTTTTGGTATCATTAAAACACGGTAATTCTCCTGGTACTCTGCTGTGCAGTCTATACAACAATGCTTACAATTCTCACTCACGTGTGTTAATTAACAATTGAAAGTTAACTAATTACCATAGTCCAGAAAATTGTAATGATGAGAACGTTTGTCGATGGTCTTCTTCAACTCCTCCCTCCCACCCCCCACAAAACAGTATGATCAAATGTGTACTCATAGCAAATCAATGGTTATTACTCTTGTGTTTTTGATTTCCTGTTTTCTGCTCCTGCCGGCATTATTAGACAATGTGGACACAGTGAGTTTTTCCTTGCGTCACTGGAGGTTGCAATTCAATCAGCCATAAAATTGCGGTGGCGTATTACGGGAGTCTTATGAGGATTCATACAACGACAGCTGCCGATGTCTGAAGCTATTCATTTCGTAGATGGAACAATCGGATAAAGCAAATTCGTTAATTCTTTATTTGACGTTTTATATTATTTATTTATACACTTTCATATAGATTGAATTACTTGAACTCATTTTAATTATGAAGATCCATTTTACATAGATATGTTCTTCATTTGCTGCAATTTAACGAATCCTTGAAATCATATATTATTCGGGAATATTCGTCGTCCAGAGACAGCAACAGGATGGATAAATACAATTAATGATGTTCTTGAAAAATAACCTATAGGTTGTTGTTGTTGTTTAAATGAAATTGATTGAAAGTGATTATTTAGCATGATTCTATGAAATCTCGATTCCATTAAAATAAGTTCACTGCCTTTAAGAAATCGCGGGAAACTTTCATCGGTGTTCTTCAAAAGAAATAAATGGTTCTTTTTTGTCTTTTACTTTCAAAAAGAGAAAAATAATTATGTGTAAGTAATTAATTTCCGTTAGCATGTCCTGTTAGAGATAAAACTTCATGTACAGAATGAAGACATTTTCTGGAGTTGAAGCGCCGTGGTCCCACATCACTCCACAAAGTCCCAAGTTTGACGTGGAAAATGTTCAAAATGGTGACGACGATCGAAGAATAAGAAAATAACAAAAATAAAAAACGACAATAAAACAAAACTGTAACAGATAAAATTTACTGTTCTTTAATTGAAACTGAATAATTTCTCACAATCGAATGTATTTTGTTAGTTTTTTTTCTATCGTTCCCATTACAAAGTGTTTTTCAATCGTTAACGTTTATTTGAAAACACACAAAAAAATTATGACCTTTAGAGTATTGGACACTTAAGCCCCGACAACAAAGTGTACTGCCCCGATGATGATGGTCATGATGATTTACATTCAGTTTGTGTTAAAGACATAAAACTCATAACCATTATTTTGACATATTTTTCAATCCTCCTCGTAAATTACAACACGTTCATCCAGCACACGAAACTCTTTACTTTTTATTATTAACCGCAGCAACAGTCTCCAGCTGTGACAGAACAACGACCTCATAAGTAGAAATCATTCATAAGGGAAAAAATATATCACAATCGAATCTATCAAAAGTAGACTCTTTGAATATCAAAGGCACACACTACAAAAATGTTCGAGGGACGAAGAAAAAAAATATAAAAAATAAAATACATAAAACAAGAAGCAACAACAAACACACCAAAGCAACACGTCATTTCCATATCATCACTCATGGGCCTTCGAGCTCACGCGATTCTAGAAATTTTGTTGTTAAATATATGAATTTTACAAGGCCGTGATTGGGGCGAACGGAGAACGGATTTGTGTTGTTGTGAAACGTATCCGCGGGAAGTTTGGACGGGCGCGTAACCAAGTGATTAAAAGCACTCAACTAATGAAGACAAAAGACTGGAGAAGCAATCGATAAAAATATAATATGCGAAAAAAATATTTGATATGCAACAGCGATTAAACATTTTGGTTTTAGAGATATGTTAAACAATTTAAAACTGAAAATTTATAGACATACGTGAGAGTATATTAATTTTTATTAGCCGGTTATCGTTTTGTTCTCTTCTTTTTAATTTTCTAATTCAATAAATCAGAGACAGTTTTTATGTCGAAATTAAAATATGTTTTGTAAAAAACTAATACTAACGACTTCATTTAAGGAACATTGTGTAAAGGAAATGGTTAGCTGCTGACACTAATTTGTTTTTGTTTGATAACCTGGTTTCGAATTTCCTAGAAACCGTTGGCCATTGTTGAATTTTTTCAAAAACAAAAAAACCTATTTTAATCACTTTCAAAAATCATGCGGATTCTATTTGTTCAGGCAATTCTCATTATGTATTTCAAGAAGTAACGATTTATTTTTATATTTTTTTTTTTATGAAACTGAAAATTCTCAATATAATTAATCCTTTTAAGAAGTATGAACAGAACTTCCTAAATGACTTTTAAATCAGCAACTGGAATTCCGAAATCTGTTCACAAACTTGCAAGAATTTCTCTTGTGGTAATGTCCTTAAAATAACAGGAAAACTCTGACTCAAAAATAGTAAAAAATAAAAATATTTCCAAGTTGAAGTAGGTTAAGATCATTATTTTCAAGAAGCTATGCGGCAGCTATCAAATTTGGATTATGACTTTAAAAATGAGAACAACCATAAGACAATCATTAACGGACAAAAAACAGGCATTTAATCAACGGTTAGAAGCATTTAATCCTCTTGTACAAATGATGATCAGAATTTGATCAGTTTGTTTGTTGTCGTTGTTGTTTTATTTTTTGTCTTCTTATTCGGCAATGGTTTCTCTTGAAGATTGTGTCCAGTGTTTTTGTGCTTGATAAACTCAAAGAGGCTCAATTTGAATAACTTCATACTGAGAAATCAGAAAAATTAAAATAATTGACAGAAGCTGTCAAACTAAATCACTGAACGGTCGTTTAAAGACCTTAGCAAATGTCTTTGACAGATGGACACCGGTGGGAAAGCGCTGGGTAAACGCAGCAAGTGGGCTGCTGCAGTACGGGTTACGGTTTTTAGTACGGTCTGTATAAACAAAAATTGTTTAAAACAAAAAAAAAAACAAGCAACAAGCGAAAAACGACAAGTTTAAACGAACAGATCATCATGACCAGTGGAGAGAATCAAACGCGAAAAAGGCAACAGCGAAAAAGTTTAATATGACCGTGTCTCAGATTGGCATCACCGAAATATGACGGGGAAAAAAGGTGTGCACTCGTAGGCAGGACGGGTAAAAGAAGAAGATGAAAAACATTAACTACTGACCACGAATCTATCTGAGACAATTCAATTATGATTTATGATAATATCCTGGTTCATGTCAATACTGCCCAAAAATGATGTAAATTTGTGAAAAATTAAAATGAAATGGCTGTTCTCAATTCGTTAAACTGCTTCAATGGGACTGCATGGACTGGACATCCGCAGGTACACGATCAGCCAGGAAAATGCGATAGTTACAAACTAGAGAGAGCAAAAAAGGGGGTAAGCAGTATTAAGCAATGCTGTCGGCTGTGATCAGCGATGTCGGAAAGCGCAACACTTTTGAAGTCAAAACTAGAATGGGATAAGGCAATCACGATGGAAAGTACGGTGAGAAGACACGAGGAAATAAAACATAAACGTTTTTGTTGTATTATTATTATTTGAAGTCAATGAATATGTTCCCCCGTTGATTATTATTCTTTTTATTTCTTGCGCTTTGTTTTATCGTTCGTTTTTTTGCTTTTAAGCTGGTTAACTAAAACGCGTTCATTAAAAAATTTCATGCTGAGTTTAAATCGCTTGCGCGCGCTTCATCCTATAAATTTTCGCTCAGAAAAATTAGCATATCTGCGCGCGCAGCTCAATTTTTTACTCGTCTTCATTTTTTTCGAGGTAGTGCCAGCCAGGGTAAGTTGAATGTGACTGAATGGCGAGGACTGGCAACCTGTTGCCAGTATCTGGCCGTAGAGGCATAGAAAGGCCGGCCCAGCCTCTCTATCTCGGCCCCAGAGGAATGATTTACCTAAGGTGTCATCTAGCGTTTTGTATTAATAATTTGCTGTTCGCTGCCCAATGATTTTTTCCTGTTTGTTGGTTATTATTGTTTTTATATTTCTCCTCTTTTGTTAGTACTGTATTATATATATTTTTTTCTGTATTCCTCTCCCCCCTTCCCTGTCGCACATTTATAACTTTTTCTGGTAAATATAATTTGCATGGAATGCTGTTGATGGTTATGCCTCACTCTAGGTGGTGACCATTCCTACATGTAATCCTCGTCTTGCCGGTGCTGCTCCTCAGCGAAATCGCAAATTTATTGTATTAGTTTCCTTTATTTGGGATTATTTTATTATTATTGTTTGTTTAACTGACGGTGTCTAATTAAAAATGTTTTGTTATTTCTCAATATTCTTTGCATGCCAATGGACTGTATTTTAATACGTTTGTTTTGTCATACATTATTCTCAAAATATGTTTGATGTTATTTAATCTGATAATGCAACATTTTTTTTTTTTTTTATTTAGTCTCATTAATAAGTTCTTTATTGTTGTTGTCCAGCTGTGAAAGCAAACTTCCGATGAAGAGATTTTATTGATTTTTGTTCAACAAAAAAATAATAATGGGAAGAAATAATTATTCATAAGTTTTGTATTTGTTGAATGGGGTAAGTGCATGCTGAAGAACCATCCCCATTCTGCCGCGAAACTGGGCTGCTGCTGGGGGATTCACCATGACGACACAAAACTTTTGTCGTACTTAATAAATATTGTGGAACAATTGTTTTTATATTTTTACATAATTTTTTTTCCGTTTTTTTTTTTATTATTTTGTCTCTAAGAACATTTCTAAAGTTTCTCAAACTGTACAAAACTAGAAGAAGTTTTACTGAAATTGCGCAATTCTGCAGTACTTGCCAAGTTGGATCCAACTCTCATATTTCACAGCTGAATTAATCTTCACATCTCTATAGAAGTTTTTCACAGAAATTCACATGTGAACTCTGACAGTATGAAAAGTATTTCCAGCAATGTATAATCGATGATAATCTAATTAAAATATTCCTGCATGCATCCCACATCGTTCGATTAATGCAAATATCAAATCAAAAAACAAAATCACACTCCAATCATGCATTTAAATCCTTAGTTCTTTCGGTGATAACAAATCTCGGCAATTTCATTGTAAATAACCTTCGGAGCCGTGAGCAGGCGTCTGTTTTGCGCAGACTCATAACACTTAATCGTTTAGATAAAATTCAATTTAGTTCTTTTTTTTTTATTGTTATTGCAGATAGCGCTGCACTCGCGAGGCTCGTCCTTGCGATTCGAGTCCATCCATCTATGTAAGAGCATTGCCAAAGATTCCATCGTCCCTATATTCGTGCGGTAACATAAATTCTATTCCGCAGTATCGAGGCTGAGTTCTCGCGTTGTTTGCTCCTCCTTTGCCTATATTTATAATTTTATTTTTGTGGAACGTTATCAGAAAGATGCGATATGGAGCACAAAATATATTTATTCACATTTCTTATCTCCGCTGAACCCAATGTATGTATTAGAAAAATATTCTGTTGGGAGGCAGTTAGGGATCTGCACTCGGTCTTGGACAATTTTTGCTTACATTTTAATTTTTGTTTTTACCTTTATTTATTTGTTGTTGTTATATTCTTATATATATTTATAAAATAAGTTAGATAAACCTGGTGTTCGTGAGGATAGGAAGGCTTAACTAAGAAATATGGAGAATATAAACAAAGATTCTGTACCCTTTTGCGATGTGTGGTGATCAAGAGTTGTGGAAACCAGAAGAAATAAAAAACGATGGTCGATGTGGAAGAGATGGAACTAAATCAAAGGCGGACTCCTGGTATAATTAATTTATGCTGCAATCAAGACGATAAGATCTTCAAAAATTTTTGACTTATAGCAGTGCTTTTGAGCATTCTTAATCTTTTTTCTTTCTTTTTTTTCAGATATGTGAATAAATTAAGTTGAGACTTCAAGACTTGTAAAGAAATTAAACGTCGCATCGAACATTTTGTATCACACACTCTACGAAAAGTGTTCTCGCATTTCCCAAGATAAATTTCTCATTTGGTTTAATTTTATATAAAGTCATCGTTGGTTATTTCCATTTTCAAAGGGGGGTGGTGGAAAGTGTGATACAGAGGGACGGTTATAGGTCGCAAACAACGTGGTAAATTGGTTCCACATAAATTTATTTCGTACTCTCAATACATTTCTTGATGGGTCGATAGTCTTGATTTACGTAAAACAGCAATACGACTGCAGCCTGAAATATCGTCTATGAACGCATTCAGACAGTTACTAATGACTGTGAAAGCGCACACTTGTGCAATTCCACCTAATATCTGTAAGCAGGAAGAAACTCTAGGATTCTGGAAAATCCTGGAGTAGCTGAGATTGTGCTTAACCGTCACGTGAATTGTGCGTCCTTCATTCATCAGGAACACTCTTCATTCATTTGCGCTGTGCATTCAACCTAAACCAGCTCACGCCAAAAAGGATCTCTGTTGTGCGAAACTTGGCATCAAGCAGAACACTGAAATAAAATAATAATAATAATAAAAAAAGAAAAAGAAGTGAAGAAAAACAACACTACTATTATATAAGGTCTTTTTTATTGAGCTAATGCAGACATAGTCACTGTCTCAGGTTGAGAATGGAAAGGGACACATATGGCGAGAGTTATGCACCATTAATCGTCCTGTCGGCGTCCTTAAATGCTCTTTCATAGCATTGTCTACGCAAAATATCTACTATTCTTGACACAGAAGAATGATCCTTGTGAAGCGGGAAGGCTAAAGTAGTCTAGTAGCTGGGCACTTGTAAAGCTGAATCAAGGGGTGACGGCATGGGGTATATTCACCCCTGACAGTACATTTCTTGCATCTATCCTGAAATGAAACGAAATGAAATGTGAGCCAGGGCAAAAGGTCCTCATTTAATGGAGATATGAGCCTAACAGCCGAAAATACCGAAAGAATTAAAAAGACACGAAGGATCTTTTGTTCAGCAATCCCAGTCTACTCTTTTCTCTTTTTCTTTTTTGTACGAATGGTTATCCTCGCATATTCTTCTTTCCAAAGAATTTCTTAAATGGCTCTTGGTATTTTCAGGTAAGAAAACTTCTGTAAAATCCCCTCCTCGCCATCATCCGTTTTCTTTTCGTCTCTCGAACAAATGTGACCGAGGATTAGCTCGAGAGCCACTGTCGGGCACTGACTCAAAGACTGTGGTGTGATGATTCTTTCGTTCATCCCAAAACGTTTAAATATCGAAACCAAAAAACGATCGCGCCAAGTTTAATCCATTTTGAAGCAATTCGGTGTTTTTGCTCATCGGGAGAATTTTAAAGTTTGCGAAACGCACAGCCAGAGGACGCTCCATGTATGCGATCCCAAATCATCCTCATGTCGTGGTACTGCTTTAACTTCATCAATCCGAAGTTTTGAGCTCAGATTACTCGTGTAAGAAATATGAGAAACTCCAGGTGAATAATTGTTTTTGGTGTTCAACAAAATGTGTATTTCCTCTCTTTAAGAATTTTGACGTGCCACAAAAAGGAAAAAAAAGGAAAACCCCCCAAAAACGTGGCTCATTCACTTCTCGAAAATATTGCAAATATTCGACAAAGTTGTGTGATAAACTACTGAAGATGGGATTGTGTAAAGGTTTCGGCACAAAAAGTTTTGTTCAGTGAAAAATAAATGTAAGAAAAGTCAGTAAAGTTGGTTAGTGGAAAAGGTTGCTTCATTAAATTGTGTTTATGGTGAAAATTTCGAAGAAATACCATTCCTGGATTACTGGTGGAGATTTTCCATTATCCGATGACGCGAAGAAACTTTCTCAGAATACAATTGTTTTTCTGTTCATATTTTTGGTAAATAATTGTTTTGTCTGATCGAATTCACAAACAGATAATATTGAATTTCGTCTGTTTTGTATATCAATTCATGCGGTTTCTAGAAAACAATTTACGTGTTTTGGTTTTTGTTATATTTCTGGAACAACAGTTGGAAGAAATTTTTCTAACAAAGATAATAATTTTTTTTGTGTGCGTCTCAATTTTTATTTATTTACTAAATATTCCAGGACGAGGACACAAAATTTGTGTATTGAATAAACATCGTTTCTAAACTCCATAATTCACCTGGAATTTTCGTGTGTTTTTTTCCTTTGCCAAAGTACAAATTCCATTAGATTCGAAATGATCAAACGAATCCATATCCAATTTAAACTTATTGTCTATTCGCGGTTCGTCAAAAAAAGGTCATGTAGCGCTCCCTCTCCTGTGGGGCTCCAATAGCACAACGAAATCATAAAACTTTCTTGATCTAGGATGGTATAGCCTCTTAAACACAAATTCAATTCAATGAAATATTTTTATAGAGCTGTTTTACTGGATTTTGTTATCCAGGTAGTCTAATTCATGTTCATTCCATTTCCACTCCCTTCCATAAACTCAAAATCATTTCTGTGGCGAACTTGTTACTTCCCATATTTACTCACACAGGGCGAGATGCAGCCACCCTATCAGCTCTGCGTAATCTAAAAGTAAAGCCGCAGAAAAAAAAACCACGAAAATAAATATAAAAGAAAAAAAAATCAAAAAAAAAAAAAAAACGAAATCGTTATCTGCTCAGGTATAGAATCATAAAAGATCTTGTGTATCCTGGTGAGAGGGAGATTTCAAATTTTAGTGCACAAGGGACAAGGGATTTTCCATTTAAAAAAAAAATATAGGGATGAGGAAAACAACAACTTTGTAGTCATTTTTAAGAGTTTAATTACTCCTGCAGCTCGTTATCGGATCCAACTTGGCCAAACGGGAAGACCAGGAAAAATGTCAGAGACATTGTGGCCAGGAGTGACGCATAATAAAAGCATTTTGCGGGGAGACCGGTGGGAAGCGCTTTAATTAAATTTTATTTCTGCCTGTATCGGATGTTTATTACGGGGAATTGGCCTGTCCTCCAGCTTCATTTAGCCGCTGAATTGATAGGTTATTGTATTAGAAAACAAGCAGATTACTCTTCTTCCAATCTCGCCGCTTTGTGTGCTGGTGGCAGTGATTCCTGCAAAATGAATAACAAAAGCGTGTAAATCGATTCAAGTGCTGTTTCGACCGAAATCATTGCTCGGCCAATTCAATGTTGTTGCTGTTGGGTTGTTTCTTTTTCCAATAAATTTGGAAAATCCTGGCCCATTGGATTCAACAGCAGAAAATCGATTTGGTAAATTGTGCCTTGAAATTGGCTTAAGAGAAATGGGTACATTTTATTGAGTATAAATTTAAAAATAAAAAAGAATGATAATAACAAAAAAAATATATATATATAATATATATATATAATATATATAATTTATATAAAGAGATAGAAAACAAAACCGTAACAAACTAATTTCATTGAAGTTTTAATAGATAGATGCCTAAAAATATTGTATCAGGCAAGGACAACGTTTTATTAATGATAAACCTTTTATGGTGTAACAATGAAAATAATCACGACTCACGTCGGCAACGAATGACGCATCCTGATAATAAATTCCAAAAAAAAAAAGTAAAAAAGAAAAATGGAAACAAAAATTTCCCGCTGTGCCGGCGCAAGTGATAAGCTTATCTACCAGGATGACTACAGACTTTGTAAAAATCCTTTCATAATTCCTTCGTGGAACTCAAATGTCACACTCATTCTTCGAGTATTATCCGTTTTAAATAGGAAGGATTCATTTCTCAGTGCTTTTGAATAAGAAAATATATATATATGTATAATATGATAAATTATTTTCCACATTCCTTTTGGATAAGTATCACTACACTTCGTATTAAATTCAACAATAGTTTACGGCTCCTTTTTCGGTAAATGATTGTTATTGTTGAGGACATTTAGAGTAAATCGTAGCGTAATTAATAACTGTAATTCATTCATATATTTACAAGACACAACAACACTTCAGAATAATGGAAATTATAACTGTACTTATAATTTTATCCTTTTAGCATATTTCATCCTTTTGATTTCCATCAATTTCCTATTACCGTCGATTTTCATATTTCATGAAATTGAATCAATCACTTGAAAGAAATTTTTCGTTCAATTCTGTCAACGGCACACACGTTAACATAAACTTATTGAAAAAACAAAAAAAAAATTATAATAAAGAAGAAAGCAATGGAAAAACCTCTTTCAACCCCTTGCTTTTGTACCGCTACCTTTTCTTATTTTATATATATGAAATTCAAAATGAACTCAATTATAGTTGAGTTAAATTACACGGAAGAAAATCCTCGATAAAGTTCAACTGCGGGGTGGTGGTGTGCACTGAAGGGAGAGTTCCAGTTATTCTTAAGTTATTCACGGAAGAGAAAAAAAGGAAGAATTATATAAAGTTCATACAGTTCAACTATTGCAACTGCTCTAACCCACCATGATAATACGGTATAATACAGATAAACAAAAACTGAGAGCACTTTAACATGCAAGACTAGAAGAAAATTGCAGTTTTCCTTGGTATAGGGCAATAAAAGTCAATTCATACGATAAATTTTTATAATGATTAGGTGAGACGTTAAAATGTTTGCTTTGATGGTATTGTACGAAGTTTTACAGCTATATGGTTTGTAAAGTAGTTTACTCGGTTTTAGTTTTCTGTATTCCGAACAATTTCCATTTCCTGTTGCGTTTTTTGAAAAAAAAAAATTATTAGTGGCTTAACAACTGATAAAAGATCTTAGTTTATGTTATATGGAAACAAAACGGTATGTTTTCTTTTTTTACCAGTAATTTTTATGAACTGTACAACATCGAAATTGCAATAAACTTTTCTGTTCGTTTTTCATAATTTTGTTATTTCCGTAGCGTACGTAATTCCTGACCTCGCCAAATATAGAAATGTGAAAGAAACAATTTGGGAGAAATATTATCCAAATATAAAATGGCTATACTATATAAACATGCTATAAATATTCAATAACTCCAAAAACCTGAAAGCTTTATTCAATATTAATTTTCTTACATTCTCCCTTTTTTGCGATACAAAAATATCCTTTCAACAAACAAACGTCAATGGGATCGAATTTCTGAGGTAATTAAGTGGCAGTGTCATCGAAATCCGAATATGTTTTCGGTATATGTATATCGCAAAATTCGGATCAACCTTTTATCCTATTTTATGTCATTCGATGGTTTGTCTTTTTTCTTTTGTAAGTTACATTCCTTTCGTTGTTGCCAAACAAGTACACAATTAAATTGCGTTATTAATTTTCCAGGATATCGCAACGCAAGAACGATGAATTATTTTTCATTCGATTACTGTGATCGGGTTTTTATTTTCCTTTTCATATTCAAATATTTGTCACCCAAAAAAATATTATTATTATTTTTATTTTTTAATAAATATTGTACATTCTCGATACAGCCACATGTGATAATGCCAGCTTCTATGTAGGCGCACATCATTTTCAGTTCTTGTTAAATTATCTCATCAAAAATTCCACACTGGAAAATTTAAAACATAAGCTGAGCGAGAGGAGCGCGAGGGTATTGCGAAGAATAAAAGGTAGCCTCAGGGATGTTTAATGTATGAAAATATTCAGCCAGACGAAACAACCGAGCACAAAAATATTCAATGGGGTTGGGGAGGAAAGAAACATCAGAAGGCATTAAGGAGTGATATGCAGGGGCGGTATGTAGATAAGTGAGGTGGTGAGAAGTCGGTTTCCTTCTGTAAACATAACGGGAATGGAAAATTGTGGGACATAGTCGGGTGGAGAAAAGAAGCCCCATTATTGCTTGGCGATAGTAAATTCGCTTTATATTCTCATCTTCAATTCGGGAGCGTGTGTTTTCCGTGGGGGGTGGGGGGAGGGATGGTTGAATTGATGAAATAGCCGAAATAGACAACTTCAAAAATTCGGCACCGGCAAAACTCCTAAAGTCACCCTTGTTTCTTTCACCCTACTGAATTTTCAATACTGTCTACGTATTGAGATGTGGCGTTTTGTGCCGGATCCTTGGGACAAATAAGGAATAGCACACACGTGTGTGAATCAAAAAGGTTTCACTGCGTACGAAATTTCCACAAGTGGCACCACACTTTCTCCCTCCGCACACCCACATATACAAACATAAACTCGCCTGTGTGTCGCAGTCGAGGTCTTCGGTCAGGTTTCTCTGATTGTCTTCCGTCATTTCCCTGATACCTTTTTGTGCCGTACGAGGGTGAGCACAAGTGGATGAAGACGGAAATTCACGTAAGTCCATCCCAAAAACACACGTCCCATGGACAATTTTGGGATCCCGTCGCCCTGCATTACGATTACCCTCGGGAAAGTTTTAACACGACGACGGAAGTTTTCTTCCGTCTTACCTCAAGTTGCCTCTTCCTTTGGCCATCCCGTTCATTTCACGTGCTCCCCATAGGTTTTCTCAACTCTCCCCTCATCCATTGAATGTTACAGTTTTTTTTTTTTTTTTGATGAGGTTTCTCTTCTGGTTTCTGTTGCTATTTTTTGTCGGTGAAATCCTGCGGAATCTTCTTAATGCACCGTGATCCAAATTTTTTGGGCCTCATGTCTATCATCACCTGGTCCGTATCCCAACCCCCCAGTCTGTTGCCCTGCCGGACTTTTGTCCGCTTCATCAAAGCGCTCTCGAAGCTGCCGCGCTGTCGGTACCATTAAATTTCAAAGGATAAAGCTTAACTGCTTTCATATTTTTCAGTTACTTTTTACACATTCATCACTACAACGCCGGCCATATCACAGGATCTTTAGATCCCAACCTCAAAAAGGTAGTTTAATTTTCTCAGTTTATACCACTCCTTTTTCTACACTTTTTCTTCTCAGAATTTAATTATTTTGCTAATTAGCCAAGATTTTTCTCAAAGTCAAGTGAATTAACTGATTTGTTTCTTTTTATACTATCAAAAGGACTCATATTCGAAGCTGGTGTGAGATTCGCTTAGTTCTTTTTAGATTAATCTTTTGTAGTTTATTGTACAAAGTGCTCAGAAATGAGATGTTAATATTTTCATAGAGCAATGAATAATTTAAAACGATGTAAAGAGTTTTATAGGATATGAAAACGGTTTAATAGATTAATGGATGCTTGAAGCGAGGACATTGTGGTGAAATAAATGTATAACATTAAAAAAGAAAATTGTTGTTATACTTTAATAGTGATTGAAAAGTTAAAGAATTCTGCCATAATGTCACAGAATTTTTAATAACTAGTTCATAAAGTGTTAAGTACAACAGAACATTTTAAGCACAACACTCATTATTGTTGCATGCCAAACACTTTGCTTTCCTCCCCCCATTTAAATTATTTTGTTAAGGATAAAATATTACCGATGGAAAATTTGGTCTATTTTCTGTTGAAAGCGAGGAAAATTTTCGGATTAGCTCTTTTGCCCTAACATGGAATGCATTTTTCATATTCATACTAAATGGGTTAAAAGTTGCACTTTTAATTGAATTTTAATTGATAAAATATGGATAAAGTTCATATATCAATTTAAGTTTATTGAAATTAATTTTGTATATCAGGAGGATGGTTTAAATGAAATTTCCATATGGTTTATATGTATAGGTATGTTGGCTAACGGAAAAGTTCTCTGTTATTTTGTTAACTTTTAATTATATTAAAAAATTTCTATATGCAAAAAATTGTTGTAAACGGGTTAGCAAAATTGATTGACTAAAATTGATGTAAATGTCGCAAGCCTTCATTCATGCCATTTAAATGTTGTTATTTAAAATGAAATTAATAAAACAACTTGCTATGAGTTCCCGTATTTTTTGATGCACCGTTAATTGACGTTAAAAGCGACTGGATATTATTAATTAAAAAGTGAAACTAGATCCATTTGCTTTACGATTCACAATATTGAATTAAAGCAAATTTACATGAATGTTATAAAAATATCGATTTCGTCCTCAAAATGATTTTTTCTTTATTAAATCTGGACGTCATTCACAATATGGAAGGGATATGAAGTTTCAAGAAAAAAAAAAAACTGTAAAAAACGGCAAAACAGAAAATGAAGTGAGAGAAAAACATATTTTTGAAATATATACCATTTCGCAAATTTTTACAATTTCACGAAATCGCTGCTTCTTGTAATATTGTTATTTTGTAATTAATATTACGGGGACTGGTTTTCCTTATTACTGCAAAAATATTTTATAATGATATCATTATTTTGGATTCATTTCGCCTGATAATCAAAAATATCGTCAACCGGTCAACATAGAAAATTTTCAAGTGTACACTGCTTAAGCTTGTGTGAATGTGTTTGTGTGCATGTTGCCCAGAGGTAAAGCGTAATTTAAAAACAAATGTCAATTATTCGGAATTAAAAAATGTACTTTTGCAGGTTTTAGTTAATCAGATGTCGTCTTAAAATGTACAAAATACAAGCAAAATGAAATCTTAATTTTCCATTTCGCAACAACGGATTATAAATAATCCGAATATGAGTCCTTTTGATAGTATAAAAAGAAACAATCATAAATTTTCTTTATCGCTATAAATACATAAATATATGAATAAAAATTACCGAAAATGCAAATCCTCTTAGATTCATTCAGAATTAAACAATCAAACTAATCCCATGGAAACGTTCCGTAATTTTCTCCAGGGCAGATCATGAGGGCTTGATTTATATAATTACGCTCATAAAATTTTATCTTTTCGGTCTTTGGGAAATATGCGAATATTTTACACTTCAGCACTTCTAAAAACGTACTTTTCCATTATTGCCCCCAAGGATAAATGTTTCTCCATTTTAGGAAAATTTTCGTTACCGAAATTTAGGCTCTAAAAGTGAGAAAATGATGGGGGGTATCCTCGGGGAATGGTGGTTCCTCTTTGGAAGTATTCAACCGATGCAGAATTTGTTTTTATATTAATTAATAATTATATTGCAATTCCTAGAAGGGGGTGGTTTTGGGGTGTCCGAATCTTTTGAACCTGGTCCACTGGTTGGATATTCAACTTATAGACCAACTTTTTTCTGTTTATTCAGAATTAATCAGTTTTAATTTCTCTTAGTGTTCAATTTTACGTGATGTAAGAGTGTCTTTGTTTTATGCAATTATTTCTACTCAACAGTTTGATCTATTTCCTCTATTTTAAATATTTTCCGTGAATGGAAGTAGTGTTTAATAATGGATTTATATTTTTTATAATTGTGCCATTGTTCCATATTACACCAGTGCAAAATCCAGGAAATGATTCTGCACCATTACGTGCTGGATTCCAGTTCGAACATAAAATATCCTGGAATTGCCTCGAGGATCGGGAAAACTACGAACATTCATCGAATTTCATTTCACTTGAAATTTTCAGGTTTCAAAATAAAATTTTTCAATTGTTAGAAAAAGCAGAAACCTTCTATCGATTTGTTTTGTAATTCCTTCAAATGACTAAAATTGAAATTAGCTGTGAGGCTTCAATTCGTAAATAAGTACCTATCGTCAGATAAATGTAGATATATAAAAAAATATGTATACACAATACACAATATATATATATATATGATGAAAACTTTACCTTCGACTACCTACAAATTGCATGAAAATACATTCATTTGCGGTAAATTCATCTTGAGAGATTTCAATTTCAAAAGTAGTTTTCTCAATATTGTTCCGCTTTCGTCAGTCTAGCAAAGGTAGAGAGGCGAAGGATGATATTCACCGAACGAATACCTCACATACAATACAACAAAAAGCATTCAACAGCCCTCTCTCTGAAGTAATTTCAGCAACATTTCCCTGAGGGTTTCAGCTTTTATGATGTTCACAATTGACGGGGTGATCAGGTAATTGATTTCAATTATTCGTCCCTTTGGTGAGAGTGGGGATAATTGAGTACATCGAAAGTTTATAGGTTAACAAGCTTTATTTCGATCGTTCTTAATATATGATTTTTTTAAATATTTTTTTCTGTCCCTTCACTCCATTGAATCATTGAACCGCGGAAATCGATTTATTAACAGAAAGTTTAACGAATCGAACGTGATCATTGGATGTTTTCATCTTCAAGGAATCCGTTTAGAAATTATTATTGACTAGTTTCATTGTTGTATTTTCAGTTAATAAACTTCAAATTTAATTCAATTTTATTTAATTAATTTTTTATAAATTTCCGTCGTTACTTCTGATGCATCATAGCAGAGCCCCTGCTCGGCAAATTTCAGCACCAAATCAGTGTCAAATTAAGGAAATTATGAAATTTCTTTTATGTTAAGTAAATGAAAACATTTTCCAGTAAGACGCTCAGCCCACATTCCGTGAATAACTTTTCACAAATAACGAACCAAACGTACACACAACCTTAATGAGCCACGTCAATGAAGTAATTTCGATTTTTATAGCAAAATACCAACGTAAATTTAGCCATTCTCTGCAGCATTTACTGCGCACTTAAGTTCCTTAAGAGCGATCCTCTTGCTGCAGGCGGACTCTGCAACTTCTTGGACATGCCGGCGATGGCCGTAATCCCCCTCCTTCTCCTCCAGGGTACATCACCGTCTACACTTTGTTCGATTGCAGCAAACTTTAATTACTTTTGCATGGACCATGTTCGGCTTCTTTGCTTTCTGGCGTCCATTGAGCGTAATTTGCAAGATTTTTAGTGGATGCCAGTGTTTCTTCTTTTTTTTACCAATGGCAATGCAGTTCGCGGTCAGCAGAGCGCGCCATCGATGCAACGAGAGGTGAACACTGAACAGGAATCAAGAAGGGACGCGCTCAGCAATCAGCATACAAGTCATAATCTGTAAATAGTTCCTGTTGCAAACCTTAATTTTCAATAATTGATGAAAAACCATCATTGAAGAAATTCGAATTTCCCGCCATCGGTAATCTGCACCTGAGCAAAGCGGTTCTGGATTCCTGCTAAGGCTACATTTACTATTTAGCTTGTCCATAGTGTGTTAATTATCCTGTGGCACTTTAGCTTTTCTTCCTCTTGTATGTTTACCTCTATTTGTTGAGTTTTTTTTATAAACTTTATCCATTGTTTTCTCTGCTGTTATAGGGTTTTGTTGTTTTTTTTTGTCCATTTCCATTCCCTCCCTCAAACACTTTTTATATTACACTTAATGAAGGGACACATTAAAATATGACGTAAAAATTGAGGTGAAAATTGGAACAATGTTGTAAATGGCGGTGTAAGTTGATTCTGTAATTGGGCCTGACCGTGCTCTATAAAGTTAAATTACAATTTCTGTCGAAGTAATTTTATTTTGATGGTGTGGTACGTTATGCGGAACTGCCGTATGTGGTTGGCACGTAAAAGGACTCAAATAATGGCCTATGCATGGCCTCCATAAAATGATTCATGTTAAATTAAAGTATGATAGTTTCACAGTAAGAAATGGATTAGATATTAGAGTAGAGTAAACGGGATGGGAAGATACATAGAACTGAGTAGATTACGGGAGGTGGGAATGGGGCTAGGAGGCTTAACCTGAAAGCCGCAAAAGCGAAACTCTAATAATGGAAGTTAAAAAGATAGCTCCCTGTCAAGATATCGTGACGAGGGAACATTCAAAATTAACGCTAAAAGTAAATGTGTATTTGAATTGTTGAAAAGTTTTACGAAACTTTTGCTCTTTTCGTGTTTTTCCACATTTGGACAAAAGTTCAAATAGTTTTTCTTTTTCTTTTACTTTTTCATAATCCACAAAGTTTATAAGGATATAATAGCAAACGACGATTTCAGTAGATGACGAAATGCCATGGCAATTTGAATTCATGTTTCCCCAGTTGCAAACTTGTATCCTTGCTACTGAATATTCTGTCAATATTAATGTTTTTTTTAAGTTTCAGTGAATATATTTGCTTGACTGTTACTAAAAAGATCAATTTTATAACTCCAACTGCAGTTAGTCTAAAGCATCAAACAGATTTTGTGTACCTACGCTCAAGTTTTCAATTCACAACCACATGATATATATTATGTAATATGTTCAATATACACATTATTTTTCAAAAACCATACACTACCATTACATTTACGTAAACATTTTCGGTGTTTGTAAACCATTCAGCTGGTTGTACAATATTGAAACCATTTATTGATACTGTGACAAAATAAATGGGTAAAAATTTCACAGTTCATAGTCATTTTACTTCTCTTTCCAGTAATAATAATTCGAATAGACTTTAAACTTTCCATTTGAGTGCCCATTGAGTTATACGCACAAAGGTTGAATAGCAGTTAAGGATCAAAGGCATTAAAAGCAGGGAAAGAACGGGAACAAAACGTTACCAAGGATGATAATATACTTCTAGAGACAACGACATGACCCCATTTAAACTCAAAGAAGAAATAACAGTGGAATCAGTCGGGGGTGGTCATGGAACAAGAGAGGGGGATAGGAAGGGATAGGCATAAACGGAGAAGGAGAAAAATATGGATGGTATAGTAGAAGTTTGGGTGAAATAAAAATGTTGTAGCCATGGAAGAAATATCAAAATAAGCTTCAAGTTTTCATACGGCCAACAATAAATTTGCTGTCTACCTCCCATTTTTGCGTTTATTTCATAAAATGTTTTAGGAAAGCCTTGTGCTATCAATTCACACTCCCCTCGCTCCTTTCTTTCTCTATCTCGCGGATGATGTTGTCCTTGGGCAGGGTAGATTTTTTGGGAACTGTGCTTTTACTACACGGATGGTTGTAACGTGTTTTCTCCACATCGGTGACATCTTCATTTCTCATCCTTTTCAAGTTTTCACGGTATTTTCTCCTCAAAGGCTTAATACACGGGCAAATCGGGCATCTACTCCCAAAATATATAAAATTATGTTAACAACTAAGCTCAGCTATAAATCTTACGTTGATTCAACATAAAGGTGTGAAAATAAGCAAACTTCCAAGTACCGTATGTACGCATCCTTAGATCTGAGAAATTGAGGTTGAGAATGGCAGAACGGTGGAAGTGAGTGCGGAATATACTAATTTATTGTGTGCCGTTGGCTGTGCACCCTGGAAATATCCAGACAAACTCATTACCGAAGATGAAACGCTGCAAATGACGTTATGTAGACAGGTGCCAACCCAAAGTAGAGTAACCCTTCCGGCGTCAACAATAACTGCCTTTAGCTGAAATACTTTGGTTCATTCTTGCGGATAACTGTACAACTTATTAAAAGGTAAATCTTTATTAGCATCGTAAAATAACGAAAAATTACTGGGAAATATTTGATTATCTTCTGCAGTCAACATTCACTATTATTATGTCAGCATCCACAGGATTCGCTCACAGTGGTTTTGGGCCCTAATTTATTCCGCTGTGTTGAGGCTCTTGTTTTAGGGATTTGTCATGGTCTTTAATCCTGTTTGCCGCATGTCTGACGTTGATACTTAATTTGAAAGAATTATCTAGCACCACCATTCGCTCCTTTCCTCCCCTTCTTAGATCTAATTTTGTGTTTACCACCAAACAGGCCAATGTATATTATGTCACCCAGATTTTAGCAACACTCTGGCATCTTCGTCCACCACCCATTCACCATCCCCAATTTGGCAAACCCCCTGGAGATGTTCACGTCTTTTGCTTTACTACCCCCTCCCTCTTACAATTCCATAACATCGCACTCATTTTACACAAGCTGAAATCCAAAAGAGGAGCGGATCGAGCGCCCTCCGCTTTGCCCAGGACCCACTCCCCCTCCCCGTAAATGAAAGAAAACATCGCTCTCTTCCTGTTATATGTCTATTGTGCTTATAAATTAAAAGTTGGATCCATAAAGAAGATAATTAAAAGTTGCAAACGACTTAACGCGAGCTTTTTTGTAAGCTCTTGAGCAAACTCGAAGAGATCTCAAAATAAGTGGCTTATATCAGTTCGTCACTGTTTCCATCCCGTTTGGGGTGCACCACCCACAATTCCCCCGATTCCATCTTCGTCCGAATTATCTGCTGTATGAGCCAAACAAACACATAAATAAAGTCAAGTAAAAGTTTAAACAAAATTAGTACTCCACGAGTGCACCCCAATGAAACTCCTCAAAAGGAAGTCACAAGGTTGGCAGACGGCGACAGTGTCGACGACGCTACAATACTGTTGGGTCGAAGTATTGTAAATACGCTTTCATGTTGGGACGAGGAGCGGGAACCGCATTGCGGTGGCGGGATACCGGTGTGAATGAAGCCAATTATTGAGTCAAGTTCGATACGAAGAAACCCACTACGAAGCCTCCAGGTTTGGAATTGAAAAGTTATTGTTCTGGATGCGCGTCATCGACTATAGATCGGATACAATCCCGAACAGGGATGTATTAAGGATGAGGTGACGCGTCACGAAAATTCCGTGTATAACGAAGTGTGGGAAATGGATGACGACGATGAGGGTGGAGTCAACTGAATTGTAGCTCATTCTGTGAAACTTGTAAAAGGACATCATCACACTGTCAAACCGTTATTTAATGTACTTTGTAGGTAATCCTGTTCCGAGGTAAATGAACGCACAGGAGGTTCTCACCTTCGTTGCTAGTTAAAAATAGGAAGAAAAATAGGAAAAAGTTATGAAACACACATGTAAAAGTACAATGACCAACTTGACTTCAAGCTTGGTTAAGATGGTGATGATGTCAAGGTGGACGACCTCTGTGGTGGGGGTGTGCAGGGTAGTTTGGAGTTGGCAACTTTGAAATGAGACCTCATCAGCACTTCCTACCTGAAATTGTATGAGTTGTGGAAAGTGATGAAAAACGGTAATGATTTTGTGTGAAAACTTTTCAAATTTTCTTGTGGCAAAAGTACATTTAACAGTTCAACAAACAAACAAACAAAATAAATCAAACAAAAAAAAATTTAAGCTCGTCACCGGCTTATGGTTATTTTGATAAATTATAGCAAACTTCGGCGATGAATAGTGACGACAGTTCCTTATTCATACATAGATTGCCATTCAACTTCGGAAATGATGTTGATGGACTTTCAATTCAGGTCAAGGGATGCAGTTGTATCAAAATTTCCCAAAAGTGTTTTTTTTTTGTTTATTCTTTCTCTCCTGACACAATTCAAGATGTGAAAAGTCATTGATCATTAGTTATATGGAACCACTTGCTTTTGTCATGTTGCTCCCACTATCCATCATCCGTCAGTAGGTACATCCAGGAATTTATTGGGGGTGCTTGTGATGGACCTTTTGTAGCTTTCAATACAAACAAGTCAAAAAGCCTAGTAATTTAATATATGTTTATTAATTTATTTGATTTGTTGGAAATAAAAGAAAGGCTAAACAAAAGCGAAATTGTACAAATTGTCGTAAGGTTTGTTTAAGTTAATTTTTTTGAAATTCAAACACGATTCGAAAATTCTACGGGTTTACTGAAAATCATTCTTTTTTTTTCATTCAAATCTTTCCCTTTTTATTTCTATAGTTTTTCCTCATTGTTTTATTTTGCCAAAAAGCATTGTAAAGTCCTCTCATCAAATTAAAGCTGAAAGGCAGCAACAAAAAATAAATAAATAAATTGCTTTGAGTGTTCTTCGCAACAGTTACAAAAATAAAGTGGTATCTTTCAAAAGGTTCCAGTCCTTCCTGTAATAGAGGCAAAAAACAAATTTGCAAAATAGAAATTTGCAACACAGTATATCTTTTTGCCTTATAATGCCAAAACAGAAAACCCTAAAATAAAAGTCACGAAAACAAGTCACGTCCGAAGCACAAAATTCAAAGATGTGCACGTATACAATAACACTGAAGTCTTTCCGGATTAATTAAAAAACAGGAGGCCAATTTAATTTGCTCATCGAAAATGGCAGGTATTAAAAGGCTGAGGTGATCGTTAAAGGTTAATTGAAGTGTACTACTGTAAAAACGGACAAGGACACACAAAAAAAAAAACAAAACAAAAATAAAAGTATAATGAAAATGAAAATTTCCTAGCAATTCGCTTTTCCATGAATTTCGGGACGATATTGGAAAATGATACACGGGAATTAACAGCTCTACGGAAAACGTTTCGTGCTCGTTGTCGTTGTTATAGTGTCACTTTCCACTATTGCTCTCGATTAAATGGTCAAAATAAATAATAAAAGTACACTTGGAAAATTTGATATGTGTGAGGAAAAGCTGCAGCCAAACGTTTCCATTTGATTAGTTGCAATCACCAACAGTTGCAATCGACTCAAATTTGAACGTAATCGATTGACATGGAAGAAGAAAAAAACAGCTTAACGAACATTTTTTTTTGTAAAAGTTCAAAAAAACAAGAAACGATGACAGAAAAAATGGGGAGGGGGGATAATAAAGGTAGAGATCAAATTCGAACATGCCTGTAATCCTTCTGCTATCGACTGCAAGGACTCGGCTTCGCATCGGCTATCGAGTGCTCGCTGAGAGGATTGAAACCAAAGATGATGGCAGCAGCAAATCACTGTGTTCCAACAGCAGTTAATTAACAATTAAAATCGGGATAAATTCATACACACTCCTCAATATCACTGGCACCGAATGAATTTATCCGGACTGGCGTCAATGATAGTCACGCGGTTGGCGGAGACAGGAAGTGTTCTGTTGATGAAGAGGTGCTCGATGCCTGGAGAGCGATCAGATCCTACAAGTGGTTTTAGGTGGTGGAAATTCCCACCGTTCGATGGTTTCAAACGGTTTTCAAATAATTGTTTCTTGTGAGGTAAACTTCTCGACTAATTTATTTTTAGAAATCCGACACCTCGTCTCTGTCTTCCCCCTGTCTCCGGATCATCAGTGAAGCCATATCAACTTTCTTCTATCAACATGTTTAATGTTAAACAAATAACAGTGCTCCTACAGTTTGAAAAATATTCTATGACTGGTCACGACAGAAGTTCTAAGCCGATTGCAAAGTGATTAAAATTTAATTAAAAGCACATAGCTTCAGATCCCTTCCAGCTTTTTCCTTCTCGTTTTAATGTTAATAGCTTTAGATACGAATTAAGTTTGATTGAGATTTAAAGCGGATTTATGTGGGTCAGCGACAGCAATCGGGGGAGATGAATCGAAACCTTGGGATAGGGTACAATTACAACGTACCTATGGGATAGATTAGAGGTAAACATTACATCCCCATTCCACTTGGTATGTAACATTTGACACAACATTTGAAAACTGTTGGCCATCTCATATGCCTAGTTTATGTGCAACAAGGGAATTGAACTCCGAGGATAATGGCACATGGGGGGAATTACGAAATTGTTTATTCAAATTCAACTTCCATTAATGGATTGTGGACATTTCTCGTGTGTAGAATTAAAAGTTTGATGAACTTTACAATTGCATTAGTTCTTCCACTCTTCATCCTTCTTCAACTGAATATTACGCTAAAATAAATTGTAGTTTTAATGAATGCCGCTTAACATGAATTTGCTCTTCACATTCAAAACAATATAAAATTGTTGACCCGTATTATTGTTATTGGTATTTAAATCGGTTTTCTATTTTCTATTTTCAGATTGTATTTCCACCAAACACTGCCTGTAATGAAACTACGCCGAAAACATAATCAATTTGGCATATCCTTATGGCTGTATAGGCTCCAGTGCTGAATGACCACGCTGAGTAAGTGTAAATTTAATAATCGTTAATTATATAAAAAAAAAAATTGATTACATTATAACATAAGTTTGCCCTAATTTCTGTGCTAATATAAATTATCCTAATGGGAAATTTAATCTGCATCCCTTCATTCAATAGGGTTTGATTAAAATCAAACAAACCAAAGCCATGCACACGCGCATTTATAATATTAGTTAAGATTTGTTTTTTTGTTTTTAATTGGAAAAAAACTGCTGAAACATCATTATTCTTTTATCATCGAAACCATTAAAAGGGATAATATTTGAGTCAGGCTGTGGGAAACCGATGGAACTCACGCCCCCCATGCCCCAGTTCGGTATAGGAAAACTCATTTCTGTACAAAATCCCATTATTGATACCCCGGAATTCTGTGTGTGCGATGTGGATTTTCTCTGTTGTTTCAATCCAACCCAAATTCGCTCTCCCCCACCATATCATTTCCCTACATGTAGTACTTTCATAAGAAACAATTAAATGTGTGGCATATTTTGAATTGCTTCTGAATTGTGCCAAATGAGGGGCTTAACTTGAATTTACCAACGTTGGTTTTTGGTGATGGAAGAGCTAATGTCAAAATTCAGCTGAATTGAAAATCTTGTGAAAATGTTGTTTTCATGAGGGCAATTTCCATGTAGCCTTTGAGCTGAGGAGTGGTGCAAACTTAACTTCGTAATACAACTCAAATAATAATTATGTGACAAAACTAAGTATTTAGATGTGATAAATCACACTTATCACTTATCAGCTATTAACATTCCACCACCATCATCCCCTTTGGTACATTTGCACAGCTCAAATCATTTAACATGCGATGAAGTTAGAATTGTGTGTTTTGCCTGGAGTATTGTTTATTGTTCTGGCGACTATTTTTTTGCTCCGAGAATGTGGTTATTATCGTTATTGCTTCATTTGCTGTGACGATTGGAAGACTCTTCATCCCACTGACTTCATCAAAAATTCTGAGCACATTGTCTTTAGTGTGAGCATGAGATATTGAATAGATTAGTCATTAGACAGACAAAGGGGAAGAAAAAAATTATTCTGACAATGGGACCAAAAGAAGAAGAACAAAATACGAAACAAAATGTAGTTTTGTATAAGGATATTATAATAACTTTCTACCTATATTTTTCAAGAGCATCCAATATACAATCAAATTTTCCGTGGCGTCAATTAGGGTGAGGTAACAATGTTGTTCTTGCGCGATTGAGAATAAATAATGTTCCCGAGGAAGTGGCAAGTGAGAAAGTGGTGAAAAAAATCAAGTTTTAAATTACAAACCGTGTAATAAGAGAGCCACATTAAAGTCTTGTTTAATTCAATGTTCACTGTCTTTTTTTTCAACGATTATATTTTGCATTTTTAATTGTAATCATTGCATCAGATGTAAAAGCTTCTTGTTGACAGTGCACGGAAATAAATGCAGCAAACAATTTCTAATGTCTGCTAAAACAACCACCATACTTCAATGGTATTTTTTTTTTTCATACTTTTCTCACATGTGACGTGTGCATCTCCACCCCGAAGCAGACGAATCTTCCGCCAGGAAAAATTATACATATTTTATAGGAATGTGGAACTGTGGAAGGAACATCTGGCAGACATCATTAAGCACTTACGCCTTTAAATTGGCTTCGCGATAGCTTGCCGTAACTAGGATAAGGAAAATGGAAAACTTTTAAATATTCCACAAGAGCAAATAGTTGCTTCTGAATTAGAAATGAATTTCAGGTAGAAAATTCTTGTCACAAGGAATTAGTGGATAAAACTTACCAGAGAATTTAAATAATGTTGTTCATCGTAATAATTAATTTATAAAGAAATTAACGTGAGCATCATACATACAACATCGGTAATGTATTTGTTTATTACACCTTTTAAGTACTACGTCAACGCAGAATTATCTTTGCATTTTCAACTGAATTAATGAATTCGTTCGTGTCGCTGAAATGCACTGGAAAATTTTGAGACCTCAAAATTCATTGGACAAAAAATTAATATTAATTATTAAAATTCCCCAATATTCAATTAATGTGGGAGGATTATACAGACAATTAAAATAATTTTTTTATTCGTATTCACCTACAACAATATTCAATATCAGCGGTGTACATCAATTATCCATTCATTTTCAAAAATTGTTTTTCAAATAAATTTTGTGAATTGTGGCGCATTAATAATTGAATAATATCCGTGTTACATTATTAACCAAAATACTTGAACACATAATAAATGAAACATAATTTGCATACTGGAGGTAAATTCTGAAATTTCAATAATTTACTCCACGTTGTGTTATTGATAAAATATTCACTTCACTTAAAATTCGCGCAAATAGAAAATCCAGGTTCACTGTTAAACAGAATTCCTGAATTGTTACTGCATTCCTGGTGGCAAGTCCTTTAAGCACGTTGGCAAACTTTAATGCATATAATCGACTTGGGTAATTTTTCTTTACTAAAAAATTCTTGAAGATTTCCAGCATCTCGGTTTTTTTTATTATTATTATTATTAGTTTGTGTATTTTTGCTATTGCATTAAATATGGAATGGGAAGATGCACGACTTACAGTACCAAGTTCGGATAGAGTTGAGGCAATGTATCCTCGTAGGAAATGTATAGACGAAAGGATTGGAAAGTAGTTTTGCTAACGACGATCGTGTATGAGCAACTTCTGCATTGTATGACATGAAAAAGCGAAAGAAACTCTGCTCATTAGCCTTTCAATTTGCTTAATTTGAAAACTTTTCCAGCAACAAGGATAAGCAAGGACTTCCGGTGAAGTCAAAACGATGTGCAAATATCGAATATGGTATTGTGGGAGCACAATTACGACGGCGCCGCTTGAATCCGAACATCTTAGCGAAGAGGTGTCTCAATGTTTTTTTCTTATCACAGTATAATAAAATAAAATTAAAAAAAGCAAGCATCACTCACAGTTGAAGGGTTTTGTGCTGGAAATTTAATGAACCATCGGATACAATTCCTGTTCCTTTTTTTATATATTAGTTTTGAGCGAACGTTTGCAACGCCAAGAAATAATCGTGACAGAAAAAAAAACTATATATTCATGATTGGAAATTGAAAAAAAGCGTTTTATGCAAAGAATATCTTCTTCTATCTTCTTCTTCTATCTATATAAATAAAACTGTAATGGGTAATTAGTTTGTCCGAGCATCACTGAAAAACGGCTGGATCGATTTTCATGAAATTTTCTACATTATTTTATGTACTGCCAAATTGATCTCAACGCTACTTTTTATCAACCTACCTTCCTGTTAATATATAGCTCCAGTACAAAATTTCTTCAAATTATTAAATTTCCCATCTGGGCAATTATCAGGGAAATTTTGAAAGCACATTAGATGTTCGGTTCTGACTTTCGATAGTTAGATTAGAAGTATGGTGTAAAGTTTTTCTTTTAAAGAGGTTCTAATCTTAGATTTTTATTTACCTATATATTTTGTGTACATAAATTATTTCACCATGCGCAACTGACTATTATCCCAGATAAACAATTATGGTATACCATTATGATTATGCGCATGGTAAATTGTTTACATTTTTCTTTTTAAGTTCTCAGCTTTTTGTTTCTATATTTGCTTTTTTCACTATGGACGTGTTTTAAATAAAATATGTTAAAATATGTTTTGTAAAAATAAAAAATCACCATGACTGACGGGGTAAAATAAAGGATGAAAGTTTCAATGAAAATCCGCCATTTTTTAAGTAAAAAATTCAAGAAAATTGGTATTTCACTTTTTGGTTAGAAAAATAGCTCAATGCAAGCTACCACGCTTTATCCTAATTCAACCCCCCTACCATTGAAAAATTAACCAACTATTATTGAAACACAACCTACGGGATTTTCACCGCCCCGGGTGAAACCGAGTAGACGCCTGCTAGTCTAACAATAAGAATGCTCCCCCGCCGTCACTCCTGTCTGAACACGTTTTGACACTGTGTGTGTAACTGTCAAATCTGTAGAAATCGATGGCAACAATGCAATCGGGCAACCCTTCTTAGTGTTACCATATAAATCTGAATGGTTTTTATACAAAAATGTTGATTTTCCTTACTGAATATTTTCATTTTGAATTTCTTTCGTTAAATATTATTTAATAAATGAAAAATGTTTTTATTAATAATACCATTTACATATTATTCATTAAAACGAAAACGTTTTCTCTCGGCATTGGCGTTGTACTACAAGGGCGACGGCGGCGTGGTCCTCGGGTTGCGGATAGAGGGATGTCCTGTACTGTTGCAGCTTAACTGCGAAAACAAAATAAGCAAGCAATCGCGGACAACTAGCCTTAGTTACATAAGAAAATGCATGTTTAGATTTTTACATAGAATGAGTAGGTATATTTTTCTACATCTAGGGTATTACGTAATTAGTGTGACCAAATGCTTCCTTACTAGTTTTTTTGTTGGTTTGAACTAATTGGAAGAGGAATTAAGTATACATCTGAGGAAAAGGAAGTTGATTGTAATTTGTTATTTTTTTTTTTTCTTTTTTATTGGACCGTAGTTCGAATGTATTGGATCCTTAACATGTGTCCCCATTCGATTTATCCTTATACGCATACAGTTTTTCAAGGCTCTGCGGGACACAACTGAAACACGGGAAAAGTGAACTTCATTAAAGTTTTAACAAAGACCAATTGGTCCTGATAAGAGGAAAACAGTTACGTTGGAAAAGTTGAAAAAGAAAAGTAAAAAAAGTTGCACATGAGAATATCGAAATAGCTTTAATGGTGGATTGACAGCAAGCGATGATTCCTGGCATTCAGACACTTGTATACGAATAGCAAGTTTATCACATATTATCAGCTTGAGGGCAATAGAACTGGACAATGGAGGGGAACGTGATCGGATGTCGGAACAATCTCGGGGTGAATACTTCTACTGATTGGTTCAAACCAATTTATTGTACGAAAATTGTGTTCGTGCTTCTGTTCGTAATCAAATGAATAACTGATTGCTTTATTCAGAATCAAAAATCAATAAACGGCTGAAAATTAAAATGGCGGTTACTTTGACCCAGCACACTTATCAAATGCACTTTTGTTTCCGGTATCCGAATTTTCATCGTCGAATTCGTAATAATTCGTTTGAAAAACACCATTTACCTACACAACATTCCCGTTCAAATCTGATAATTGTATTTCAATCACATTAGACATTGTGTCCTTTAGCAGGGATGCGTGAATGTTCTCTCTTTGATCGTCTTTAATAGAAACGCTGGCAAACATTTTTCCAGCTCAATGCATTGATGTGGAAATTTTCAAAAGAGGTGTAATCATTAACATTTTCGTAGTTTGTAAATGTAAATTCGAAAATCGGATTTCATTAGGTACGTAGGACCGGTAATTAAAACTTTCTTTTAATTGGAAAACTTCATGTACAAATGTTTTTATTCATTAAAGATACGCATTTATTAGACCAGAGAATTCATTGTTTTCCTTCCACTATTCAACATTTTGAACAAAGCACAAAATTTCGATGTGTTATTGCTGAAATTCGAAATGCTATAATTAATATCTGACACGAATCATCCTGACAGGATTCCAGGTAAGCAATCCTCTTATTAGCTCAAATTCACGCTGCACCGCAAACCGATTCATTGCCAATTGAATACATGCTGTGCGTTGAAAGGAAATCGAGACTGATAAACATTACATTTGATAAAATTAATTTAATTAAACTACTCACCTGTAATACTATATAATGTTGTAATATTTATTCGGTTGTTTTTGTTTTTTGTTTGTATTAGCACAATATAATTTTGGGGCGCCCCTAATTTTCACTCAACACAACTGAACAATAAGTTATGGAATTGCTTCTGTTAATTTCCATATTTTTGCAATTTTCTACTATAATTACTGTAATAACCACCACCAAAAAAACATCAACAATCCCCCAGAAAAATCTATTTCATATACAATATAAAACTTCCAGTCAAGGTGTAATCCTGCAGGACCGTTAATCAGTTCATTATGCTTAACTGGAAATGAAACTGACTAGATAAAACGTAATTTCAATTACATCCCTTCTTCATCCGTTGCGCAATTTGCGTACAACTCCCGTTATTCATCATATAATCCAATCGAAAATTTTATGAAATAACATTTGCAAGCGCATTATTCACCAACTGGAAAATATATTCCTTGAATTCCTGGAGGAGCATCAAGAAAAAAAAAGAAAGGAAAATAAATAAAAAAAAATACAGAAGAGAGGCAGAATAAAACTTTCATAATCTCGAGAAGCCCTTTAAAGGACTCATTACGAACCTATTAAAGTGTAAAATGAAAATTTTTTATTTTTCTGAAAATGAAGAAAACGAAATTACTTATGCCTTCCTTATCCATTTGAACAGGAACGCGTTCCACCTTCGCCTATTTGGCCAATTTACTTCGTCCTTCATATTTCGTCCAGTTCTCTGATTATTCGATTTACGTGAAACAACAAAAACTAAACCAGAAAAAAAATAAAAAAGCAGCCAAAGGATGATGGAAAAGATGAAACACGCACATCTGAATTATGTATTGGCGAAATATAAAAAAAATCGAGAATCGTCTCCGTTCGCCTCAAATAAACAACGCAATTGTTAGAGGACTTCCTTCCACTTCTATCTGCGCAGCAATAAACGCTACTGAAGCCGGAAAATTGCAGGTAGCGATGTCCATAAGCCCGATGGAGCACCCTTAATGTTCCCGATGATGACGATGTGCCCCAGTGTCATCATTCCTACTACTTCTCTTTTGTTTTTCACTGTGGAAAATTACATTTCATTGCGAAATTTCTCTGGCGATATTAAAAATTTTCATAATTTAAAAATGAAAATAAACCGGAAGACAGCCGACGGAACGGAAGAGGAACATAAATAATTTCATTACACAGAGTGGAATTCTCACTGCATTAAATTTGCTTTGTAATTGAATTAATTACACGGATATCAAAATCTCTTTCCCATTTCTGCTTTGATCAACGGAAAATGGAAATCAAGTAAGAAAATTTGTGTAAGGAAAAACATTAACAAATCAAAATGATTATTATTGAATGCAGGCATGTTAAAACTATAAAAATGATTGGCTGAATGCAGATTGATCAACGGAGGTGAATCGTTGGATAGGAATGTTTCACGTAATTTTCGATAATAGTTTATAACTTTGACCGGTGCCGAGAATATCGAGGAATGCATTCAATTCAGTTCTATTGAAAATCGTTTGTTAAAAAAACATGATTTTGAAAAATTTAGATCAGAGCAACCACATTTCGAGGTTCTTTCCTTAGAGCTGTGGTCAATATTGCCAAAAGTCTTCGCATTCACCTCCTGAGAATCTTGCAACAATTGAAAATTAGAAACTTTTTAAAAACAATTTAGAATAACAGATTCAATTTTCCGTTTACCACAAGCGATATGTTTCCACTCCAATCATCTGGAGAGGTTACAAAGTGATTTTAACCTATATAATCCCCACGTTCATTGGTAATTTGAAATGTGTGCGAGAAGAGCAATTTGTCGGTAGTGTATTTTTTTTTAAAATCCATTCGCTTACTTGATTACCACGTAACCGTCTGTGTCTATTCTTAGAAATTCCAATCAAGTATCCAATTAAGTACGTTTTTCTCAATCAATTTTTTTTGTATACTCCTCAGTAGTTATTTGGCACCTTATGCCTCACTTTTGGGATCAATTATCCAAAGTACAGAACCAATTCGTCAATTCGTCCACATCATCGTCATTGCTGTTCTTCTTCTATTTTTCGTCGGCTTTTAATCAAAATTAACAATGAAGCCGCATTCACAAGTGAAATTAGGCCCCGAGATGCTATTGAAAAACCACAAAGAATCAAAGAGAAAACTTTGGAATCTCTTTTTTTCTCTCTATATACCTACTATATATAGACATATTTTTTTCTCCATTTTTGCTTTTTTGTCTCTTTGCAAAATGCTCACATCGTTCGTCCAGCAGTAATGGGGCGCTAGAAAGGAATCGCCTGTACCATGATGGCTCTATTACTTGTCACGGTAATTAGTATAGGATTATTTTGGTGTCTCACAAAAGATTGAAGTTACTAAGCCCTACAAAGTAAAAAGAATCTGGAAATAAAAAAAACTGTTTCCATCAAATCCATCGCTAATTATGTGTATTCGGAGAACTGGCAAAGCAGATTTTTTTGTCTTTCGTTTGTTTTTATTTTCTAAAGGAATACAGTATCACGATGATATGGCGCAAAAGCAGCCAAAAAACAGGGAGAGATTCATTACTAGGATGTGTACCAGCCACCACCCGCATTACAAGTGCCGATTTATCCCTTATCGGCAGCAAATAAAAGTTAATGTTTTTGCTAAATGTATTTTAGATTTTGGGATAGTAAATGTCTGTCTATTCAATGGATTGGCTGATGGCTCTATTGTTGGAAGAATTTGATAAACGTTACAATTTTTTTTTTGTTAAAACAAAACCATATATGTTTAGGTACAATTTTGTTTGTTTCGTCGTTATTGTTTTTTGTTATGTAACTCTATTTAAAGTAATTTGAGAATTTAAAATAGTCACGATTAACTTTCTACAACGATTCGTTAAAACTGTAAAAATTGTAATTATCGATAATTTAATTTGATTAAGCCTAACCGAATTCCACATCCAAAGTAAAAGGATCAATGGTTCCAATTTTCCCTGTAATAAAATCATCATGAAGAACCCTTAACAATAACAATGCATTGATTAAATTCCTCTAATCTGCATTTTATAACAAACTTTTCATCAGAAACCTTTTAACAAAATTATCTGCTCTCGTATACATCCCATTCCTTGTTGTTCCTTTTATAAAACAATTCTCAATTTAGCCCTCAAGTTTCTCAACATTATATCGTTCTTACCAAACAGTATAAAATTTATTCGTATCAGATAAATGATGTCATTAAAGCCAATTTAACCCGTCTCATTCTTCAAGCAACTCTTTCACTTGAACAGTGAAGAGAAAATTGATCAATTTCTGGCTATTGTCTGGATTTTCAGGTTTTCCACGTTTCCTTCTGACACACCAATTGAAGTTTTGCTCTCCCTCCTCTGCACTCATCCTTTTGTTTTTGTTGTTGCTGTTTGCTGTGGTGTATTTTTTTTTTGTTCATTATTGTAGTAAGAATGATTTATTTCATCGGAAAATTGTAACAGCATTAAATGAATTATGTTGTTAAAAGAAGGAAGTGTAGTAATAAATTAAGAATTAATTGTAAATTAAACATTTCAAAAAAAAAGTTTTGTTAATATTTTACGGCAATACTTATATTGGATTAAATATTGTTTATTTTTTTTCGAAAAAACCATGGCATAACGAACAATAGAACCCCTTAAGATATTCTTAATTTCCTTTACAACCCTTTTTCAGTTTCCTTCAAAGGTGTTTGTTCCGTTCAACATTCGAATTAACATCAGAATGCATTTGTCGCAAGCTGATCTTAAGTGGCTCCAGTTTGCACCTCAGCAACCCGATTTTCTCATTTCTGTATTTAAATGACTTAAGTTCACAATTTTATTTAGTTTATTTGTTAGTGTCACCCATAAAAGTTCCCTCTACCCATTTCCCACCTATTGCCCACCCCTCCACTATGGCAGTAGGTAAGAGCCCGTATGTATGTCTCTTAAGGGTGACTCTGACTATGTTAAATGGGAATACGTGAAACTTGCATGGGTAAACACCTGAAATGTGTACACGATGCGGCAAAAATGTGCTTAACACCTGCCTGCATCGAGGATCGCTAACTGAAATGAATTTGTGCGCTCCGCTACATCAAGGTGAGCAGGACTAGAACTTGTGTGCTCCGGCAAATTCTTTGAGACCTTCTTGCAGTATATCTGCCGACTTAAGGCAAATCCATTCAAGTGGAGCATTCAACATGGCTCAACTTAAGCAATGGACTGAACTCACACCCAAGTCGTCTTCCACTTGCCGTGAGCAGACATATTCGACAAAGGCGTCAAGGAGGAAAGGCGAGAAAAACAGGAGTCGAACTGACTTGGTAAAGACCTGAAGACTATCGTATTTAACTCACACGAATCACCACCACCAGCCATCCCCATTGTTCTATTTCCCAGAAGTTACCCTCGCCGCAATTCATCATTCCCCTACTTTAGACACTGTTCTCCACCATCCCCCCATTATCAACAACTCCATCGTCAACCCCTGCCCCACCACCACCTTTAGATTTCCCTCCCCACCTCTTACAAGAATCCAAAATCCAAAGCATTTCGTGAGATTGAGGAATTAATTTGGAAAACATGTTGTTTTGCTGCTGTTGGAATTTCCATTTCGCGCTTTCACTTTGCTTTCGGAAACAGGAAAAGTTATGAGTTATGGAGCTCACCCAGAAACGATGAAAACGCACACACACACACACACATACACGCATACAAATACCAGCGTACAAAGGCATTCCATCGTTAAGGACCACATCGCCCCGCCAGATTACCATGCATACATATTTAATTTAGTGTAGATATGCACACAATAAAAACAATGTACTGTCAAGAGAAAAGAGGTGGGAGAGGGGGTAAGATGAAGGGCATAACAATGAAAATATGGGGTGGTTATTGTTCTGAGGTTAGGGTAAATACAAACTTTTGTTTAGAGACTGGTTAAACACTGCTGATTGAGGCAATTCCCCTGAGCTGTATAAACCACAATAAAAAGCACTGTGGCTACATAGAGACATTTTGTAATTTGCTTAAGAAATAATATTAACACAAAAGCCACAATGTGTACAAAAGTTTTGAAAGGAAACCACAAGATTCTGAATGAATTTAAGTTCAACAGCTCTTCTGCTCAATTGACAAACATGCAATATGCTAATTATGTGATTCCTGAATGCCAACAACCATTCCGAAAGGACATTATTGCTGTGATTTGCACTCCAATGGCACGTGACAATTTATTAAGTGGAAGGAAAATTTTCTAGGATTGATGAACTTACAACTAATTTGATTGTATTATTGTATCAGCATTTTATATTCATGATAATTATTCAATAAATTCTTTTTGGTGTTGTGTAAGCGGAAAAATATTTCCAAAAATTTTCTCACGAACATTTTAAATCATTAATTTTACCACACGAGAGAAGAAAATCCGCCGCACCTGCTGTTATACGTACAACGCTTCCTCCTGGATTGTGGCTCCTTTCATTAGTTCTCTGTACTGTAAGTATCGCAGGATTGCTGCTTAGGATCAAGAAAGTTTGAATTTATGGTTGAGCGCATTAACTGAACAGTTAACAGACTGCAACATTTCCAAAATGTTTCAGAACAAGATATAAAAAAATAACAGTAAATATAAATAAAAAATATCTCGGGTGATTTTAAGGATCCTTTACGTAGTCAAGAGTTGTTATCACATTTCGGATATGAAATGTATTGGAAATATTCTGCTTTCGCTTGAGTTAAAACAACTTCCAATTTGTAAGGACGGGAAAATTAAATCAACTCTTCTTCTACTGTTTTTTTGATTTTTTTATACTCGATAACATAAGTCCGTAAAGAAATGAGTTTCTTCAAAGAAATGTATTTTCTCAGATTTGTTTTTAAACTTTCCACTGCAAGATATCCTGATTAAAAGGAAAAACAAAAAAATTTGAACTGCCGGCATTGCTTGCTCTTGAAAACAGGAAACTTTGAAGGACTATAAAAGTTGTTGTTTTAAATACTCAGAGAGTTGGTTGTATTGCAAGAGCTCCTCCTTTATTGGAGGCAAGCTTGAAGAAATTGGGGAGAAAGAAGTTTCTTTTTTTTGGAAAAGTTCTTTTTTCTTATGTCTTTTTTTTTTTTGTGGAAGAGTGAATAATTTTATCCACTGCAAGTGTTTGCTATGTAAACAATAAAATTCAAGTGGAAAATGGATTAAAAGTTCAACGCTAAGAAAATTAGTGTATTTTTTTGAATTCTATCAATTGTGGCAAAACGAAAATTATCCTAGATCAATTACAATAGATATGCATTTTACCAATTGGTTTTTTATACTAAATAATTTGTCACTACAACTACAGCAATTGTACAACGTTCAACGTTCTCTCTCTGCTCTGTCTCATGTTTATTATATCGGTTATTTATTTATTTGTTATTTGTTAGGTTTTATTGTTAGAAAGACTGATATTGTTTTTGTTTTAGTTTTTATTGAGCTTATGTAATTAAATAAATTTTCTTCTGCATTAAAAGTTCATTACACTTTGTTTTAGTGTAATGAAATGCGAGATTTTGGTGAATTCCAAATAAAAATTAACAAAACTTCGTTTTAAACTTTTAATGAGAATGTGTTTTTCACAATGACCGAAAACTGATATCACTTCAAAAATAATTTGGTTACATTTGTGAACAATCGATTCAGCATCTCCAGAAAAACTTTTATCCTCCCACATAAGGTTACAAATTCATTTACCGTTAAGATGCATTACTTCACCACTACATGAAAAGGTCTTTGAGATCACAATACACTTTTCGAGCGTTACTAAATGGCAAAGTTTTCAATTTAAATGTTGTTTACTTAAAAAACAAATTTCAAACTTTCACAGTATTGCATTAAAGTTCGTTTTCATCATTTTGTCTTACTGTAAATAGGGGGAATGTAATTAACACGGCAAAACCACCGCAGAAAAGGAACAAATCTCTTATAATGAATTGAACAAGATTCGCCTTCAGGTGAGAAACCATAGTTTGGAATGTTGCTTTTTTTTTATTTGTGAATAGATATAAAAGTGAAAAGAAGATGTGCCTGTCTTAGCACGTAAACACATCTTTTGAGAAGTCCTTTTAAGTTCTCGAAAAAAACACCGCGCTGCCTTTAGCTTTTGCATACACAACATGAACACGACAAGCGAATGAAAACTCATTTTAAGTGTGGCTGCCGCACTTCTTCCTGCTGGGGATGAAATTGTTTCCAGATACAAAACAGCATCCGCAGCCAGTGCAACTACTTCTTCATCCGTCAATGTTGATCAGATGAAGGAAAACATTTCTCGGTGTAGGGAAGTGGGATACTCCTGGATCTGCGGCACAGACAAACGGAACAAACTGTAGAGAATGTTGGAAAAGTATCGCGGGGGAATGGTAATGGAAAAAAAACACAAAAATAAAAAAAAAAGTATTGCAACTCCATTTCAACCACTTTGCCTTCTTATAAGGATGAAGATGTATTTCCTTGCCGCACATTCGTTCATTTACTCCTCGCATATATTTGAGAAAACACCTGAAAACTGAAGAACGATGGCAGCGAACACTGAACAGTTGGTTTTTGTTTAGCATTTCGCTGGGCTCCAAGATCCTGCGGATGCTGTTGCCCCACAGACTTGGAATCGAGGTGCTAGATGTTAGTCTTGAAGATTTTAAGACTTCTCCACCATCCTTGGAACATTCATCTTCTGATGGCAGCATCCATGATGCCCCGGTTTAGGAAGGCGGGCGGGGTGGGGGGGGGGGGGGGGGGGGTGTTGGATGGAGGAAGCCACTCCAGAACGGTTGCCGTTTCATTTCGAGTGGCTTTTCTTTAGTTCAATTGCTTTGGGAAACCTTTTAGGATTGTTTTCTTATCTCAAGAATAGAATGAAAATCGCTCGCTCACCCCCCGGTTGTGTGGATGTTTTCCATGCGAGATAAAGCCGACGGTTTCTGGGGGTGCAGTTCTCTAATTCAAATTGTTAAGTGATGGTAGTCAATTAACAAATAGTTTTATTCAACTTTAGCTATTCTCTCGGTCCAGAATTTGTTTGGGTAACTTAATAATATCACTTATGTTAGATGAGCCAGCAGCATTTATTATATTAAGTCCTTACAGCAGTTTGTCTCCTGAATGCTGCAAACACTAATGTTGCACAGTTGTCAAGTGGAGAGCTGTAGTCCACAGCGTTACGGAATTTAATTTGCGCACTGGATCTGATGTATGATGCTAAAAAGAACTGCAAAGGACATTGGCCAAAATAAAATTTTCAGTGCAGATAACTCGTTGTCCAGGATAAATATCCCAAGAGCACACACATATACTAAAGGTTTCAAGTTCTCCTCGAGATTATGATGCAGATCTGGACAGAATCGATTTTTGTCCAAAAATAGCAAACAAGAAAAAAATAAAATACGGAATAGGAAGAAGGGTGAATGTATGTATGTTTGTGTTTGTTTTTAGTTAAAATGTTATGAAATATTAAGTGAGTTATCCTGGCAAATAGAAGTAGATAAAAGTGTTAAAAAAAATTCTCCTAAATCGATTGCCTAAATGCAAAATATTTCTGCAACATGCCATATTTTTTTTACTGTGACACCAAATCTCTAGGAGCACAATGTTCGTGGTATTGGTTGTGATTATCCTGACAGGAAGGTAAAAGAAAATCACGGAATTTCATGGAACAACCAAATTGTATTGTGTGCGAGGAGCCCTCTTCCAGGAATTGGACTGGAAATTTTGTTATAACAATGGCCACAAAAGTGTGCGGGATTCAACTCTTTGTCGGTGCTCAAGGGATTACTGTTGAAGCATATAACACTGGAAGGATTTTTTGCACCTGGTTTAATCAATGCCAGGTTTGATGGGGTGAAAAATTTATTGCACTTGCACAAAAACCTATTAAAACGCTATCTCCATTTGTTTCATATGAAATCTCTGATTGCTTCTTTTTGAAATTTCAATAAACAAAAAGCAATAAGAGGAAATATTTTAAAATAATATAAGCCGGGCTGCGCAATACATATATCCATTATTAATTAATTATTAATAATATAGAATAATGAGTAGTTCAAGTTGAGAGTTTCATTTACAAAAATTATATTCGAAAAACAGAACTGAGAAAAAACAAAATATCAATTATTCCAAAATAAAAATCAAGCATTATTTAATTGGGCCAATCTGAAATATTATTTATATTAATTTTATAATATACCCTTAAGATTTACAATGAATTAACCCCAATACCTTATACTTAAAAATGGCATTAATACGTATTGATTTTTAATTTTATTGAAAGTAATTTGAATAACATAAAATTAAAAAATATTCATTAATTATTTTCAGATGGCAATGTACAATCAATGCCCACATCTCGATGAGGGTATTTTACCCATGTGCAGGAAAAAACATACTTATTGTGTGGCCAGGACATCAGCATTTTTAGTGATTTCATTGCTAGTCATACTGCCAGGAACATCTTTAGCAGCTGGTAAGTTAATATTTTCTATTTATATAATTATAATTTATCTATATTTATATTATACCGAATGAAATGAAATTGAGGTCAAGTATTTCCGATTCCGCAAAGAAAATGTCTGAAAATTTATGGTATTCATTATATAAGCTATAGGAATTTATTCTACTGAATATAAATTAATTTAAACATAATGGAGGCACGAAATTAATGGAATTGAAATGATACTCGAAATTAAATTTACAGTTGTCTACAATTTTAATTAGTTAGAAGTCCTCTCATCAATGTGAACAAGATGTTTCGGGTTAAATGGATTCTCTTTGATTGATGTCGAAGTATAAGTTTCGCTCTTATACATTATTTAAGTGTTCATTTAAAATTGGAATAGATGTTTTCATATATCAAAGATATTTCACTCGACTCAATTAGATTTTCTTGCATGTTCAGACGGTCTAAATCAATTATTTGTTGTATTATTATCCGGAAATGATCTGAATAGCTCCAATAAATATATAGACGCTTTTATTGAATCGGAAGTAAGTACCCATGAAAAGGTTGTATTCAGTGAATTACCTCACGGATGCCACATTTCGCGTTTCACTTCTGTGTGAATCCTTCACCGTTTCCCTCATCCTTTAAGCACGACGGTTTATCTTGCTGGTTTCAGGAGTACATGAACGGAAACAATTTTCCTAGACAAACTACAATACATGCGTGTATTTACTGCATGTTTCAAAGAATTTTACACAATTCATAGAGTCTCTAACTTCCACTCTACCCCTCTTCCACTAGACTTTTCTATTCAGCCTTCTGCTTCCTGAATCCCAATGGAAAACAGGAAAACTTCAACTGTCGCTGAGACGATACAATTTTCTTCTTGTTCTTCTGTTTTTTTTGTTTCTTCTTCTCTCGTCTTTTTTCAGAACAATATTTAAGTGAAACAACAATTCTACTTTGCTCTGAATTGCAAGTAGTTTGTAAATAAAATAGTTAACAATTATCACAATTTTTTTCTCAACAATTATTTCGTGTCGTTTACCTTAACGCATGGAAAATTAGACAGATTTTATGATCTCAGGTGGAAAATTGAAATTCTAAAACTGTTTTAAAACGCAAATCCCTTGTTGTACATTATTATTTAAGTACACATCACCCAAAAGTCCTAAACTAATCTCACAATTTTCTTGTTTAATGTTATAAATAACGTATAACATGACATGAAAATCTAGCATTAAATTTTAAAACAAAAGATAAACAAATTTATATGCATTTCAATGCAGCCAGAAGCAACAATGATTTATTTTCATTGTGACGTAAATGTTATGGATACATGTTTTTTGCGGGTATAATAATTAATAAATGTGGGGCAACTATAGTAAATAATTACGGAACGACAACATTACGCCAGGGACTTACGATGCAGGGAGGCGCTATTCAACATCGAAACCTTGAAGTTAATAAAACAAGGCAAAAGCCATTAACCCAGGATTGAATCATTGCATATAATTTTCAAAAGTGAACGTATAACTCATAAACATTGTTAAAATGGCCACCAATTTCGGCTAAATGTGGTACACAAAAAAAAAAAAAAAAACAACCAAAAAAGAAATAACCACAATCTATATAATTGTATATATATATATATATATATATATATTCGTATAATCCTTGCGTTTTCTATAGAATGTCTTCCACATTTTCCTCTTCACACTTTTCCTGGCTTTCACCTCGAATAACTTTTCACATTATTTACCTTCAGGCAAGGATTTATGAGAGTTTACAAAGTGAAGTTAACACGCAAATATGAACATTATTTACCACCGCCGTACACCTTGATACTTTTGAAATTCTAGAAAATGCTACAATAATTATTAAATGAAAAGGAGAACTTTTAACTGTATAAAACTGAACTTGCCTCGGTTATTCGCGGCGATGATTTTGCTCCACTTAGCCTTGTTGCGATTTGTTTAATTCACTTCTATTTTTTTTTTTTTTTTTTTTTTTTAAACAGTTTTTCTTTCACTTCTACTTTTCTGCCCTCACTTATTTTACTGTTTTTATTTTAATAATTTTTTTTGTGTAAATAATCACTTTTGAGACGTGTACATAAACATTTGGGACATGCTGACACATTTCTGGGACATACACACAGGTTCTGTGCTCAGCGGTGTACGCTGAAGGATATTGCATGCAGCACATTCAATTTAAGACGAGAAATATTGAAGCTGTTTATGGTGCGCTATTTATGTAAAAATTCTTAATTTTCATTTTTTTTTTTGTTTTTTGTTGGTACATTGGTAGTTTCTGTTTTCTTTTACAATGCTCTGTCATTGCGGTGTGATGTAAATGCTCCCTTGTAGTGAACATTTGTGGGTTAGGTGTGATTTTTCCACCTTAATTAAAATCTTGAAAAAGGCATTTTTGAGTGGAAGTAATTAGAAGGAACTTTCGACTCATGGGCATGTTTTGTGTTTGAAAAGGAAAAAAAAACAACAACAACATAGAAGGAAAGAAGTACTTATTTTGATGGGCACATGATGTCATTATTCCTTTGAAGCTTTCAAACTGTATGAAGGTGGTTTTTTGTATTTGTTTATGTGTGTGTGTTTTAAATTTCATGAAGATGAATGAAGTTGCAGCTAAAGAAATTCCAATGACATATTTTTTTGTGTGTCATTATGTTTGTATAAACTCATAATTCATATCCAGCAACCTTTTAGGAAATGTTTTGCTGCTGTTAATGATTAAAGGACACAATTGTAATATATTTTGAAACCGCAAACCTATAAAACCATATATCGATTTGAATTTATTTCATTGAATATCTTTTACAAAGCCATAAATGTTATAAATGAATTTCCTTGTATTATAATTCAATTGGGAATTTGGTTATTGTAAAAATGCGTATGGCAATATTCTGTTAAAAAAGGAGGAACACAATGTCGGTTAAAAAATTGCAATGATTTACAACAATATACAGTTGTTTTCGGATTTTAACGCAGTGGTTTGAATATTCATTAACATGTGCAGTACGATTTTTTTCTGTTATTTTGAATAATTTCCCAGAAAAAATTTGAATATATTCTGCAACGTAAAAATGTTTTTAAAATGTTCGAACAGCAAGATTTTAATTTATAACTGTTAACCCAATAAAATCGATATGAACGTTCATAAATTTCAATTACCTTAATTGCTTCTATATAACAAAAAACAATATCCACGAAAATGTTTCAATACCACCCAAGTTGCAAAAATGCTTTCTTTTTTTTTATTGAAATATTGAAATAGTCTTCAGCCAAAAAATTTTTATCCACCTCATTAAGAAAAATTAAGAAGAAGCGATTGTTGAGAACTTGGACAAAAAAGTCGAAATCAAACAATAAAAAAAAATAGTAGGTAAGGAAAAAAACAGTACAGAAATAATAAGAAAATTATCTGGCACGTCTCGCAGCCAGTAAATAAAAGACCTCCGAATGGTTCCGGTGGAGCCATCCGAGGGGCCGGCAATTTCGAATGGTCAGTTCCCCGTCAATCTCCGCAATTTGTCACGGACAAGTTCTGAAACGTAAATGGAGTTTGACGGTCGCCTGAGCGCATAGAAACCGCACATAGTTGGCTCTGGCTATCATTATCAAGTTTAAAGTTTGTAATGATACTATGAGCGTTTCGAATTTTTGGATTCGGGTATTTAATGCCGAACTGTTGCGGGGAGTGCATATCAAAAACTCTGCCCAATAGGAATATAATTAATGGTGGAACGTTTTCAGCTTTATAAAATTTTCGAAATAATTTAGTCCCGAATGATCCCCAGATTATCCGATAAGTTGTGACTCTCACCTCGGTCAATGATTTTCAATGTCTTATAGCACATCCTTTTGACGAGATATTTTGGTATATAACATATATATATTTGTTTATTTATTTATTCTTTTTTTTTTATTTTGGATTTATGTTCACAGTTGACAACCGCGTTGTCAAACTGTCGTCCATTCGCAAGACCGTGGACGCCATTACAGTGGGATTATGTTGAATGGGATTCATTGGTTAACAGTGAAACTTCACACCGTGCATTTTTGGAATGATTTTATGATTTTATTTTCATTCGAATAACATAAAAAAAAAAAACGAAAAAAATAATAATAAACGACATACAGAACAGAAACGCACAGAGCTGCGCAAGAGGGTATGCTTTCATTTCAATTTTAATATCTTCCAGTAGCCAGGGTCGAATGGTCAGCAATTTATGGCTACCGAGGGTGATACGTTCACTGGGAAAATGGTGAACCATTCCGGGAACCGGATGCCGTTTCGGTTGGAATTTCTCTATCTACATGAATTAGAATGTGAAAATAAAAAGAATGTTATCAAAATCATTTGGGCTTTGGGGCAGTTAAACGAGGCCTCGAGGAGTCAAAATCGAATTTCGTACACAGAAGAGAAAAAAAAAAATAAAAAATATAAAAAATATATATACTTTTCTCGGGTATAAACGAATTAATTGCCATCAATAAAACGTGAAAGTGAAGTTCTGAAAATGCTCCTTTAGTCGACAATGATGCTAAAATATTTCATCAAAAATATATAAAAAAACTTTTCACCCGACAATTCCCCTCTCCCCACCTGAATTTGTCATTGGTCACGGATTATTGAATTTTGTTGATCCTATAAATGTTAATAAGAATAGGGAAAGTGAATTACAGTGACGAGCAACGTTTATTGACTGTGATCCACTTAAAATTCTTGAGTAAATGATACGTGACCCCATAAGCGTTAAAACAAAGGACTCTCTCCCCTCATCGGCCCAATGAGAATTCAATTCATTGTAATTCATTTAAGAATTTCTTTTATGCAACCTTGATTAGTGTCATTTATCATCTGATTTTACGGGAAATGCTCCTTGGAATGGGAGGAGGATATTCCTTTTGCGTTTAATTGAGAAGTGCGGGTGGGCGGATAATTGCTTCTGCTCGTTTGTTCTTTTGATTCATTTTAATGTTGTCTTTTTTTCTATTTTCGTTTACTGAGAAAAAATTCCATTTATAAAAATGGAAAAATGGCGCTGAATGGAAACATTATTAATTCTATGATGGAGGAATCCGGCGCACCGCATACGAGTTGGAATGTTTCATAATAATTTTACTGTGAAGTTGCTGAAACATTTAATTGTTATAGGTTTCTTTTGAAAATTGAAACATTGTCCACCATTTGGTATATCTACCTGAAACAAGAGTAAACAATTTATTGCCATTTACCAAATGACATAATTTCTTTCATATATTTTGTATTTTTGCATGCGCTCGAGGCTTAACTGAACCAACCAAATATAGTATTTAATTAAAAACTTTCGAGTCCTTTGTAACTAGATAACATTTCATTGGAAATATTTTTCGTAATGCTGCTTTTGAAGCCATGATACGAAAATTCACCCGAGGCGAGGTTCTTGCACAGCCTCCGAAAATCGACAACATATGGATTTTCACCAGGCGAGATAATCTGTTTATGATTAGTTTAGTAATAACTACTCCTCCAGTATTCAGTGAATTTTAGCAGGTGGACAGATTCGGTAGCCCGCAGGGCCGCAGCTTCCGGTTACCGAATGTTGAACATCTCTCGCGAAATTATTTCTGTTCATCCCCATCGATTGATTACTAATAAAACAACCCGACCATAAGTAGCAATTAGCATAGACAACCTGAAGCGATTCGATCTAATGGACCCAATAATGTCATTTCAAGTGTAAAATTTTAGACATTTTGTGATTATATTACAAACCAAATTGAAGGATATATTTTGTAATTTGAATATTTTGGGAAACATTTCGAAATGTTTTAATTCATATGAACAATAGCAATTTCCTTTTCGATAAAATTAATTGTGAAATACATACCAATTACATAATTAAATAGATAAATTTTGTAGTCAGAATATTTTGGCATTAGCATTAATAAATAATTCATGACTGCTTTTGATTCGCTATCATGATTTAATCACAACCAACGGCGGTATCAATAAAGGAGTGGTTACAGGGACTCGAAATGTATATGTCAAACGAATCAATTGTTGCAGGAACTGTTTTTTGTTTTTGTTTTTTTAATTTGTGCATTATGCTAATGTAAATAGAAAAAAAATAGCTGAGAGCTCCTGTCCTCCCTCTCATAGGCATAGCAATCAATACCTGCTTAATAGCAATTTTAATTTTTCCAGAATTATTTATATAATTGATTGAATTTGAATTGCCTGAACGTGCTATCCTTATAACCATTAAATTTATTTAATTTCATCCTAATGAGTGGGAAGTAACCATGTGAATGCACCATCTGCAATTAACGGTAGCATTTTTGAATTAATGCAAAATCCATCGGCATTATTAGGGCAGACGGTATGGACGACGGTATTAATAGATAATTGAATTATTCAGGGATCTGTAGGTTTCAAAATTATGACATTCAGTTACTCTGTGGTGGACTCCGTATCAAGGATACGTTCACAAAGCAGAGTTCATCCATTAACTAAATGAATTTGATTTCTAAAATCTAAAAGTAGTCGATGTTATCCATAGAAGCGAATTAGGTCTCTAAGGACAACCGATACAAACTGCACCAAGGAGGATAGTTACATGCCTGATGGGATTATACGGCATTACTCTTTGAAAAGTATCTATAAACGCTGGATGTATTCACGCGTATGTAGTTTCGGGATTTTAAAATAATTGAACTTAATGCGGCGTTGCTATAGAAGGACAGCATATTTTTTCCATCTATGCTCCGAGCTCCAATATAATAGAACAATTTTCGAAATTATGAACGGAAATTATCACTAATGAATTTGATCCTCTGATAATTGTTATACTTTTCCCAGTGTTTAGGCACTTCTGTTTTTTTTTTTTTTTTTTGTTATACTTTACATAAAGAGTTCTATAACCGCAAAGTTTTTATTCTTACAGCACCAAAGTACGAGACGGCATACGCTTGCGAAGGTAAAACACTGACAATCGAATGTGAGCCCGGAGACTTAATCAGCCTAATACGAGCGAATTATGGAAGATTTTCCATAACAATTTGTAACGACCACGGCAATGTGGAGTGGAGCGTTAACTGTATGTCACCGAAGAGCTTAAGGGTGCTGCACTCGAAGTGAGTATAACAAAAACAAATTTATAATTGCCGTTACCCTCAATTGTTGTCAAATACTGATTAATGAAACCATCGAATTACATTTATAGGTGTGCTCACAAGCAGAACTGCAGTGTGCTGGCAAGTACAAATATGTTTGGTGATCCTTGCCCGGGTACCCATAAATATTTGGAGGCTCACTATCAATGCATTTCGGCTGCCCAAACATCAACAACTACAAATCGACCAAGTCCACCATGGTTGATAACCAGTCAGCCAAACATTTGGAGTACATCAACAATGAAAAGTTCGACAACAGCTCGAATTGGTAGCATCCATGAGATGATCATACCACAAACTATACCAAAACCCTCCACTGGTGGCAGTAGTGGCAGTGGAAGTAGCAGTACTGAGATTCATTTAGCTGGCCGTCCACCATCCGTGGACCATAGTCATAAGGTGACAACTTGGAGCAGTCCAACTGGAGGTGGTAATCATGATTATGGTGGCAAAGTGTATCGGCCAACGACTCCTTCTTCAGGACGAATGGGTGTTCTTCAATCAACCAGAGTCAACAACAACACTGAAATTGACACCAAAAACAATATGAGGAGACCAACAAATGGAAGTTCTTTGACGCCAGGTGAGTAAAAAACAATAAAAACAACACGCACAACATTCACATTAATTGAAATATCAATTACACAAATAATATCAATTTTGCATTTGACATAATAAAATATCTTCCCTTGAATCCTTTTTGTGTATGAATTGAACCATACTCAAATTCTGTCCATGCTTTTATTATCCCATGCCAAATGATTTGCTTGTAATTCAATGTTTGTTATTATTTTAAAACTTCCATATTAGATAAAAACAGTGAAACTCTTCGGCATTGTTTTTATTCGGTTCAGTGGAAATGTGAAGAGCAAATTCAAATCAAGCCTGGAAAATATATTTTTATGAAAGCACTCTACACCTATCACATCATGATGCAATAGAGCTCATGCTTGATACACCAATTGATTTCATAATTGTTTATTAATATTCCCGACATATTTGTGGTGAACAACAAGAACAAATATTATAAAATGTGGATGAGTTTCGTATCTGAAAAATTTATTAAAAATTTTAAACAACAAGGATTCAAAATGATAAATCTGAAACACATAGAAAAATACTTTTTGGTGAACTTTGGGTTTAGTTAAATTGTTTTAAATCCTTGAAAAAGGGTACAGCAACAATGGATATAATTTAACAATTAGCTCCACCAAACTTCATATCCATGAAGCTGTCTGAAATAAAGTAAATTCATATCGTTCAATTCGTTCAAAACGCAAACACTTAAAGATCATGACTAGACATTTACTGCATCAATGTAAAATTAACATGTTTTATAATTCACAGATGCAGCAATTAAGTCAAGTTTCTAGTGCACTCCTTTGATTCGAGATTTCGTAATAGAAGCCCTGCAAAAATTTTGTGCATATAAAGTTAACGTGAAACTTCAATCATGTTCTAGTTATCTCGTCCATAAGAGAACAACTTGATTTGCGTAATTGAATATGCCTTTCATCAGGCCCCGAAGAAGGACTAACTCATTTATTCCTATCACTCGTTCTATCACTCACCCACTAACCCAAATTGACTATCGGTCACTTTAGTACAAAGTTGGAAGTAAAAGTGAGAAAATTGGTGCAGTTACCAGACGTTGGGGTTAGGGGGTGGGAGTGGATCCTATTTTGCAGCCCCATATGAATTCCACTTGATTACACTTGGGAAGCTTAATTTCGATCAGGACAATGAAGAACTTCTGAAAAGCCACATCCTCAGTTCACTGGCTAAATGGAAGCTAATGTGAAGGATATGGTTGAATTTACTGGAAGCATCCTGTGGAATTGCATATAAACACACGAACCACAGGACGACAACATGTTTTGTAAAATATGCAGAAAAATAATGCGATTACATAATTTACAAATAAGGTGACATTCAAGGGTGATAAATGATAATATCAAGGGGTGAACCTTATATAAATAAATACGTAAATCTCGCCACCAGTGAAGATAATAATTTTAATCTCTTTCACACTACATTGGTGCAAACTGAACTGTGTCCTTTCTCGGTACTCTTTGTTGTTGAACGAAACAGAAAAAATGCAATTGCATTCTCATGATGAAGCCGAATGATGCGAACATTTTTGGTTTTGATGAAGAACATCGCGTTTGGCCAAGTAAATAATTTGATTTTTATTCAGTTGGTGTGGGGAGCGATTATTTATTTCGATCATAATCAGAAATACGGTTTTTTAAAGGTAAACTTCGTCTTCGTGTGGAAGGAAATACCCTAAAATTTGTCGAACTATTAAATACAGAATATCTGATTGTTGATTTAATAAACAATTACATTATTGAACTCAGAAATTGTTTTCCAACCAAAATTCCCTTTATTAAGTGCCAACATAAATTCCTTAAATCCAACTTCATCCTGCACTTCAAAAATAATTCGATTATCTCTAAAGTATAATTAACCACGAACGTTTAATTTAAAAACAATTTTTTTCCCGCTCAGTGGACAAACAACAACCATCGATTACGGGGAATCCTGGTATTTCAACTACATTTAATCCATCATCAAATGGGAATTCGAATACGATGGCACCAGCAATTACAAAATCCTCCAATCGTCAATTAGGTAAAAATAATTCAATTAACAATCACCATGGCAATCAGCTTCCGACAACACCGTCGACAGTTAATAACAATAACAACAACAATAATTTTGATGGAGGTGATAGTAATTACAATTGTGGTCCAACAACTGCTCGAAATCTCTTTTGGAACACAACAAGGGTTGGAGAAGTTAACGTGCAGCCCTGTCCAGGTGAATATATCTCTATTTTCAATTAATTTTTCCTGATATTTTTGTTGTTATTGAAAACATTGAAACAAATTTAACAACACCACTTGTAATGATTTAAGAAAAAAAAAAAAATAATGAAAGAGGTTGAAATTCACGCCTCTTCTTCAGTTCATGGAAATCTGCAACAAAATCTGCAGAGTCCACCACCAGCCTGCTTGTGCATGATTTCCAGGTGGATCCCTTTGATCCAACCATAGCAGTTGCATTACATGACACATAAATAAGTAATCATTCGTAATTCCATTTACACAATTCTTTTACCTTCAGGGGGCGCAACTGGTATAGCCAAATGGCGGTGTGTTCTCGTTCACAATCGTAACCAGGATGGAAACAATGTTGACAACGGCAGCAGCAGAGGAGATTGTGATAAATATTGTGATACAAACCGAAAGGGCAGCCCTGGCGGACTTCAACCCTCCTGGTATCCAGTTACACCAGATTTAACTCAATGCCGCAGCCTGTGGCTAAATAATTTGGAAATTCGAGTAAATCAGAGAGATTCATCCCTTATATCCATAGCGAACGACTTGTCACAGGTATATTAATTTTTTTTCCCATTTGATTTTTTCCATTTGCTGGCATTTAAACAATTTCCGGACGTAATTAAGGGGTATCATGGACAATTTTGATTTTTGGTTTGTTGTTGTTTTCAGGTGACGAGCAGCAAAACTCTTTACGGGGGTGATATGCTAGTCACAACAAAAATCATCCAAACTATGTCCGACAAAATGTCATATGACATCGTTACGTTTCCGGATCAGCGGCAGCGCGAGGCCATCATTTATGAGCTGTTGCATGGTGTCGTGAAAACCGGGTCAAATCTGTTGGACGTATCACAACAGGTATCCTGGCTAGATTTGAGTTTCGAGGATCAGATGAGGGTTGCTACTTCCCTGCTTACCGGCCTCGAGGATAATGCTTTTCTTTTGGCCGACGCAATCATACGAGAGAGAAATGTTGTACAAAAAGTTAAAAATATCTGTGAGTATAAATGTTTATTTTAAAAAGTAAAACAAATAAGTTTATAACAATTGATACAGTATAATAAAAATTGATTTCCCTTCCTCAGTGCTATCTGTGCGTGTTTTGGAAACACGGAATATTGTCTCGAATGAGGTGTTCCCGGACGCCAAACTGGAGCAATGGCAGGTCAGCGACGATAGAATAGAACTGCCGCGACTATCCCTAATTGAGAACAGCGAGGGGGGATTGGTGCGGATCGTATTTGTTGCATTCGATCGGCTCGAATCTATTTTGAAACCGTCTTATGACAACCTAGATGTTAAATTTTCTACAACTTACAGTAAGTACAAATTTCATGTTTGTTGAGACCTTCTGTGTTATCCTATTATCCTGTGCTTTCTATTTGCTCATCATTCTCCTATTTTTCCTGCAGTTCAAAGACCAATTTTAAATCAGACGGAAATCGCACAGCGTATTCGAATTTTGAACAGCAAAGTTATATCAGCCAGTTTAGGAAAAGGACGCCACATCCAACTTTCTCAACCCATTCGTGTTATCCTGAGACATTTGAAAACGGAAAATGTTACAAATCCAACTTGCGTCTTCTGGAATTACATCGACCAGTAAGTGTCTATTTTATTGACACTTTCATTAATTAAACAAACTAATTTTCAAAGTTGAATGTCTAAACAAAATCTGAAAACAAATTAACAACTATTTTCAAAGTGACAGTGAGAAATTTATATTTAAAACTGTCGACCGACAGCGAAAACTGCTATTTATAAAACAAAAAAAATACAAATTCGAATTGTTCCAAAATGGTTATATTTCTTTTCAATGTCTTTTTACAGTGTTTGGTCTGAAGATGGCTGCGTGCTAGAATCAACCAATCGCACGCATTCTGTGTGCATGTGTAATCATTTGACGAATTTCGCCATTTTGATGGACATTGTGGACGAGCACAACAGCTCATTACTGTCGATGTTCGATAGTAATATGCGAATATTGATTTATATCAGCATTGCCATATGTATATTGTTTATAATAATTGCAATTTTAACTCTTAAACTATTTAATGGAGTATTTGTAAAGGTAAGAAACCAGAATCGTAGTGGTAGTGCATCATCAACGCCCAATAATAGTTTAGAAAATAATGGTGGAAATACTGGTGGTAGTACAACTGGTGTATTACAGATGGTTGCTACACAGAACATACTATCAATGAGACATCCAAATATTAATAATTGTCCGAATAGTAACTTTGTTAATTTTAAGAATACAAATATTAATTCAATTGTATTTGCCACGTCTTCAGTTGATGCCATTACACATGGCGGCGCACAGGTTGCGACTATAAAACCCAATATTGCATATGATTAGAAAAATTCGGTATGTCTAAAATGTTTACAAGACACTAAACAGGGTATGTAAGTGTGTTGTGCATGAATGACATTGTGTAAATAAATGTATACATATTATTAACTCTATAAATGTAAGCAAAATAATTAAATTATTATTCTTCATTGTTGTTATTTAATAATTGTTGATAATATTCAGATATAATTATTTGCATGGATATTGTAGTGATTTGTTTTTAGTTTTATTCACGACATTCTTTAACTAATAATCAAATAAATGCAATAACAAATTGTTGAAATATATGAAAAAATTTGCAGTCGTAATCCAATCCTTGAATGGGAATTTTTCTGTTCACTGAAAAAAATTTATAAAAATTTCTGAAATAAATTTTGTATTTACAAAAACGAAAATACTTGAAAAATATTTCGGTTAATTTTGCCAACATTCCTTTTCTTATACTTATATATATTTCTATAGACAAAAACATGCACAATATTTGCAAAAGTTTTACTTGTTTTTAGACGTTCATTTTCAATCAGAAATATTTATTCAACAAATAAAGTGAATATTAAATGAAATACCAACGGAAGTAATAAAAACAAAAACGGACAACGTTGCTGCAAATTTTGAATGTCGCTTAGAACTAAAATGTACACGAAATGAATTATTATTTAAAATTTCATTTATATTCTTGTGGTGCACTTTTTCGCATCCTTATTAATTTTATAGTTAAACACTTTCATATATGAAACCGCAAAGATTTACTTATCTATGAAATGTTTATTTTAATTTTCCTGGTATTTTCTTACAAAAGTTCGAGAAAAAAAAAATTTCATATCGCCTGTATCCTTTGAATGATTTAGAAATTTAATAAAACTTCTGTGAAATGAGGTAAAAATTTTGCGCTTTATATCGTAAGAAATTCCAAAATTCAAAGCTTCTCTGGTGTGTATATTGAATAGAGCTTTTTATTCTATCAAAGATAACAGACGAATCCTTGCAAAGCTTAGCAACACAGTCCAAATCATAATAATAGTGGGTTTTTTGAAAAACAAATGATTTGTCCAATTTAAACATTAAAATTGCTATTCCTAATTCCCATATTGGAAATGTTCCCTTAATTCAGGACTAAAAACAAATCATCCAAAAACTACAATTCTCAAAGTATCTGATATTAAAATTATTTTGTGTTTGAAATACTTCATTTGTGATTGTGTCCAACTTAGTTTATAACTGCACATAATAACAGTGTAAAAAGGAATTCTAGGTTATGTTTATAAAAAGTCTTCTTTAAAAAACAAACAATGTGATATAAAATAAGAAATCATTTTAATTATATTTAAGGGAATGCTTTGTGTTTCTATGTCAATAATTTCGTAATTAGCTTTCTAAGTTGTTTGTAAATAGATATTATATAATATATATATTATATACATGTCCTTGCACATATGTATTTGTACATAATGAATTTAGTAGACTGGCCTGCACCACCGCACTGTGTAATAAGAGGAATGAAATTTTGTAAGTGGGAAGCAGTTTCCATCTCTGATTTGTTTTTAAGCATCTACAGGAAGTTTCTTATTATGTCAAACAATAAAGTCAACAGCTTGATTATTATTTTCTTATTTGAATAGCGTAAGCAGAAATATTGAAGGTTCTCTGCAGTAAATGTCCTTTTTTAATACAGCACGCCAGTAAATAATTTGAATGATATATTCACAATCATTTCGTGAAATACGAAAATACTTTTTGCGTTATTTCACCCTTAAATAATTTTAATAGCACTGATATTTTATTAATAACAATACCTACTTCTTAATTATACATATCAAAAAGCAAATATACTTTTTCTTTACCAAAGAAAGGCAGAGCGGATTTTCTAAATCGAAATATACATATATCTGAAAAATACTAGCATATTGTCGAAATTGTTTTGTAATTTTTAAGTTAATTTTTGCCAGTTGTTGATTTTAATTGGTTTACTAAACTGAATTCAAATTGTATATCATTTCATCTCATTGACAATTTCTTTCAGAAACCGATCGTACTTAACAAAAATAGAATAGCTAAACTGAAATGAACAAATCAAAAATATAGTTATAAAAAATACGTTTTAAACAATGTAAAAACAATTTATAATAATAGATATAGTCAGAAATAACCTCAGAGAACATGAGAGCAAAAGACGAAACAATGATTATTTTTCAATTTAAAATATTTGATTGAAACAATGAAAGTTAAAAATTTCAATTAAAAACTAATAACGATAAACCAGCATAATATTAAATTAGTAATAACAATTAATTTTTTGTGTAATTGTGTGCTTCTTAAAACACATTTTTCCAAATGTGTTTTTGTAACATTTCATTTAATAATTTAAATGTTTTATTTAAGATGAATATTTTTTTTCCTTAATATTTGGAATAAAATAATGTTTTTATTGGAATTCAAGATATTTGTTTTATTATTAACTACATTTTTTATGCTTATTTGTTGCTTATTTTATCTTTTAATTTAGTTTCTCTTTAATTTGAATCTTGTTTCTTTAGTGCTTTTATTTCAACCAAAGTCAATAATATACAAAAAAAATAATTTTGTGAAAAGATAAAAATTGATTTAATGATATTATGTCTGGCTATCAAATTTGTATTGTGTTCGGACTTCAAAAATGTGTTTTGAACATAGTAGTTATTGTTTTTGTTATTTTTGGTAAGCAAGAAGAAAACAAAATTTTATTTCCAAATATTTTTGTTTTTTCCGAAAATAAAAGAATTGACCTCATTTCTAGAACTCTTTTGCTTTCATGCTATCTTCGTAGATTCTTCAGTACAAACTTCACTTTACTTAGGTGTGAAGGGGGTGGATAACTAGTTGGTGACACAAATTAGTTAACTTTAAGTAGAAGGAATTTATAATTTTTAAGAGCTTTTAAAGAGGACATCAACGACACTTGGAACTTCCGCATTCCAATCATCTTGAGGTAGTTGAAAACCGTTTTCATTTGGTTATCGTGGCCATTTCCCAACTAAAGATGTTTGATTTCTGATATAACGTATCTGAGTAGCAACCAATGTCCTCGTGAGAATATCACCAATATTGAACTAATTCTCAGTCGCTTTTCGTTCATCCATTATGTTTTCTATCCTTCGACTTTCTTCTTTTCTTTTTTTTTTATTTCTATCAGCATTCTTCTTATTTATTTCAGTCAACTCGAACATCCATTTACAAAAATATCTACGTGTGTCTTTTTATAATTGAAATTTTATTCTTACTTGGAATTGAACAAAGTGAAATGAGTTTATTATGCGGATTCACAACAGCATTCCTACATTGTTTTATACTATCAGCGATTGCATGGCTATTTTTCGAAGGTAGGTAAATTTGTGTAGTGTTAACACTTAACAATATCAAGTATACACAATTGGATCTTGTTGTAAGCTTTCAATTTTTGAAAAAAAATGTTATGATTAATTTGTGTGTATAATTCAAAAAAAAGAAATGTTGTATAAGAAATTTGTTCTTATTATAAAAATTGCATGCTATTCAACAAGATAAAACCAAAATGCCCTAATTAATGTTATAGAATTTTGTAGGACAAATATTCATTGTTATTTATCACAGGTTTCCAACTGTACGTCACTCTTACAACAGATGATATGCTTTTAGAAGTAGAGAACTCATCAAAAATAATTTGGTATTATCTTTTGTCGTATGGATTGTCCTTTACGATTGTCGCAATCTCATTGGCTGTTGATCCAAGCTCATACACTCAAAGTGATTTTTGTGTTCTTATGGAATCGAACGCTCTTTTTTACACGACGTTTGTTGCTCCGATAATATTGTTTGTTCTTGTAAGTATTTTTTTTATAAAATAATTTATTATACGGTTACGACTGTAAATGATTTTCAGGGAGCTGTTGGATATACGATTTTAGCGTGCTATGTTTTGTGCAAGAAAAATAAGACAACACTTAAGAATAAGGAGCATAGTAGACTGACAAGTGTAAGGTGAGGGATCTTATTAGTAATGTTTACAACAATAGACAAACTAGATTTATTTTAATTAATTTTTAGATTTGACCTAAGGTGCTCATTTATATTTTTGATAACACTTTCGGCTGACTGGATGTTTGCATTTATCTACTTACGTAAGGCTAAATTAGAGGAGTACGTGTCTAACACATACGGATATTTATTTATTACATTCAATTCCCTACTTGGACTATACATTTTCATATTCCACTGCATTCAGAATGAGAAGGTATTTAAGGTACTTAATTAAATATTTTCGAAATTTGAATAACATTTATTTCAAATCGTTTACAGATTCGTCGCGAGTATCGAAAATATGTTCGCCAGAATTCTTGGCTGCCAAAATGTTTGCGGTGTTCAAAAACATCCTCAGTATCATCTTCGGCATCACAGAATCAGAATCAACACTATGGAACAGCAGCTAGCAAGAAAAGTCCAATTACGTTACCAATTGATCCACCATCGGATGCCATCGCAGCTGGAAGCCCAAAATCATTGACACCTGGCTACCCCGAACAGAATAACGCTTGTATCGGCACCTTGCAACATTTACCAAATCCAGGAATGGGCTCAATTTCACGAAATCACAGACATAATATTATATTGGAACGGGCTGCTGGCGGCACTTTGAGGACTCCAAGTGGTGGTCACACTTCGCCAACATCTTCGGCTGGATCTACTCATCTAATATTCAATTCTACTCAAAACGACCAATCACAAGTAAAAGTTATTTTATTTTATATAACAGTTTTGTTAACAATCTGAATTGAATTTTAGGACTGGAATTTCCAGCCACCGGAACAATTTTTTCCAACAAATCAAACCGCCACTTTGGGAAATGATATCACCAACAAGAATCTCAATACTTACGACGACAAGTTTCTCTACTATGACTGCAAATCAAAACGATTGAAACAACATCCGACGAACATGAGGAATCTACCCCAAACACCCCATCAACAGCATGAATATTTCTACTGGACAGAGAAAAACAATCGAAAGAAAAACAATGGCGATTTGAAGGCACATAAAAATGATACCGTACACACATTTTATCCATCATACAAAAAGACGATCATGAAACATTTTCCCCATTCTGTGGATGATGACAAATTGAGTGATAATGATTTTCCCGAAATGGAAAGCGAACGGAAATACTTTCGATGCCCACCAAAGCAACACCAACACTCCTCGGACGAGGATCATCCAGATTCCCACTTGATACACTCGGGCGCATCATCTTCACACAAAAACGACTGTTTCACACAGGATTTACTGTCGTATAGACAACATTATAGACATAAGCATCCGATCTGTGATCTCTCTAATGAATTTGGCTGCTCATTACCATCTGGAGCATCATATTATAATCAGAGTTCTGGTCCTGATGAGCCTGTTTACGAGGAGATTCTTGGAAGTCAAATGTCGGAAATGTGCGATGATGATGAAGACGATGACAATGATATTATGGAAGAAGAACGATACAACAGGTTAAGGCGAATGATCGCTAGCAAAGAGGAAGCTATCAGGCAGCCTTTTCCGTGAGTAATTTGTTGTTGTTTTTATCCTGTTGTTATTCAAAACAATTATGTAATTCATTTATATTCCAGTCGCCATATAAATAAGAGTGCTTTTGATTACAATACATCAAAATGCTACAGAAAATCGCCAACATCGCATTCGAATGCAACTTTAGAAGACAACACCCCCGCACACCGCCAACAGCTTCAGCCGCAGCAAATTGTTGGACGAAACATTTCCGCGATGCTTGATGAAAACAATACTGTGGTTTGCTACTTGGAACCTTTGCCGAAATAAAATGGGATTTAATTCGACTATAAAACAAAAAAAAATATTTAAAAAAAAATTTAAATGAATGAAAATGTAAGAAGAAAGGGAAAAACATGGGGAAGCGAATGAAGATAACGGAAAAAAGGACTAGACACCCAAATACCACTAAGTATTTAATTACTCGTAAAATGTGACAATTACTAGAATTATTCTGTATATTATTAATTAAGTGGATGAATTATAAAGAGAATGAATTAATAATTCCAAGGAAAAAAGCATAAAAAAATCATATTTTTGTTTATTATTTTTTTATTTTTCATTTTCATTGTGAATGAACTGGAATAAAAAAAAGCATCTGTTTTTCAGACTTTCTCCAGAGTCACCTTTTTCCTAAGTCCGTCCATGGCGCCTAACAACTATTTTTCCTGAAGTTAATATAACTTTTAAATAACTTTCCTAATCCCAAATAAGATCAATTCCCAGAATAATAATTTGAATGAGAATAAAACAAACAATTTCGCAACAGTGTTGAAGTATAACAATTCAAAATGACTTCGGCATTTGTTCAAGAAATATAAATAATTTCAAAATTTTGTTTCACAATACTTCTCAAACAAAAATAGCAAACAAATTTTGTCGACAAAATCCAAATATTCGGAATTAAAAAGCCAAATATTAATGCCGAATGCAAAAATCCACCAATTACAATTCTTCATTGTCAGCTTTAAGAGTCATACGATTTTTCTCATAATTCACACATATTCATATGTTTAGAAAACGAACAAATGTTGATAACAGTTTAACTGCTATCAACAATATTCAATGCTCCGCATAAAATAATTTTTTGGAACTTAGCAAGCAAAAAATTGCAATTGTTAGATTACTTCCGATACTAAGAAATCTTTCACTGTAGTTGTTTGATGTATGCCTTCAGTCAGAATTATATAAATATTTGAAATTGTGGTTTAAGGAGGAATTCTTACCAAAATTACTTTCAACTTGATCTTCTGTGACGATTCTTATATTTAAAATGTTAAAAAACAATGGGAAATGAAAAATTACGATAAACTTAAAACGGCTGCCCACCGTTCTGTATTCCTTTTTCCACTGGCATTCCAAATTTGCGAATGTCCTCAAAAAAATAAATATATATATTAACCAATGGTTTCGCAACAAAAATAAATAAATAAATATATAGAGAAAAATTACATTAAGATTTGAAAAATAAAACAATAAGGTGAGTATTATTATTTCCATACTGATTAAATGTTAAATGTTTGTTGTAATATTATACACTGCCATAATTCGAGTCAAACAAAAACCCTTTATTCAAGTGTCATTAATAAAAGAAAATACATAGTTTTTACATTTTCTAGTTGTCTGAAAGTAAAAAGAATAAAATAAATGTTGTATAAGAATTGTTCTATCAAGTAATACAAGTGGTAAAAATTTCTCCACCCTTATTTTAGTATATCCCGGAAAATGCATGTATACCTTATATCAAAATGTTTCTCATATTAAAATTAAAAAAAAAAACTACACAAAAGTAACATTAAAACTCACATAAAATGTAATAAATGGAAAAAAAACCCATCGTTATTCTGTTGTCAGTGAAATCAATGTAATGGATCAATAATTTTAAATGGTATACTACATATAACTATAAGCATATAAGTACACAGAAAAAAATGTATTAGTACCCAACATAAAATCAACAAGACACAATCGATATCAATAGTGTATTTCTAGAATTAGAGGAAATAAAAAAACAGCAGGAGGTAAAGTTTTGAAAAGAAGAAGAAAATACTTTCAAAAAAACGTTTAAAATAATTACAGAAAAAATTGAGAAAAATATGTTTGTCACAGCATGTGTTTTTGTGTATCAATTTATGAAGTGTATTTAAGTGGAATAAATGTCTTTACCTAATATACAAGGATATTTATGAAAAATGTCAGTTTACTGGAAAATATATATATATATAAATTGTGAAAATAACAGAAACCAAAAGAAAAAACTTTGAAAAAATTTGATGACACGAGGAGTTTTATCATTTTTAAAATAAAGCGATGAATATAAAAAGAAAGTTGAAAATGCATTTTCTCACATTTAAAACGAAAAGAATTATTTTTATAAGGCTCAATTTGAAAACAGATTATATAATGGAAATGAGGATAGAGAAAGATAGAAAGGATAAGAGAATAATATAATAGAAAACGAGAAAAGAACTATCTATTTGTTGTCCAATATGTATTAATCACTTTCGTCTATTATTTTCAAAGCATAACTAGGTGTATATCGAAATGGAATATAAGATATATTATAAATGTGCACGTATTGGATGGAAGATGATCGATAAAAATCAACAAACTAATAAAAATCAGAATTAATAAGAATAAATAATAAAACTGAATAAGAGTTTAAGAAAAAAAAAATATAAAAAGAAGAAGAAGAAAAAGAATAACACTTCAATTATTTAAAAAAGAAAGGATATCATTATTATTGTTTTTGTTCTGTTGTTTTTCTCCGCTAACAAATAAGTTCGTTATTTCTAGAAAATTATTTTCACGTTAGCGGATAATTAAACAAAAAAAAAAAATAACCAAAATTGGAATGTTAAATTTAAGATTGTTTTACGTGTTTTCTTTCTTTCCCTCTCTCTTTTGTATGTTTGTTTCTCAGCTATCCATAATAGTTCCAATTGTTTATATGTCATAATTTAATAGTGAATGTTCGATAATGTTGCCTGGAATACACCTAAGTTCGTAAGAAATTTTTATAAATTATTTTTAATGTATATATGCAATGTATATACAATCCAAATAAAGATCTACTTTTAAAAAATATGCCAACACTTTAATATTTCTCATCCTGTTCCAATTTTATTGTTTGCATTGTTGCTTCGTTTGTGGCTAAATGTTGCAAAAACATTGGATTCAATGGTAATGCGAAATATCTTTTCAAAATTACAAAATGAACGTCTAAATTGCTTTTCAAATTCTATGTATAGTAAGTGGATGTTATGCATACTTTAATATTAATGGCTAACATTAAAGTATCGTTTCTCTTCTGGTATGCCAAAGGATTTAACAGTTTATACACCCGAGAATCGTTTTATTCCGTAGTTATTTGCCGCCAAATCCTATTCTCGGCCAGAAGCATTGATTGATTATTAATTTCTAAAATATGGTTACTGAGATTTAGTTTACAAAGGAAATGCACCTTTCCCCAAATGCGACTTATAAAGGACGTGAAAAAAACTCACTCAGCCATCGTATTAGGAGAACTTTATATTTGATGCAAATAGAGTTTGCATGCATCCTTTTGTGCAGGGATACCGTGTCTAGCTGCCTCTGATGTAAGCCATAAAGGAAAGACTACGTTGAAATACATTTCAGGATTTCCGCAAAAAACTCCTTTGAATGCGTTATTAGATGATTGTAAGTGGAGAAGGGTTGAAAGTTTTTTCAGGACACACGTTGCAATATGCAGAATGTTTCGCCACAGGTAGACATGTATTTTTAAGCAGCCTTAAAGTGATGACACTGGTTTATCAACAATTTAAAATGTAAATATTCTTCACTAGTTTCCTAAATGGCTCAACCACGTGCTTTTGGTGCTTTTGGTGCATCTCATAAACTTTCCATTGCATTCTATCATCTGAAATTGTTCAGAGAGTCTCCTTAAGAAGTTCGCTTTGTGTAACGGTGACTGCGGGAACATTAATCGTAAAAGTTTTCTCCTCATATATTATAGATTCCTGTAATCTGGATTGCAGTTGAATGCACTTTTGGTCACATGCCCATGCACTCTGGTGCAGCAAATGCGGTCAAGACGATTTTAAATTCGAGTTAGAAAGTTGTGCTATAAATTCATATATCCCGATTGCCTCACACGATGGCAGGGCGACCTTCTCGGAAATCTGTTTCAAGCAGCGTCATATCGATATCATGCATTTTGTTGTGTATCTTCATTGGTCGCATATGTACAGCAGCAGATCAAACAGTCAAACGCACAGCTCAAGTGAAAATTAAAATCTGATCACAACAATTCCATCCAAAGTTGGAGGGTTGAGTCTTTCACTTCATCATCCGCCATCAACGCACGGCAAAAAGACAAAGCAGTTCGACAAGATACCGCTGTATCTCGTCCACCATTCTGGATACCTGTGCTCTGTGCAACATCAGGTTTTTCTCTACCTGCGAATAACGTCTATTGCCTAAGTGTTCTTGTACCCTGTTTATTCCGTCTACCTTTTCAACTTCTGGTCGTCGCTTTCGATCGTTATATACAGGCAAACATTGGTTAAATAAACAGGTACCCACCACTTACTTAGGTACATTCGAGCCCCCCGTTCTCTTCCAGACAACCTATTAAGGTAGACAAAAGCGCACGTTTTAATTTTCATCTTTCATTAAGAGTTCTTTCAGAGCAACTCTAGATGTTTGCAAACACGGTTGATGCCTTGTTATCACGGTAAACCGTGTATAAACGACAAACAGCCCTGAACAAGTATCAACCGTCCACTTCACTTGGCGGGTACATTATATATGCATTACATACACAATGAAACATATTTATGAACACGACAGTCAAAAATGTTGTTAAAAACTCTTTTTCCATCATCTTGTCTCTCTCCACTTCTTGGCCTCGTGTATGTTTTCTCGGTATCCCTCTATAACACACTCCTTCAACAGTTCCTCCGTTTTTCTCAGTTTGAACAAGAAAATGTTCAGCTTAAACACGTTTGTTTCTCAGTTAAGACGGCAATATCCGAGTTTTGATCGCGTAGAAAATCTAAAAGTTTGTTTCTAAATGACATTATGTTGAATAAAAGTTGTTTTTAAAATACGATCGTCATTGAAATTGATCAAAACATCGTAAAATATGAAATCGTGTTTTGTGTTTCAACTGAAGTTATGTGATAATCTCCAAACTATCATTATTTTCTAACAGAAATGCAGTGCATTATGCACAAAATAGTGCTAAAACAAATCAAATTGTTAACACAGCAATTGTTAATTGTGATGAAATCCATTTTCAAAGCATAGACAATGATCACCTGACGAGGACCTGCTTAATTTCATGCTAATCTCGAGCTAAAATAAGTTCTTACGTTTGCTGAAGTCAACAAATTCTGGATGGCTTGTGGCGCATGCTTTCTCGGTTAATTTCACGGCAATCGTTCTGTTGATGTGTGATCATTGCAAATTAACGAATTAGCTCTGTTTTTGTTCAAATCTTTTGTGATCGATCATGAGAGTGATGTGAGTAATGAGTTTTTATATTCGGCATTGTTCCAGCATTAAACCGACATTTTCTGTCAATTAACATTTCATCAGCAGTGGAAAAAGAGAAGTGTTAAAGTGTGTTTTAATTTCCGGTTTGAATCATTTATGGATACTGATTACGTTTTAAATGGTTATCTTAATTGCGCTTTCTGCAATAATTTTGCATTCAGGAAGTGTTTGAAGTTCTGTTGGCTGCATTGCAAGTGCATCTGTTGTATAAATGCAATAAGGTGAAACCGCCATATGACAACAATGGTGAATCGTAGTACCTGTAACGGCGGCAGAGCAGCTGTTGTTGGCGGATTCGATGCTAATTGAGATAGTTATCGATTCCCGGACAAAAAATATATACACATATAATATAAATACAGATTTGTTGAAGGTGAGCATGATACAGTTTCTTATTGGTCTATCGTTTTTTGAATAACAACTAGAGAAGGAAAAAATTGTTTTTCTGAACTTACCACACCGTTCATTTATTTATGATAATTTATTCCAATCAATGGGCTTATTTTAATTTATTTTAAAATATATATATATATATATTTTAAGTTGAAACACCTTTCATTTCAACCGAAGCATACTTATAAGGATGTTCTCAAAATAAATAAACAATATTAACAAATGTCTCTTACCCGTTAATAACGTTACAAAATATGGCAAAAGTTGACTTTCGCGACCTGGGGCGGATTTCAATGAAATTTTGTGGAGACATGTACTTTAGTTAAAAAACCAAGAATATGCAAAAAAAAGTTATGCGACGTATATACTTTTGGAAAAAAATACAATTAACGATGAAAAAATTTTATGTAATTTTTCGGTTTTTTGACGTATTATATCCACAAAATTTAGTTGCAAAAACCACTAAAACCCGCCTCAAGTCCACTTAAACACATTTACCACGTTTTTACACTTCACAACACTATATTAATCAAGAAATCTCTGTTAATTTTCATTGTTTACAACTTCACAATTTGACATATGCTGACATGCATGTGCCAATTTGATGAACGTTGCAATTAAAATTTAGTATTGATTTAGAATTAAAATTAATATAAAAATACAAATGCGTGCTTGTCGATATGCGAAGTAAATTCGAAAGACGCACTTCTGCCCAAGTCGCGAAACTCAATCTGTTCCCAAAATATATTTGACCACAAAAGAAAATATCAAGTAATTTTATTATGTTATTCAGAATAGAAACAATCCCATATTTTTGTTTTCTCTCGTCCTTTTTACAAATCAAAAATCAAACATCAAACACTTCAGATTTCTTCCGCCGAGGGCAATTATCCCACAAATCACTTGAATTCAATTCATCAAAGCACCAATTTCAATAGCCTCAATTAATTTCAAATTAAAATTAGTCCAGTTGATGCTATTTTTATTTTTTTTATTGTTAAAAAAAATCAAATTCAATGTAAATTTTTCTTTCATAATGATATCATTGACATATTTAGAATGCGCCCTTATCAACTGAAGTTCAACTGATGGGGAGCAAGTTTTTGTACTCCGTAATTGAGATTGATAACTTAAAGTCTTCCATGACTTGCTTCTTTTATTATTTTTTTCAACAAAAAAGTACATATATATTTTTAGACACGTGAGAATTTGATTTGGCAAAACAGTAATATCATTTTTATTTAGTTTTATTTATTTATTTTTGTTCCAAATTCAGACAGTTGAAAACCATTCTTATGAGAGATTGGTGGTTTTCTGATGTCGCTTTTTGACAGTTATTTGATGTTTTTTACGTGCCAGGATTTTCTTGTTCGTCGAAATAAGACACACCATCAATGCAATCAATGGAATTCAATCAATGAAGTGATGTAATGTGAACAGAAAATTGGTACAAAATACAAATATACCTTTAGTTTAGTAAGAATTTTTAATTCAACTTCAATCAAAAGCCACATTCTGTCAAATTAAATAAGAACAAATTCAATAATCGAATAAATTTATTGTAAAAGTCATTGCAGAATATTGCTGTGATTGTTTATTATTATTATTATATTTGAATTTCAAATTCGCCATAAACGACGGTTACAAAACAATACCGACGCCGAATATTTTGTGATACAATTTATAATAATAATTGTAATAATTAGTTTTTGAAATTCATAAACATCACACTGTCACCACCATTTAACAGTAGTAGGCCACGGAATAGATACTAGAGCTGCAATGACATCCAATACACCGTTACCTTGGTATGCGAAACCAGTCCCACTTGCCCAACACAAAATCCAATAATCCCGCGGAAAACGCTTGAAATTGAGGTCTCACTTGCACAAAATCTTCACGCTTCGCGGATTATTTTTATATTTTAATATGCATTTGACGATAACATATTTAGATATCTCCCAGCACAGCTCCAGAAGCATCCCAAGGATGTGTACACAACAGGAAAATGGATAAAAAACAAATTTATCTTGAGATTGTGAATTTACATTCGACACAAATTTGACGCTGGAAAGCAATTTTTCAAATCGGCGGCGGCCAATTATCGTGCTCGTTGGCCAAATCCGAATGACAATTTCTATGTGCAATTATCTACGGAATCGGGCATTTTTCAACGCCCGAGAAGCATCTTATAGTGGCAATTGAAAAAGACAACAAAACGGTTATTAAAAGAAGAAAAACAATGAAAACGATGAGGAAAAGCGGGTCACAGCGACGAAAGTAAAGTGGCCAACGTGCGAGTTCTAAGCCGGGGAGAGAAATTCACCAGCGAATCAACATCAGGAAGCCTCATTGAACAGTTGCAGTGGCCAGGGAAAGAGTTGTACGAAATAGTGTTAAGTGAAAAGAAAAAGTACACGCTTGGCACAACGGAGCAATTGACTTTCCGACATGCCACTTAATGTTTCAGGCAGCGGCAACTGGTTCAACTGGTTATCAACATTTTTGATATCACAGTCAACTCTGCTCTCGGCATATTTCGATGATTTTGTTCGTTTTGGTGTTGCTAAAGGAATTTGCATTTATCAAAATCAGAAGACCTCAGCCGAACAATTGGAAGAGAGACAAAAGACTGGTTGTGAAAAAACAACAACAGCAACAACAACAAAAATATTAATGAAAATTTCCACGCTTGTGTAACATTTTCCGTACATTGTCTACAGGACAGCGAAGTGAATCTGAGGGGCTCTTCGGCGGGGGCTAAAGAAAATGTTGTGCGACTCTTCGTTATGGAAATTTTGTTACACAACATGCTTCCAAGACCTCTGCGCGCTGCAGACGAACAGCCTCAGTTGGACTGTGGCGCTGCACATCTGCAAAATAGCAGATATTCCCGCGCTTGCGCCCACAGGTGCAGACGATCACACTTCACCTGGTTACTATCCTTGTGTCCTTTTTCCGATTTTTGTTGTTGTTTATTCGAAACCGCAGGAATGAAGACACTTTACTCTATTCCTGGCGTTGAAACCTGTTCATTTCTCGGTGCTCCCGCTGCACTATATTTTCTACATTTAAAACCAATTTGAACAGTTTGAAAATTGCATGTTATTAATTTCAGATCGAGAAAACAAAGGATTTTTGCACCACGCATTTGAATACAACAATCAACTGTCGCAACTGCAAGAACAACAATATTTTGGAACGGATTTTGAGTGCCTCTAAAAGTGTTTAAAAATTTCCAATATCTCCGCATGATCGATTTGTGTAAGTGTGCGCGCCGGACGCTCAGTTTTCGGTGGAAGGTGTTCAAAGTTTGTTTTAGCAGTGCACAAAATAAATAAATATTGTTGAGTGTTTAAACGACGAAATTGTGAATGTAGGAACCTTAGTGGAATAAATATATTGTGTGTTTAAATGATGTTCCCAGTTAGGATAGATCATGATGCAGTATATTTTGACTACTGGCGCTGTACACTAGGATGAGCGATTACATCGATCCACACTTCATAAAGGCACTTTCCTGTGAACCAGAGAAAAGGACACTTCAGGTTAGTCTACCTATGTCAATCCTGCGTCTGCTTTCTTGTTTTCTTATTTATCTTCGATTGTGAAAATTTACTTCGTATTGAAATATTCAAATATAAAAGTAATCACTGTAAATATTTTCAGGAGCTTCAAATTATTTACTATGGACTGCACGCCCTGGAACCGCTGTCTTCGTACAGAGACTCAATTTTGCGTGCTCTCTGCAAATTAGTTCGATATGAAAAGCATCAACTCAATGAAGTTCTATTTTAGTAAGTATTAAACGTGAATTTAATGTACAAACTAATCACAGAAAAATCCATTTCGAAAATTGTCTAATCAAGTATTTATTTATTTATTTTTTTCTTTCATTTTCCATAACAGCACAGGTGAACTGGCGCAATGCTGGTACATCCTGTTATCAGGGGCAGTTTTTATCGGCGGTTCCATGTTCCTCCCTGGTTCAAGGTAAGTCAAAACAATCTAAAATAAATACAACATCCATAATTAAAAGTAAGCCATGAAGAGAAAAACACGTGAAATGTTCTTGCTTGGTCTTCAACTCACCCTCATGTAATCGCCGTTAAGGGGTTATTCACAGTGGCAGCGACATGAGGGCAGGTGCGTTGCTCTCATAATTCTAAGGAGGAAATCGATTTTTTTGTATATTGATTGAATTGCGAAAGATAATTTAATACCATGAACTTTAAGCTGCCATTAATTGTCATTTTTGGCTAAACACGTGCGGCCACGCTCCCCTCGAAGTGAATCGATGTTGAAATATACATAAATGATATTTTAACCCCTTCCCTTCGTTATAGGAAAACAGTTGAATTTTCATTTAAAGGCTTTTGTGTTATTTGCTTAATGGATTCAAACATTTTCTTTTCGTTTTTTTTTCCCCCTTTTATCATTGCTCATTGAAGTATTAATTAACAAAATAAGACTTTCACTAAACTACTTAAGCTAATAAGAAAATATCGCAATTAAGGTATTTATTTATTATGGTTATTATTAGGATTCAAATGATTGATTTTATAGTCAGATCATTTCATCGTTTGTTTATCTTAAACCCTTTCGAGTGATTATAAGTTTGGGATGTTTATTTATTTTTTCGCGACATCCATCGGGGGCAATAGACTGGATCCTCTCCTCTCTCCCGCTGTCGCTGACCGTTGGTCATAGTCGGATAAAAAAGTGTCTACCGACTGGAATTTGGTTGGTTGGTGTCCTTTACTGCGGAGTGGCATTGTCGATTTGTAACAATTATTGGGTGCACGAGGAGGGGCTATGAACGCACACCGCAAACGACCGAATATTAACAAACAAACAATTCTGCTGCAATTAAACTTCTCCGTGGCACGCCAAGTGCAGTCAATTGCCCGCGGAGGAGCCTCCCAACGCTGCCAAGGGTGAAGGCTCCGCCGACTGAACGCCGGCTGAGGATGGCACCGAATCTGGCATGATTCATCACATAAAAATCCAACAGGTGAAATTACTTGCAACGCCACCTCATTATATGTAAATTTCAGTGAAATTAATGCTGACATCGAGCATAATCTGCCGTTATTATAACAATTATAATTGAATGAAAGTCGAGTTGGTAAAGTAGTGTGACTGATTTGTTTGCTCCGCCTGCTTTCACGATATTTTCCAAAGAGAGAGAAAAGTACAAAACTGTTTTCCAATCTAAACAACGACCGCGACGATTGTGATCTTTTTAAGCACTATTTGCAACAAAGCAATTCTTTACATGAATAATTTTCAACAATTCTGAAGAAATTCATGTCGTACCAAATGGGAGGATGAGGATGTCGTTTTGGCAAATCAAATCAAATATTTCACTCCCGTTTGCAATCATAAGAGCAGAATGTAAAAAAAACGTTAATTTTAAATCATTGAATTTTTATATCATAATACTGGCGATTGATTTTGTCGATAAAAAAGATTTTATTAAGTGTAAGTACGTTTCAAGTTCTGTAGTATCAAAGAATTCAGTTTGAAAATCAAGAACGTGATTTTAAAGCATGATTTTATGCTTTTGTTTGCTTGTTCATTTTATTTCATAACATGAGATTAATCAAAGTGATTTTTGACAGTCCCACAGGACTTATGATTTGTTCATTTTTCAATATGACAATAAGGACAAAAACAAATCTTATTTATATTGATATGACGTATTGTTTAGAAGTGATTGGACATACCATTGCTGATATTATCCGACTTTGATTTTTCAAATTTTGTGACATAAAATTCGTCCATCGTCGTAAAACTACGTCATGGAGTAACGTACCATGGGTAGAGATTAAGGTTTGACTGATCCAGTTGAACAAGATCATCTTATGATCATCAGCTAGGTGCGTTAGTTTATGGCTTTGACATTTTTGTCGGTTTATCCGTAGGATGCACAGTGTGGAATCCAGTTTTAAACGGTAATCGACTATTAGAGCACTGTTTCGTCTATCCAGTCCAAGGGGGAGTTTGCCCAACTGAAATACTTTACAACAAGAATAAATCGGCATAATTTGCTTTGACGCCAAATTGGCTTATTTTTAAATGCGCCGTTGACAAAATTTTTGTAATGGTGTTGCATGGCCATTACCCCTTTTGCGCAGTTTTGCAAATTAAAAATTGGTCTTTTTTTACGATTGTGCGAACTGCGAAGAGTTCTGTGATGTGATCTGTCCCTTAACGCACATTTACGGTCAGCCGCGATTCTTTCATCTCGTAAGCGGCAATCACCACCCTTCCCCACAAACCTCTTCGTCCAAAGTTATTTCTGTTGGCAAAGGAGTGAGAGTTCCATTCGTCGTCACTATGGGTCAGTGCTACCACTTCCAAAATTTTGTTGTACCAACATTTGACTCAGAAACGTATCAAAAGACAAACCAAAGGAAAAATATTTGTTTTAAATTTTTTAACAGAAAAATAATACATATGCATATATATACAATATGAAACATTTAGCAACTCAATGCTTATATCTTACAAAATATAACAGCAATTAATAAAACATTAACAAACAAAAAATTGTCTTCTGTTAATTCATAAATAAATTATTCAGCACATTTAGGGGTCCAAATATACATTCTTTGCTGGCTAAAATTTTCATTTAAGCGCTCTTTGGTTGATTTGGCCGTTGGCTTTGACATCTAAAGTGGGCTGACTCTTTCAATTCGGAAAGATAGCAAATTTCTCTTAAAATTATTGGATGGTAGAATCTTTCTTAAATAGAACCAAAATGTTGAAAAACTAAAAATTAACGCAAATTTTGAATAAAACGTAAAATTCACTCCGATTGTACGAAAACGGCAGCACTCTGGGCACTGGCATTGGGGAAAGTTCACTCGTACTCGAACACTACTACAAGCGTCGTAAACTCGTAAGTGTATTTTGTGCTAGTGAGCGGGGTCTGGTGGGAATTGGTCAACGTCTGTTGCCGCATGGAGTTCTGGCAGTCAGCTTCCACGGCGTTTTTCAGCCGCTAGTCGCCGACTTCGTTTTGGGTTGGGTGAGTGGTTCCCTCGCTGTGCGTCATCGCGTCGGACGTTGTGTCGCGTTGACCGTTCCAGCTGTTTTCTCTTCCTTTTTATTAACAGTTAAGTTTAAGTGAACAATTTTCCGTAATCTATGTGAAACGAAAAAAAATATATAAAAATTGTTTGATATTCATTTGAACAAAAACAACGCATCCAAATCCAGCAATTTCACTAGAAATACGCTAACCTGATTGTGTTCGTGATAAATACGAGAGAATGAGAGATCCACATTTCACGCACACATATCGTGTTTATACAAATAGTAGCGCTTCCACATGCCGATCCGTTAGACGTTGTGTAGGTGAACTAGAGTAATTGTAAATAAGTGAATTTTTGAAACAAAAACTAGAAGACGATTGTTAGAATTCATCAGCCTCAGTGAAAACATAAAACTTCTACAATTCTAACCGAAGATATCTTTTGAGAATAACGCGCGGAGTTGTATACGAGCAAAAACAAAAATTGATGTGTATATATATAGATGTATGTATAAAAAAAACACAAGTAGTGCATTTAATAGTATTTGTGTTGGCAAATAAAATAATTCATAATTCCCATGTGAGCTTCCACATTGTACGTGTATTAGTGTGTTTGAAATCTGCTCCTATTGTGATTCAAAGCAAATTGATTTTTTTTCCATTCGACGAAGTGTCCAAAATATCCTCTGGTGCCAAATAATTGTGAGAAAAATCGAAAACGCCACCATTGACAGGTAAGAGAATCTTCATTTTATTATTCCAAAATGTTGTTTCCTTATTGTTTTCGTCCGTTTGCCTCATTTCGATGCACACTGTGAATAATGTGTACGATGCTGCGCTTGAGTGTGTTTACGATGGCAGCTAATGAATGAGGAACATCAAGTTTGTGCTCCGAGGAATGCTCTGCTGTTTCTCTTCGCATGGTTTTTCCCGTGGGATGTTTTGTTGTTTTATCGGCTAGAAAGGCACAGATTTTGTGGTTTCTTTTCTACTCGATTTTTTTTATTTTTATTTTGAAATTCCTTAAATGCTACTTGAACTATCAAGAACCAGAAGCATATAATTCAAGCAGACATTTTCTTCACTGTTTTTCAAGTATGCCAAAGATTTTCATTTTATTTATCAAAGTGTGAGAAAAAATTCCAGTGAATTCCTTTCTTCAAAGCCAAGAATGCTTGCAACATGTTTTCAAGCATTGTCCTGATTTCAAGTAATGCAAAACTACTGCTTTTTGTTGTATTCTCTAAAACGTAAATCTTCCTCCAAACTTGAACAAATGTTTTATTTTTATTTACACAGAATACAGATCCATCAAAGCATTCTAACTTTAATTGTAATTACTGGAAACACGGAAACACTAATTTTGTTCATTGTTGTCCAGTTATTTAAGTACTTTGAGATATTCTCATTACTCATCACTGAGCATGGCAGTAATTACGGCTTCCTCCTCTAAATCGTCGGAATTGAATCCAACCATTTCAAATTTATATTCACTTAAAAAAATCCGTTAACTCTAGTCAGACATTAAACTAGTACTTTCCTTTTTTCAATGGATGAAGTGGTCTATTACCAAAGGAAAATGTGGCAACCAAAAACTGTTGATATTGTTTTGATGAGTTTGAGTCATAGACTCATAATCATTTACTTAAACAATTAATTTGCTAACCTCTGTTGCTGTTACCTTTTAGAAAACCAATAAACAAAACAATTACGTAAATTAAGACGTCAAAAGACCAGCAAATAAAATCACTTCGTATTCTTTTGTCAACTGTGATTGTTATTCGTTGGAAACAGTTCACAAAATCTGAAAAGATCAACACTAAAAAAGTTGGAGGCTATGAATATGTAATTAAACTTTTAGTTGTTTTCCAGTAATAAATTTTTTTTAAAGAAAAAGATAAACAAATATTCAATGTAAAATTAGTAGATCTCCACAGATTACAATTTTCAAAACAACTGCTTCAAAGTAAGTCTAAAAAGGAAAAATGAAATTTTGTCCTAAAGAGACTAAAAAGTGGTTGTTTTGTTTTGTAAATAATCAAATAACTCTTCCTCACTTATGTAAATATCTTAATTTTTTACGGTTAGTTTACTTTCCTTTTGAAAATTATTTAACGAATTTCAATTTGGTGTGTGAATTTACGATCATACTGCAATGCAATAAAAAAATGCAGACTTTCTCACGCGGTCGAGATTAAACAACTTCCAAAATTTTCACAAACGTTACTCATGTTTCGAAAGGGAACGTAATATTAACTGTTGGATGAAAGATAAGAAAAAAAACATTACACACACACCAAAAATCCCACGCCCTCCATCAGCTCTGTATCTTTCCCAAAACACACCTTGTTTTATGTAAAATTGCGAAGTGCGGGGAATTTTCATTGCGTGCTGGAAAACAATAATGTTTCCCTCCCATGGCACCTACTATAAATAAGGGCAACAACAACAATGAAAACAAACACTCAACCACTGTTTGGCTCATAAAAACTGAAGAAAGCTCAGAAAGTTCGATCGGATGAAAACGTACGTTAATTGAAAACAAACTGGTCATTTGGATTGCGGGGGAAGGGGATGCGGGCTGCAAATGGACTCCCGATCAAGCCTCGATCCGGAGATCAGCTAATTAGGAAATTTTATTTCGTACTCGATTTGAGCCGGGATGCGTTTCCTCCCTTGGGCAGCATGTTGCCTTCCCCGCCACTTCCCCGGAAAAGTGGACGTAATGAATTTTCTCTTAATGACCGGATCAAGCGTTCGAGTGCACTCAGCCGCATCGCATTGCATTTAAAATAGAGCAGATTGGTTTATGTTGTCTGTTTGTTTTCGCTTTACTGCAATCACTCAATTGCTGATGTTCCACTCAAATTGAGATTTTTCACTTGGGTGCATCGCAGATGGTGAATTTGAACAATTCGGCGAGTTCCTTGTTAGGTCCGATGCTCTGTCCGTAAAATATGTTGGGTTAATTTAACAAGTGAAATTTGGTGGCTTTTTCAATGACCTATGCAAGTGGATAGGGTCGTGTTAAGTAATTAACTGCAACCACTTGAGAAAGTGTGCATTGGATCGCATGTGGTTCCACTTTCGAGACACTCAACAAATACAGGATAAGCCATTCCCACACCACTTCAAGGTACCAAGCATGCACTTAAATTTATTTATTATTGTAAACACAACAATTGGACTAAATAAATACATAAATCATTCTCTTCCTTCTCGTGTTCGTTCAACAGGAAAATTTCATTCTTTCGCTGGACTTCTCATCGTTTAAAAAGTAATCTCAATTTATTTGAATGAATGTAAACAAAATTCAGGAATATTTTTTTTTTTATTCATAAATAACGTGTTTTTCGTCTGGATTTTAATTATTCAATTTTCTAAATACATACTCACTTTGTTCACTTTGGTGTCCTTCAAATAAAATTCCGTAATTTTTTGCTCTTTTTGAATTTCGAAATCTTATAGATCCTTCGCGGGTAAATGAGAATTATTGTTTGAATGCTTGTGGACATCGCATAATTATTATTCATATTTAATTAGTTCGAGTGAAAACAACATATAATTCTGTTATAGTGAGAAACTTTTATTTCTTAAAATTACTTTCTTATAATTATTTTTTGTGTATAAAAATATTAATTTATTAAAATATAAAATTGTTATTAACTTTTGTCGGTTTTGGTACATTGATTTTTCGTATGGCAAAGAGTTTCAAATGTCTCTGCTAAAGTGCCAACAATATGATTGAAAAATAACAAAATGTCGATCAGCTGAGATTGAACCAGATCAACAACAGGAAACAGTCGTTTGGCGTGCAGATTTTATTTGTTCTTCGGATTGCGTAAAATATTTGCTTTTCTCGCTCGTACAACAATTTATTTCGGTGAATCCCTCTTGTCACATCTGTTTCGATGCAAACATAATATTAAAGTTTGTTGTTGCTATGCAATCTTTGATCTAGTTTTGTTCCATCTACGGCAATAAAAATTCACCGATTGCGATAATCCGCATGTCCTTAAACTAAATGCAAACCCCATGTCTCACGTGACATTGGACCTTGGACTTTAGAGCAAGCAGGGGTTGCACCCCGAGAGCTTGTACCTTTGCCCAGTCGTAATATTTTTGTGTAGTGCACATTTTATGTCCGAAATCCCCTTTGCCTTGGAATTCAGACTGTAATAAATCTGGGCAAATTTCGGTGGGGTCTTGTGTGGGGTCAGTCCCGCTGACTGCTCTCTGTAGCACGTGAATGTGACGACGCAGCTCTCCGACGATTTCGACACACGCAAAACACCGTCGGAGGTGGTGTCCAAAGGTGATGACCATATGTCACTCAAAACGTGCATTCCGCAGAAAATCCGAGTAATGGGCGAAAATAGATATTAAGTGGTCTGCAAACGGTTTGTACATACATACTTTGCGGACGGAAACTGATGACGCCAGTTGTGAAATAGTCCACTTTATGTAGCTGCCTTATCAGATTACTCAAAAAAAAAAATAAAGGGGAAGAACTTATGTAATATTCAGTGTGCGCGGCTGCATATGGCTCTTGTTCGCGGAGGGTGAACCAACAAAATAGATTTAGGGGACTAAACTGATAAAATGTTGCCATAATTGAAGAAAATTCATGCTATTTCCTGCCCATGTCACCCATTGCTCTCCCCTCCTCCCCCAATGCAACGATTCGTCCGCCCCGAAATGACTCAGCCGCATTCAGTATGGTTGGAAGGAAATTAAAGTGGCCCTTACTGTGCGAATACCAGAAGTCGGTTGTCTGATGGGCACATCTAAATCCATTGTAAGACGTTTTCTAAAGAGCACTTTGCACGCACAATTCCCTTCTGTTCGGTTGACAGTGGGTGGCTCCACAATCCACAGAGAACCTGCACAAACGCTCCCAATGTATTTTAGATCACTTAAACACTTCGTTAGCCTTAATTAAAATAATCTTGTCTCCTCACGACTGTTCTCATGCGCTCAAACTTAGTTTTAATTATGGTCAATTTAGGAGCAAAGAAGCTGACATTTACAGTCCACTGGATGCTTCCCTATTCTTCTGGTCAAGTGCAGTGAAAAGATGCACCCCAATTTCCACTTAACATTGATTTTCCCCATGAAAGCAATTCTCACAATCCAATACTATAAATACAATCTATGGCGGCGTCTGTTTTTTATGCGGAATAAATATTACATGTATGCTAAATAAAACCAATTTAATAATATCACTTAAACTTTGGAAAGAAAAGTAGTGAAATGTCTCTACAAAATGAATGTAAACTTAATATTTATTCTGTCCCAAACTCCCAAATTCAATCAGGCTATCGGAATGTCGTAATATGTCTGGAGCGTTCATTAATGCATCTGGCAACGTGTTGCATGACACAAATCTCCAGATTCCATTTTGTGCTTCAAAAGAATCCAGGAAACCAGTTGTTTTTTCTTACAAAATCATATTTCCCAGGGACAGTTTGCAGAGCCATTGCGATATAGGAATCCCTGTTGCATTCAGAACAGCCACTTTTAAAATAATGTTGTCAGTTTTGTTCTTCAGGTGGTAAAAATTGCAACGTTCCGAAAGAGTGGGTACGAGTACACGAGTCAATCAGCCGGTGGCCAGGCACCCGACCTACCGTACTCACCTTGTCCGCGCAACCGAGCAATTGTACGCAAGAAATGGTAAAAAACAATCGGGGAAACCATTAAGGAACGCAAGAAAAATATGCACACAAAATAATAACGTGCAAGAACCGGTTGAAGAAACGATCGTGAGATTCGGTCAAGACGGCGCTTTCGGCTGAACAACGGACAACGGGACGTGAGGGGTGCTTGAACCTCTTGATTGCGCTATGCACTGATTACCTTGCATATTTGAACAGCAAAAAGTGGCCTCGAGAGTTCTTTCGTGGTTCTCCCATCTCTTCCTCCTGGAAAATTTATAATTTCTTACTGGACCTTGTCTTTGGACGCTGCTACACCGTGAAAATGGCTGTTTTTATGGTTGACAAACGGCCAATATCGCCGATTCCCAGCATCCCATTTGGGCCATCCACTTTACTAAGTTGAACCTCTTGTCACTGGGGAATGCAAAGTTGTTCGGATGACGTATTTTCGTGTGTGGCTTCCGCCATCGAAAAATTGATATTCTTGGATTTCCATTTCCCTTGTTTATGTTTATTGACATCGAACGTAATTTGTAAATTCTAAACAGAAAGATAGTGTCGTTTTCAATCGCCTTCATTCTTTTCCTAAGTTAGGTTTCCATTTTGGATATGCTTTTAAAACAAGGTGAAACTTTTTCAAAATTGAGTTAGATTTTTTTCTTCTTTTTCATCTTGCTTATTGAACACCAGAACAATTTGTCAGCAAAGCTCACAGTCGAGTGTCTTTCAACCTTCCCTAAAGGAAAATGACCTTCAATTCATGAGAGTTGCTCACTCCCCCGCATCTGGAACATTCGAAAACATCCGGAACATTTTCCAGCACATTTTTGGATTTGGTTCCTTCCTGCAAACCAAATTTTTAGTACACCTTTATTATTAATTCCATTATTACGTGTATTAGAAATTGCGTTTCATAATTCAGATGTGCAAGGTTGTGTGTGTGTGTCTGGTTTTTTGTTTTATATAGCATAGAAAAGGAGATAATGAAGTTTCGCTGAAAGGGTCACGCGGTTTATGTGGATTTCCGGTGGTTCCCCGATGCACAACATCCACCGAATTCATCTATCGCTGCAAAGACCCTGTGCAGCTGCTAAATTTAATTTTCTCTTTGTATTTATAATTCCTTCTCGAACAGCATCATTTCCTGAACGCGAGTAGCGCTCAGTTCCTTACTATTTTTATATCTAGCAGATGTTTTGGCTAGAGAACTGTTTTCCCCACTAATTATCAGCATCTAGTTCAGTTGTTGCTGCAGTTTTGAAAGCGCATTTTTTTGGGCCCGATAAAACCGAGCCTCCAACTGAATCGCTGCTATTCTTTGTGTGGCATTAGCAAATAGAACACCAACGCTTTTTGCCTTTTTTGTTCTCCCCTGGGGGTGGAACGATCTGGTTGCTTTGCACACGCAAACAACGGACAACGACCAAAGGCTCTGGATGACACAAGAAGGCGTCTATGGCCAAGGTGCAGTTCGTTTTCGATAAGTGTTGGCTGCAAGTAGGCGGATTTGACTATCGGACGAACATGGCAAATGCTGACGTCTTCACACCATCCGTATTACAGCCACCGAAGTTGGAAATTAGCTTCCAAATAACCTAATAAAAAATGAAATTGAGAAAAAAAAGAAATGGAAAATGGAAATAAAAAAGGTGGCGGAGGAAATTGGACACTCCCGGCTTGGGACAGCTTCTTTGTTTGTTGCATTTGATGTGTGTCATGTCTAATATTTTATAGTTGCACCGAACGGATGTTAATTCGATTAAATGTAAGAGGTCTTGACCTGATTATGGACCCAGATGCGGTTGGCTGTTTCGTTGACGGCGACAACTTGACAAATGTTCCGCCAGATTAAAGAGTTGCACCGGATGAAGATTACAGTTCGGAATCACTTGCTCGGTCAAGTAAGTCCCAGTAGTTGTGAAGCCCAGCAAATTTAGTTAATTAGTAGAAATGTTAGTTGCTGAGATTACTTCGATTAACCAGATTCGATTGTTCAAAATTTCCCATATATGAGGATTATTCTGTCAGGCCTTCGCATGTCGTTCAAGGACAACCAAGATACGTTCACCTTCTCCGATAGCACGTTTCACAAACATAAGATTTAACTACTCAAACGGTTCTTTCATTACACAGTATAGGAATATGAAATTTTAACCCTTTTAGTTGCTTCATTCATACGCAGGATGTAGGTGACTTCCATATCCTATTAAAATGTACACACAAAATTTTCTACTTCAATCTAGTGCAGTAAGATTTAAGTTCAACACTAATTCAAACTGAAGACATCTCCCTACGTACCCAAGATCTTACAAGGTACTTCACCTCAATGGACCCTTAATAAGGCCGACAACTCCTTGAGGTGTTTTCAATTGTACGAAACTTTTTGTGTTGAGTGGGCTTCTCTAAGGGGCACTACCCTTTTGTCCTGGCACGAATTTCCCTTGTTGTGTTGTTTTAACTGCCCTTAAATCACAGCGGAAAATTAAGAGCCACAGAAACAAAGAATTCTGGTTATTGTGTGAAACTTGAGCAACGATAAGAAGAGTTTCCGTGCAATAGTATATTAAGGACGAAGATACCGATCCGCGATATAAAGTCCAATCGCGTTTAACCCTTCTTTTAGAAAACAAATCGAGGATGTTTGATGTGGAAAACGTAATTCATAATTTTCCATGTTGAATGTAAATGGCAGTAAAAATGCTAATTTTTCAGAAGTGATCTCGGAGGGTGTTCAGTCGATTTTACGGGATGTCGTGTGGCGCTTTCATCTGCACAGGTTGTGCGTATTGTCACAAAGGACACTGCTCCGTCACTGATTTAAGGATTTCTTGACCCATGATTGCGAGCATTCAAATGTTTTCTTATCTTTATGCTGGAGCAAGCTTGTTACGTTTCTGTTCTCGCAACCGTGCGAGAAGCTTTTGAATCTCTCTGAAAGGATCTAACATTTTCGGTACATGCTTGAGAGCAAGAGAAAGGACGATAGGATCCTGTGAACCTCTGAAGCTTTTTATTAGTCCATGCACAATATAATACAGAAAGTAGACATTCCAAGCCAAAGTTTGCCTTCTATTCACTGGAGATGTTGGCGATTTGTTTCTACACGCTCACGACTAGGTTGTCTGCCCCCAGCATCCTTTATGTCGAAGGATTTTGGAGGGAAGCAGAAACGTATCTGTAAATTGAGTTTTAAAAGAAGGAAAAATATATATATATGTACTTAATATTACTATATAGAAGCTTGTGCAAGGGAAGACAGAAACCCATTATTTTGGGAAGAACTTTTCAAATTGGGGATGGTTATTCCGTGCCTCTTCCATCTGAGGTAGATTGGTGGAAGGATAGGCTCTCTCATGTTGGAAGGATATTTTAGAGGCTTGAAAAGCTTTGCACTCAGTTCTATCATTCAACAGCATCCTGAATACAGAGAGCTTTGAATATTTAAGTGAAACGTACTAGGCACAAGATGATTCCGGCAGTGTTCGCAATTTCAGTAGAGCAGAATTTGTGAATTAATCAAGTAGTGTGCTCCAAGTGTCCCTGCCATCAGTGCTGCATCTTACTTTACGTTCCAAGTAGTGGATGTGGTGCAGTGAGGATTTTGTTTGCAAACAATTGCCCAGTTTCCCAACACCGTTGGTAATTTACTAATATTTCAATTTACTTCTGTGATATTAATAAGATTTTTATCCCATTGCCAAAAACAATGTCTAAACATTGTTAGGCCTGATTCCCTGGAGTGTGTTTATTCAAGATCGTGAATAAAATTCAATTGTTTGGTGAGGTGAAACAACGGTTTTGACTTTTAATACTAAAAATAACTAAAACACATTCCTTTACCAAATCACGGGCCGCAGAAGGAGGAATAGAGTGTGACTTCTTAACTCGGTGCTAAATATGCTAAAGCACCGAGTCACTTCATCACGAAAGAGAAATAATTCACATAGTTCAGAAAATTCCTTAGAAGACCCCGCACAGTCAACTGGGCGAAAAACCAAAGACTTTTCTCAGATTTCGTCCTCATCAACGGTCTCCCTCTCATCCGTTACAAATGCTGTCACATCCACCAAAATGTCAACCATCTCAGGATGTTTCGGAGGAGGAAACAGGTGGTCAACGGCCATCCTCACCGGAAAACACTCCCGGCAACGGCAACAATTTACCGTTCCTAATGATGGTGTGTCTGCCGGTGGTAATAGTCTTGATCTTTCTGGCATATCTTCTGGTATTGCATCAACGTCAAGCAAATTAAAGCAAACTTTTCGCTTGCCAAGACGTCGTCCATCCTCCTCGTCATCGTCAACAGCCTCTGGTGATGTGATGAAGCGATGGAATTCATTTCATTCAACACGTGGGGAATGCCACCCAAATCGTTTTCGCCGCAATCGTAAATCAGCATCACCCAATGTTGATACTGGACGATTGCGGCGAATGTCTGCATTAAATAGTGCTGGTGCATCCCAGTATGGTCAGCGGTCTGGTCAGGAGGAAGGTGGTAGCGGGGCTCATGCGGGATGGGGCTTGAGACGTGATAAATCGTTGGGCGACGAGGCATCAGCATCATCATCCAAACCGTTTACGACACCATCTCCGACCAATTGGTAAGAATTTTCTCATAAATATTTCGATGTCTTGATTTCCCTGTCAATTTTAGTTGTAAACAATTTATTGAGTATATTTGATTTCTGTTCTGATTTTTTATTTCCCTACTTTTTAAGTGCCGTGTAAAAATTTTCCACAAATTTTTCATAGCTCTTATATATTATTTTTCTGCCAGTTTTTTGATAACTTTTCCAAATTGATGTGAATAGATATAATCGAAACATATTTTCCAAAGAATTACGTAAATTACAACGCAAATAAAATTAACTGTTGTATATTTTTAAATTCATACATATGTATTTTTCGTGCTCTTGAATAAACTGAGCGCTTTTACAGCGATTCGAAATATTTTTTCTTTGTTTATGTTCTTAAGTTTTTGTTTAACAGAATTTTTCAATGGGCCAACATAATGATGATCTTTTTCTCGTTTGGAAATTAAATTTTCCTGCTATTGACTTCACATGCAATTCAATAACTGACTTTTTCGATTATAATTGGAAAAGGTCATTTTTTTCATAGGAATAATATTTCAAAATACGTGCACTTTCATACCCATCAAGAATCAGGTAACACTTTCTCGCTGCTCCTTTATTATTATTATTATATTTTAATGAATGCGAAACATGTTGTGAGAATTGAAAACTTTTCCTGTTAAATACAAAATTAATAAAACCATGAATTATTTTTAAGGACATTCGAGAACTGATTTTAAATTATAATAAAATTGATTTAATTCCAATCAATTAAACCTTTCTTTTCGATAATTATAAAATGAATGTTGTTAATTTAATGATGTTAATTATTACAAACATTTCATCAGAAAATCATAATTAAATCTGAATTGCAGTTAATACCCGATCTATTTCCGGTATACGTCCATTATTTGACCTATTTATTTCAAACCCTTGTTCCTTGTCATTATAACGGATATATTTTCCCTGAAATTGGGTCAAATCTGTACCCGAATCGGTATTTTACTAAAACATGATTTATCGAGCACTGACCCATCTCAATCACAATAATCAAATTGCTGTCACAAATCTCTCCTCGTTTGCCGCCAATATTTGTAGCATAGTGAACGACCGCAGCTATTATTGCATAATATTGTTTATACCTGCATGACATGCAAATAAGTCAATTTACTTTGAGACATGATTATCAATGGGTGAGTTCATTGCACCCTCGGATACAGTGCCATTGCATCCAACTTATCCCCAACATAAATGTATTATCTATTTTCAGTTAGTGCACTCGAAACTGCTGAAATTGCACAAAGTTTATTCTGTCTTAAAATGATGAATGAAATTTGTTGCCCCATTTAATGGCGTTCATCTAATGCTGATGTCGCGGTGGAACTTTAAATTGCAAACGAGCAGTCGTGAATGAAGCCTGCTTCGGTTTAAGTTTTTGTTGTTGCTGGTTTTAGTCACTAAATGTTTTGTGGTAGAATTAAAAAATATATATATATTTAAACAGGATGTGTTCACCTGCGATTTTCATAAAATAATTTCGAGATTAACAAAATTAAGTCGTTCAACAAATCTCATTTTTTTGGGTTCATTTCTCTTGTAAATCGTCCTGAAACGAGAACATCAAATCAATGTTTTATTAATGTTGTTATTTATTTAAACGGATTGCTGAAACTGAAGTTTCGTTTTCTTTAAATTATGAAAACAGGACGAGATTAAAAGACTTCATTTCTGTAAAACACAATGATTCTTAAGTAGCTGAAATCGTCTACCCTTCGAGATACCAAAAAAGGGTTTCACTAAAAAAATTAACTTGAGAATTTTATATATCTTTTTATTTTACTATTATTGTAATTTATTTATTGGGCTTGTTTCTTTCTTTTTATTAAGAAGGCCAATGCCTTTATTTGCCATTCAGATTTGGTACTAAATTAGTTGTGACACTTATTATTATACACTTTAATATTACTCAATTATTACACGTGAAATATGGAATTAATTGTCTTGTTTCTCAAATTTTCTTCATTCTCTTGTTGCCATGTAAAAAATGAACGGAAATATCATTTATGGATTCTATTGGTAATTAATCAATTAGTCACTGGATCTTGGACATTCGAACATTTTGAAATCATCCTCATCGCAAATTAATAATCGAAAATTACGTTGACTTTGCAATGATTGGTTCGTGATTGAATGTATCTAATTAGAATCGATGAAAATAACTACGCCTTTGTTAATGAACCAGATTCGGACAGGATATCTGCAAATTAATTGTTTAATAGAAAATCTTCAATTCTAATTTTTTTAAATGGAAAAATCATGTTTAGGTAGTTCTGGAGAAATTTAGTTGGAATTCGTCCATTGCTAATCGCGGAATTCTAAACAATCACTGTCAATTATATGAAATTTATCGTTCGATAATGGATAATCTAAAATGGTTTCTTGTTTTGCTTTGTGATTTCAGTTTTGGAAAGCGAAATGGAGGCAGCGTTAGACGGCCAAGCGAGTGCTTCGTTCTTGAAACTTCTGAGATGATAGTGGTAAGTTGCCATAAAATTAATTAAATACACCATAAAAGTGCTCGGCTAAAGGCGGCGATGAAGACGTATAATCGATAAATTCCAAAACGAAAGTAGACATTTTGCACTGAGAATTTCTATTGCTTAGCAAATGCTATAAAAAAATACATATAATGAAATTTAATTAAGACCATGCAGTTCTTTTCAAGCGAGAAATTTCGTTTGAATTTCAAAAAAGGCTGTGTTTAAAAACTTTAAAAAGGTGATTTTTTAATTTGCAATTGGCAATCAATCTGCACATAATTAAAAATTGTGTTATAAAATTTTTAAGCGGAAGTGAAGTATGATAATAAAATTGAATTAGTCATAATTTTAAAATTATATAACTATTTTACACGGCAGTCCTTCACATTATTCTAAGAGTCCTTATTAATTGAAAACGCAACATTATTTGCCGGAAATGATACCTCGTGCGATGATATACCCGTTAATTAAAATCAATTGTCGGCACTTGTTCACTTTTGTGTTTCGCAGAGACGAAAACAATTTTATATCGTTTTATATCATTTGTTTTTATTTTCTAATTCAGCATCTATAGAAAATATAAATCATATAATCATTTCGTTTTGATAAATTCTATAGACTGTCTTTAAAAGCAGTAAGTGGAAATTATTTTAATAAATCATTTTTCACGAAATTACATTTTCATTTATTGCATTTAATAACATTCTAACAATTCTACATTGAAACTGAATGTAATGGAGTTTTTGTTTTTATTTATTTAATATGAATAAATATCACTGTTGTGAAAAAACTCGTCGTGAATCAATTGACGAAAATAAAACATTTCTTCAGTGGTATAAATTAATTTCAATGAAAAATCATTGTGCAATAAACTTTAGGAAATTAGAGAAAATGTGAATTGTGAAAAGAGCACACCACGTCATCCAGGCCATGTCAACCACCACCTCCGATTTGGAAGAAACTGTGTAATTTTGGTCTATATACATAGACATGAAAAAATACCAATTTTTTTTTTTTTTTTTTATCTCTATTAGTTTTTGTTTTATAGAACGTATACTGTTAATGAAAAAATTCGTGTCTTGGCCATTTTTAATGATACTTTATGAAAAAATTCAGTATTATACAGTGAACTATGCTGCTTTCAGAAAAAATTTAGTAAGCACTATATGTTCATTTGTTTGGTTAAAAAAAATAATATTAGTAAGATTTTAGGAGCTATTTTTGTACGAAAACATGTTTTACAGTAAAGTCTATATCTCTTAAAGGCACTGTGGGAATTTCATCAAATTTTTATTTAAACTGATCTACACTGAATTTGCTATCAGGTCAAGAAAAAAAATTCTTGTGTATTTGCCTGCTTTATTTACAATAGCTGGCTGTTGTCTGTCTGTTGTCTATTCGCCAGACGATAACTCGATAACGCTTATAGCTACATGATTGAAATTTAGTACAATAATACTTCGTTAGAATTGCAAGGTCAGTTTCGAAAATGAGCAAAATCGGGCAACACCTTCTTAGTGTTGCCATGTAAGATACATTATCTTTATGAAAAAACTTGGATTTTCTTCATAAATGCAATTTTTTATGCTTCTCAAAAAATATCGATTTCCTTTACATAGCAATTTAAAGTTTGTTCAAATTTCAACAATTTTATGAGATTTTATCTCAAATTACTTCACAAAATTACGGAATAATTTAACACTAAAAGTTGTAACATTGTGGCTAAGAGGAAATGATGTAAAAGTTAAAATTATATAATATCTATAAAAATCATAAGGCAACATTGTGCATACGGCTTTATATATACTGTGGTGGGAAATATTAATGAATGAACGCTTTGCAAAATACAGCGGCAAAAACAATTACAAACTATTACTTAATCAGTGGAATTAAACATGGATTTTACACCAAATATTTTAATACGATGTTATATTTGAATATTCTTAAATGAGTGCATAATATTTGTTTGTTTGTTATTTTTGTTTGATTATTTAAACTTATCATGAATCTTTAAAGGTTTTAATAGAGTAGAGTAAACAAGCTCAAATTAAACCATTGTTAACTAATTGATTATCATCATACAGAATTAATTTTAAAAATTGTTAATGCGTAATCACATTTGATTTATTTTATAGGAGTAGTTATTATTCTGATCAAATTGTTCCAAAACGAGAAATTCAACATAAGACAATTTTCCTACAATAAACGTGTGATTGATTATATTATTGCATGAACAATTGTATGATTGATATTGAATTATCCTTTTTTCCAGATGGCAGCTACAACTGAATATTTAATATAACAAGCAAAACATCATCATAATTATCAACATTTCTACCCAACCCTTTTTCCAAAGGTGCGTAACAAATGGAAGTGTTCTGCTTGTTGAAATGACTCAATTTATTAATATCTTTCATTATATCAATGTTTTGCATTTTTTCATAAAAGTTCAACATAATTGGATTTCTCGAAAAGAAAAAATTTGCTAACAAAAAAGAAAAAGAAAACAAAATTGTTGCAGCTTTTGATGTCTCTACCCCATTAATCAAATTAATTTTAAAAATAAAATTCCAAATCCTCCCTTTCAATCAAAATTCTTGATAATTTTTGGCAATTGGCAAAATATTTTCACTGAACAATTCGTGAACAAATCGTCCGTTTCTTAAAATTATAATATAGTAGGGGAGCGGCGTACAAAGTGCCTATGGTTTTGAGTTTAGAGCTCTTAAGGATATTTAAAGGAGGTTGAGATCAGGAGTGAAGGCATGAGTCGAAAAGAAAGGTCAATGGGTCAAAACGGTCAAACATACCGAGACATATTACATCCGATAGCTCTTATAATGTACACCAATAGTTATAATATACTCCATTAGTTAATATGGCGGCTCATTTCAATTCGCTGGGAGAAAAAACTTATAGCAGTTCTAAATGCTGAATTTCACATATAAATTGGCTATTTAGGCACAATACCGATAACTGCGGATATTCACTTTGTCGATTATTTCCGAAAGACTTTAGGACGGTGATAATGGGAAAAAAATTAAAAAATTCTAAATCATACCGTTTACGAGATATCCTTAGTAAAAGGATCGGTTTTGTGAAATGTTTTAACCGCGCCATTTTGTACGAACTGCGTGCGCCACTAGAAAATACTAGATGTTGTGAATGAATGAAACAACTTAACTAAAAATTTGAAAAATGGGTTTTTTGATTATTTTCACAAGACCTATTAAATGCGCGCTTGAGACAAAGTTGGAACACAGTTATGAGTATGACACCGGGCAGATTTCATTTACCAATTGCGAAATAATACCAAAAAAGGCTCTGCGCCACTATGTACGCCACTTCCCTATATTTATTTTTATCGCAAATTTATTATGGAAAATCGCATGCTTTCATCATACTGTTATTATTGTGCATGATACTTAGGATCTAATAAGCAATTTGTCAACCTTGCAATATAATATTATTAAGGTGAATATAAAAGTAATAGTCAATTTGAAAATTCCGGTACAAGAAATGCATAATGCATGCTTTTATTGATACTCGACTTCTTGTCAAGACGCCTTTCCGTAGCTCCCACATGCAAAATATTTATCAAAGTAATATGTTTCCTTATTTGTACGACAATTTAATAGGATTTCAATTTTCAAGGTCGGAAAATCCCACATCAATTTTATGTAATATGAATTTCCCAGAACTTCAACGCCACGGTTACACATTCTATAAAAAAAGTTCACATAATTGTAACAGCTGGAAAAAAAACTTGAAATAAATTGTTTTTATTTATTTTTCAAGAGTATATACATATCAGTTTTTCGAAAAACATTGCTAAACTTCTTACATGTGTTTAATAATTCCTGAAGGTCAACAAAATAAGTCGACAAATATTTTGGTCTTCTGTGAGTTTGGCATTGTGCATCATCGGCAAAAGTATAGGAGTGTACGTTTGAGTCAGTCGTAATCGGCTTTAAAACAAAAAACTCGTTACTTAGCAAAATTGAATTTTGTAAAAAACTACTTTATTTGGAATCAAGTATATTTTAGTAGAACTAACTTGCATTGTTTTTGTTGCAATTCAGTTGAAGACTAACATAAACCAATAGAGTTTACCATGAGGTTGGTTTGTCTGTGAATTTTTGGGCAAGTAATTGATTGCTAAAAAATTGTACCTAGTACATTTTCATCACCCCACCTTAATTCCTTACAACCGGAACGAGTTCGTAAAATACTTGAAGGGAAATTCGTTTTTTTTTCATATTACAGGAAAATTTTTGATGATGCCGCAAAGCGATGAAAAATTATCCGCCTGACTGCTTTTCAATTTAGTACGTTTAAGTGCGTTTAGTACATATTCCAGGCCTCCAGGTGGGCGATGAAATTCTTTTAATCTGCAAAAAGCCTAAAGCAACTTCTAGTGCCATTTTTAATGTCAAACTACCCCCATCACTTCCTGCGCCATGGAGTAATTCACTTGTGGCTTGCTAGAATATATTTGTAGTTTTTTTCTAATTAGCATTAAAACGATCTAATGAATATGAAAAATAATCAGTCTCAAGTAGTGGGAAGTAATGATAATGGGATCCCTTTTTTCACTAAAAATAACACGGAAAACGTATTTGTTCATTAAATCATATTCGAAAAATATTTTCAATAATGAGTTATTTGAGCTTTTGGAAGTCTGTTTTAGAGTTTAAAACATGAATGAAAACATTGAACACAATACAAAACTTGAAATAATTCAAGGATGCCCGAGAACTGTAGGAAGAAGTGTCCTCCAAGTTCAGTATTTGCAAATCCAAAACGTTTCTATAGTATTCACCAATTATATTCTCAACTTGTTCATCGAGTGGAGAAGGGCAGCAATATTTCTGAATAAAGCAACACTTGAAAAGGACTCCTACAGTGCTTGACGGAAGGATTCTTAAACTCTGCTCATTAAAGCGGATTTTATAGAAACAGTTCTGCCATTCAGAAAGGACCAGTGTAGTTTTTGTTTGCCGTTTTAAATTTACTTTCTGGCTTTCCTTTCTATAATGTAGGATTATGACATGGACCAGCTAATAACTTAATACAGAATTATCTCCTTGTATTTATGGATTTGCAAACAAATTGAAATATACCTGCCATATTTTGCTAAATAAAAACGACCATTGCTCGGATCTATTGGGTGTCTTTTGATTCTATTATTGTTGAACTATTTATGGAATATAATCACACCGTGTTTCGACCTTCGTTCTTATCTACAAGCCATTCAAATTAACTTGAGTAGTGAAATATGTATTGTAAGTTATGTGATATGTCACGTGCTTCGATGATTGGACATGCAATAATCATTTCTGTGTTATAATTTACGTGAGGATAGTGCATAGATGTCTCTAGGCACTGTTGAATGTTGGTTGGATCATTATGGTCAATGATACTGAATTTATCAGTAAATAACAACGCCAACGCCTATTAAAAATCATCGAATGCTCTTTTGCACACCTTCCAATTTACGTTCGTCAACATCCTGTTCAACAGAAATTCAAATTTTCATCCTCATTTTCCTCTGACATTTATTTTTAACAGATGACATTTTTCTCATTCCATGAAGAAATTCAATGTTTAAAACAAGATATTGTTTAAATTGTGTTCGCCCATCATTGATGTATATTGTATATCCATTTAAATCGGTTTTAATTGGATTCCAATTTACGCGATGTTTTTTTTTAATTCTTCTTTCATTTCAACCTGATGGAAAATAGCAGTAGAAAACAAACGACCTCCATTTGAAAGGATAACTCTTTTACCATATTTTAAAATGTTAAACACATTGAAATTATTCTCAAAGTCAATAAAAAAAAAAATCAAAAACAAAAACAAATCAAACATCCAAATAAAAGAGCAAGTGAAAATATGAAATTAAACAATGCAAAGGAATCAAAGTAGTTAAACAAATTTGTTCGTTGATAAATGTCCTGACAGAAAAAGAAAAGTAAATAGAGAAACCGGCGAATTTACTAGAATCGATTCAACTACAAAAAACCAACAGACAGAGGAAAAGCGTCCCTGTAACGTCAGAGAACTTAAAATATATTTGATTTTGCAATAAGTTTCATGGTTTGTGATATTCACCAGTATAGCTGTATTTAACAGGACGACAAGGAATTGTTGTCTTTATTATTTTTACTTGTACAATTTAACAAAAGCGGTAATGAATTTTATGTCATTCATTTGCCAAAGCAATTTTTTTTCAATAATTGAGTTTTAAATAAAAGAAATTGCTGCTCTGATGCAGGAATTTGTCAGAGATTGTTTTTGAAGTGGCCAATGTCAGGAGTGGGAATATTTACATCCTCGTATACATAAAGTTGTAACTCAATGTTTTGATTGCCAACGTTGTGGATGTCGCTGATGTTTTTGCAAACGTTTCAACTAACAGAGAAAGTTTACCTTAATTATATCGTTATTAAACCACTTCCTGGAAGACTTTCCACCCCTAATATTATTTGGTTGTTAAATTATTTTTGGTGTTTTCCTTTTGTAATATATGTATTTCGTAAACTTCATTAACTTTCTTTGGATTCAGGGAATGTCCTCTCATCGTAGGTAAGAATTTTGTTTTATTCATGTAATATGATTTGACCTGGTTTCGCTGCTTTTATTGTAATTTGATATTATACGTAAATTTATACAAAAAGAAAGTCAAGAAAAAAACTTTTTTAATCAGATCATGTGAAAGATTTCTAAATCCATGACTGGAAATCAGTTTTGCTAATCATGTTGTGATAAACAACGAAAGTGTGCTTATTGTTTGTTGGTATTGGATCTATTTGCGATCGAATTTTTGCATTATTATAAATGGATGGGATGGGAAAAGTGAGTGAATAGACACTATTGTCGTGTCTTTAGTTACTTTGATATGTTTCATTGTTGTTTTGTGCGTATAAATTGCAAAGAAATTTAAAGATTTCAACAATATTTGTTGAAACAGGAAAATTATGGTAAATGTTGCTTCTATAAAACTAAATAATACTTTTTTTTTGTATTACATAAATTGGCAATTAATTCAATTTGTTTTTGTGCATTTTGTTTATAGATTGATTATCCTGAAGTCACCCAATCATCTAATCTATCAAATCCTTTACATTATCACGCCCCACCGCCATTGAGTACATTAAATTGTTCAAGTGGTGGGGGAAGTTGTAATGTAAATGCAACTGGCATTTCATCAGCATCAACAAATTTTACAAGTAACAATTGTTCAACATCAATACCATTATCTGCATCAACTGCAACAGTAACATCTGGGACAGGATCAATTTGTGGTAAGGTTTCATCAACACCATCATCAACAACAACTACACCAACAAATGCTGGACATTTGCCACTTCAAGTCACCGGCAACAACATACATTATCACCAACATAGAAATAGTACACCAGCTGTTGGTAGTGCAGGACAAATATTGAGCTACAGAGGTCAAACCAGTGCGGGAAGCTTAACAGCAGCCGGCTTAGTAATGGATCCCCATCATTTACGGCATGCCACAGGGGTGAGTAGTTGAAAATTTTATATTCTATAGCATGCTTATTGTTGTTGAACAATGTTCCTTTTGTTAAATAGTTTCCTGGCAATCGCCCGGAACTCTATCAAAAGTGCAATAGAGGCTCTCATTCGAGTGATACTAGCTCGGCCTACAGCGGAAGTGATACAATGACTTCAGTTCATAGCTCATCCTTGGATGCCGATGAAGTTGATTTGAGTGGTTTAGTTGAATCCGTTGTGGATTCAGATGAAGAAGATTTGGCCGAAAGTATGGATGTGAGTTTTTTTGTGTCAGGAATTAATCATGTAGAAAACATTCGTGACCGGCATTTTGTATTACAGAGCTTGAATGTTAGGGATGCAGTACGCGAATGTCTAGAAAAAGATCCATCGGATCGAACTGAAGATGATATTGAAACCTTACTTGATTTTACTCAAACACTGAAAGCTTTTACAAATATGACATTAGCTGTAAGGCGTGCTTTATGTTATGTTATGGTTTTTGCTGTCGTTGAAAAAGCCGGAACAATGGTAATGAGTGATGGCGAAGAGCTTGATTCGTGGAGCGTCCTTATAAACGGTCACGTTGAAATTGAGCATGGTAATGGTGAAAAGGAAGAACTTCAGGTGGGAGATAGTTTTGGTATTTTACCTACAATGGACAAGCTCTATCATCGTGGAGTTATGCGAACCAAATGTGATGATTGTCAATTTGTGTGTATAACACAAACGGATTACTACCGAATACAACATCAGGGTGAAGAGAATACAAAACGGCATGAAGAAGATGGACGTGTTGTAATGGTAACAGAGCTTCGTCACATTGGAACTGAAACGGGTGCTACAATAAGGCGAGGGCATGTGGTAATTCGGGGCACTCCTGATCGACTAATGTTGCAATTGATTGAAGAGAACAGTATGACAGATCCAACTTATGTTGAGGACTTTCTATTAACCCACCGAACCTTCATTGATAATCCGAAAGAGGTTGCCAAGCAATTATTGCAATGGTTCGACAATGGAGACACAACGCCATTTCATACGACAGCAACATCATCTGAGATTAGAGATCGAGTGACAAGAGTGATATTACTGTGGGTTAACAATCATTTTACAGATTTTGAAACAGACACTGAAATGATGGAGTTTCTGGAAACTTTTGAGAGTGGATTGGAGAAGGAAAGCATGTTGGGACAACTTCGATTGTTGCACATTGCCTGCGCAGCCAAAGCTAGAACCCGAAATGTAACATTGACACGATCGTCTCGAGACGAAGACCTACATTTCACCATAATTGGGGGATATGAAAGAGGTGGGTACGGCATCTTCATCTCAAAAGTTGACAAGAAAACAAAACCAGAAGATGTGGGCTTAAAACGCGGTGATCAAATATTGGAGGTAAATGGTCAAAGCTTTGAGCATGTGATTTTAAATCGCGCAATGGAAATTCTCACTAGTTCCACACATTTAAGCATTACAGTAAAAAGTAATCTGTTGGCATTCAAAGAAATGCTTCAAGCCCCCGACAACAATTCACCGCGCCCCCGGCAAAACCGTCGACGATTATGTGCCAGTGATATTGTTAAATTGCAAGCGACATCTGTTGCCGACCATCGAACCGTGGCACGCCTTTCCACTGTGGAGCTCTTGGCTCAAGATCAGGTTGATTGCTGTCAATCTCCATTTAAAGATTTAAGTACATCAAATAGCTCAACTAAAAAGGACGTTTCATCGGTTTCAGCATCCTCGAATAATTCATCATCTTCTGCATCACATAAGGGTGGTTTTATGACACTTGGACCCAAACGTCGTATTCAAAAAGCTCTCATCAAAATGAACTTATTACCAAAGAATTCAGCTGTAGATTCAAATGACGAGGATCAATTGTCCTCTAGCGGTGGATCCACAGCTAATAATCACCATACAACATCGAGTGCAACAATAGGCTTAGGATCGACTGGTAGTTGTACAAATAGTATAAATAATAATAATAACAATAGCAGTAGTAACAACAATAACATAACCGTTGGGAGCACAAACCAGCAGCCAAGTCAACTTTATCATTCCCACAGTAATCCAGATCTAACCACAATATTCTACGAAGACACTAGAGCAACTGACTATCCAGAGCATGTCCTTAAAGTCTACAAATCCGATCAGACATGCAAGTACCTGCTTATCAACAAGGAGACCACTGCACATGAAGTGGTTATGCTTGCTCTACAGGAGTTCGGTATCCATGAGACCAGCTCAAATTTCTCCCTCTGCGAGGTGTCGGTCGGTGAGGGTGGAATGATCAAGCAGAGACGATTACCGGAACAATTACAAAATTTAGCCGAACGCATTGGTTTGTGTTCACGTTACTACTTAAAAACTAACGGGATTACTGAAACTTTGGTACCTGATGATTTAGCGCCGGAACTTGTACGCGAGTCCACTGTTCACTTCCTTCAACTAAATGCCAATGAAGTCGCTATTCAATTGACCTTCCAAGATTTTGCCATATTCCGACAAATCGAGAGCACCGAATATGTTGATGACCTTTTCGAACTAAAATCAAAGTACGGAGTACCAATGTTGAAACAATTTGCCGAACTTGTGAATAGGGAAATGTTTTGGGTTGTTACAGAAGTCTGTAGTGAACATAATATGGTACGACGAATGAAAATTGTAAAGCAATTCATAAAAATTGCAAGTAAGTACAAACTTTTTGTGCATTTATATAATTTCTAATCACCGAAATTCTATAGGACACTGTAAAGAATGTCGCAACTTTAATTCTATGTTTGCTATTGTGTCCGGTCTGGGGCATGCCGCTGTATCCAGACTGAGGCAAACATGGGAGAAACTTCCGACGAAATATCAAAAACTTTTCGCCGATCTACAAGATCTGATGGATCCCTCGCGAAACATGTCAAAATATCGACAATTGGTGTCAGCTGAATTGTTGGCACAACATCCAATCATACCATTCTACCCAGTGGTGAAGAAGGATCTAACCTTCATACACTTGGGCAATGATACTCGGGTAGAGAGCTTAATTAATTTTGAAAAACTCCGCATGATAGCGAAAGAAGTTAGACTGTTAACACACATGTGCAGCTCCACATATGACCTGCTTACCATGCTGGAGTTCAAAGGGCAACCACCAAGTTCAGCAATGGTGGCCCTTAATCAAATGTCAGTTTCTACTGGCCCATACAATTTACACGGTCAGGCGACTGTAAAGCGAAGGAAAAAATCAACGGCAGCTCCGAATCCTAAAAAAATGTTTGAAGAAGCACAAATGGTGCGAAGGGTGAAAGCGTATTTGAACAACATGAAAGTAGGAAAAACAAAACTATATCTTCATTCTTCAATCTCATTCATAATTTTCTCGATAGGTAATAACTGATGAAGATGTCTTACACTCTCTTTCCTTGGAATGTGAACCTAGTGGGGCGGCTGGTGGTGGGGCTGGTGGTGGTGGAAATAGTAGCGGCGGAGGTTCGGCACCAAGCTCTGTTACGATTAGAAAAAGGCATCCATCTCCGACATTATCTACAACAAGCAGTACAAGTTCAACAAGTGAAGGTAAAAAGGGTGGAATTGCTGGTCCAAAATTTGGTACAGCATCTCCGCAAGCAGTGAAAAAAATTCTCTCATTGGCTGAGCAAACGAAAACTCGCCCACATCAACCACGACATCCAGGAATACCTTTACCATTAGTCGCACATCCGCACAATCTCCACCACCCTCTACATTCATCTATAAGTCCCTCTCCATCCCCAGGAGCTCATCGGAGAATGGGATCTAGTACAAGTGCAGGTTTGTGATTATTTCCAATTTCATAATTAGTTTTTAATTGTAAAATTTTAAATTTGTTTGACTAATTAACGGAATGTAAAATTTATATTTTAAACTCTCCCGTTATGCAGGCGCCACTGGCAGAGCTGTCCACGAGCGATCACACTCCGACACCCCAACACCCCTACCATCAGTTGATCTTTCTGTAGAAAGTAGTAGTGTGACTTCCCTCAGCAATTTACCACTACGAAAAACCATCACGTCTGGTAAGTCTGACTTTACATCCTAATATAATAATTTTCCTCTATTCGATTCTCTCTTTCTCTCTCTATCTTTCTCTTTTCCTTTTTCCTTCTCTATATAGTGTGAGTTTTATGTTTTCACCTAATTTAAAGTATTAAAGAACTTCTCTTGAGTTCTAACTGAGTGTTCTGCATTGATTGATTGTTTCTTTAGTTGAATTGCATCCAAGTAAGAAATGTTAAAGCGATGTTTTACAAATCTAAATGCTCTATTTATGAATAATTTAAAAACAATGACGCTTACAAGCATTTCTTATAAAAATTCAACAACTTTTTTGAATGTCACTTTTAAAAGTTACAGTTTGTGTGTGGTTGGATTGAGATTTTGATGTGTACGATAAGTATACTATTTTGGACATGATAAAGATTTTATTTGTATATGTTTCATTAAACAATTATTTTATTTATAAGACACTATAAATTTTTCTAAATGTCGCATACATTTCCATCACATCAAAAGTCATTTCATTCGCACACTTAGAATGAAAAACAAAGAGAATCCAAAATATTGAATCACATAAAAAAAATCAAACTTTGCGAAAATGAATAAAACCCATACGACACAGGATCGGTCACATCAAGCGATAGTGGACATGGTTCCATATGTGTACAAGCTGCTGATACGCATTCAAATTGCTCTGAAGGTAGTAGTGGTCTTTATCACGTAGCATCATCCATTGTTCATAATTCTCCTTCACCAACACTTCAACAAAGGCGACATTCGGCTATACATGGTAAGCAATGTTTATAAACCAAAAAACAATAAAAATTTTGTATTAACTTTAATATCAAAACAATTCACTTTTGTCAATGTTTTTCTTCAAATCACCTTTTTCCATTGTTCCTAATATTGTTTTTATAATTATTATCATGGTTTGGAAATAGATTTCAATGTCAAACAGTTAAAAGATAAATTCAATTCGAAATAGTCTTTTTTTTTATTTGAAAAAATAGAATAACTTTTAACTGATGTGATTTTTGAATCTATTGGTAAATTTTTTATAAATTTACATGTATATGTTTTTTAAAAATTTTTTATGTTTTCTTTCTCTCTTTTCCTCTATGTTCATCTCTCTGTTGGCTCAAATTATGTGCATTCATCATATTCAATCAATTCTTCAATTGTGAATCCTTTGAAAAATCAAAATATTCCAATGAAAATCTAAATACTTTTGTTAAATGTGTACAATACACAACACCAATTTAAAAACATGTGTAAATACGAATAGCAACGGCTGGCTTATACATGTGCTCAGCATCGCCATCTTCATCATCTTCAGCATCAACAACAACTCCCCCACCACTACCCCCACATCATCCATTGCACCCCCCATCGTTGGATGGTATTCAACAACAACAACAGCAATCACAACAATTACAACAACCTCCACCTCTTCCGCCACCATTGAATCATATTTTATCACCATCAAACAATATTTTAATTAGTCCATCAAGTCCCATTGGTGGTCTAAATATTGGTGTTGGTTGTGGCACAAATTTAAATTATCAAATTGGTGGAGGTAATGGTGCTTGTGCTGGGGGTAGTTCGTCTAACGGAGGAGTTAAACGTAACATGCATATTTCACAACAAATTAGTATTCAACCATGCTCACCAATTCAAACACCGCCACCGCATCCAGCCAACGCTTACACACCACACAATCAGCCAACTGTACAATATCATCATACACCACCACCACCACGGCAAGGCAAGAATCATTTTTTTCTCCAAAAAGAAAGTGGGGCAATGGGAATTCGGACCCCCCAAAAACGAAAAAAAGTTCCCAGGTTCGGTTCCCATGTTGATAAAATGGGTCTTAGGGGACCCCAGATTGCCTAAAATTAATCCCAGATAGGACCCCCCTGGGGACTTTTTTTTCGTTTTTTTTTTTTTTGGGTGGGGGCGAATTCGAGAAAAGTTGTCCAACCAATTTTTTGTTTTTTAAATTAAATTACAAAAAAAGTTTTTTTTTTTTTTTTTTTTGTATTTTACACAGCAAAATGTAAAATGAAAATTTTAAATAATTTTAAAAAAAAACAAAAAAAAAGATTATTTACATGGGTGCACGTTTTTTTTTTTTGAATTTGTTTTTTGTTGAATTTTTTTTTTTTTTTTTTGAGTGTTTTTGATGGTACTCGTGTTGTGTACGTCGTCATCGTCGTACCTATTCGGTTTTTTCTCCTTTGGGTTTTAATTTTTTTCATTTTTCAGGGGGATTTTTGTTTGATTTGTTTTTTTGTTTTTTTAACTATGATTTTTTTCCTATCTGAAAAAGTCTCCTAATAATAAATACCCTACTACCACCGGGTCAGAAAAGTCTATCTCCCATACGAAAAACTTTTCTTCGAATGACCTGTGACCGCCTTTTGCGGTAATGCGGAGAGGAACAGTGGCGGTTTTTTTTGCTAATATTTAATATTAATGATTTGGTGGAAATATATTTGTGATATATGTTTGTTACGCGAAAACATTTTCGGCGACTGCTTGTAGCAAAAGATTCCACCAACGATGAAGACCACCACATAAATTATCAAAAATAACTCAGAGCAATGGTTTTAGGAACACAAAAAAGAAATAACCCAAAAATTTGTAATTATACGGAAACTCCTGGGATCAAAGCGTCCTTACTACACCAAACAGTACACACTGCAAAGAGTTTCCTTTGAGACAACCCAGAACGGGGAGGAGGCCCCCACGAACGGTTTTGGTGATTCCTGATCCAATTTATGCATACAATAAGAAGTAAATTTATGATCTTTATCAATCGTTTTAATGTCTTTAAGTTCGTGAAATATTAATTATTATTTTTTAATTTTATATTATGTAATTTATATTTGTTCGTATTCGACCACCACCGCTAAAACTGCCAGACAATTCAATTAACAGAAATAATTTCATTAAATTTAATAAACGAAGACGCTAAGACCCCCAATAATAAAAGAAATTTTTTTAATTAAAAAAAAAAAAAAAAAAAAAAAAAAAAATAGGGGCACTCGGTTGGGAATTCGGACCCCCAAAAACAAAAAAAAAAGTCCCCAGGTTCGGTTCCATGTTGCTTAAATGGACCTAGTCTAGTTTATTTTTTCAGTACCGTTTTTCTCTTCACATCTAAAATTATTTTCACTTAACATGTTTTGGGAGGAGTTTGTTAGTTTTCTCAACCCCTCACTTAATCGCTCGCGGTGAGGTCGATTTGACAAAAAAAAAAAAAAAAAAACAATAGTAATATTGAGGGCGTGCGGTGTAAATTTGTACAGTATCATACACCATGAACTTCTGGTATGTATTAAAAACAAACCCCATTAAAATACTGATCATACAACATATTGAAGAAAACCAAAACATTAACGACAACATTAAATACAATTAAAATTTTGATTTTTTAATATAATATAGTGTTGTTCTGTACTAAATGTTGTCAATAGCTTGCATTCACGTGCTCGGTAATCTTTGTTTAATGCTAGTAAAAAAGATACTGTATTTTCAATCTATCAATAAAGATTTTGTTTTTGTGCACAACATATCTTTTGTGGTCTTTATGTGTTTTTTTTATTTTGAAAATTTTGCAAACCACTACTTTAAATAATAAGTGACGATTCTCTAAAAATTAATAAGGTATACACAATGCTGCTGCTGTGATGAAGCACATACTAAAACTTGTGTATTGAACATTTACAATTATTTATTTATTTTCTAATAGGGCACGGTTTGATGGCTCCTCCACCCCCGAAGGGACCGAGACACCCGCCAGCTTACAGCGTCGCAGCACAAATGGCACGACTGCACCGATTGGGTCGGGCGCATAGTCACGAAGGGGTTACTTCTACAATAGGAGGAGGATACTATCATCCTGAACCAGGAGATGAAGATGGTGAGCGCTTAATAATTTATATTTATAAATAACAGCTTGCTTTAACTGTAAATCAGTCTTAAGGCGCGTTCCCACGACATGTTGCTCGGCTCGTATGATCATAAAAGTTGGTAAATCCTAAAAACTGCAAAGGCGTGAAGGACCACGCCGAGCCGGACGACGCGTCGTGGGAACGCGCCTTCAGGCAATAATATCGCATCAGAAAAAACTTGAATATTCAGAACCTTGAAAATTCTGCGCTGTAATGTCAAATTTCAAAATTAATAATCATCATTAACAAATATGGCTTCATTAGCAGATTCTACACTTTCGAAATATCGCACATTTTCGTATTTCCGGGTCTATTATTTGCACCCTTCAGATATAAGTATTCAGTGTATTTCGTTATCTACCAGAATTTTCGGTGCACTCTAATTAAAATGTACGTCAATATGATAAGTGTACTGTGAAAATTAATTGCAAAATTGAAATGAAACTAAAGGCTTTGCTGGAATTTAGCCTGCAGAAGCAAGCCGTAACTAAGCCGTAGCAATTTCGTCCTAAAGGAGCGCCATCATCCTCTAAAACTCTAAACCACCACACCACATCATTGTCTGCCCCGCAGGAACATGACAATAGAACTTATAGCACCTAATATTGCCGGGATATCGTACCAGCATCATTTGCAGCGTGTCTCGAAAATTCAAGCTTGATACATACATATTTTCGTTTTACAAATTATACCCTTTCATCATGTTGTGCTACCTTGAAAATTCCTGTGTTGCACTTAATATTGTTAATAACGTGACAATAAATTAAATCTCATTGCAACTGAAATGCCCTTAAAGCATAATATAATTTAAATACCCTTGGCATTTTTGTTTTCCACATTTTGAACTTGAACTTGGAACCAAAAGTAAATATCAAAATGCAGTACAATTGTTTTTTATTAAATAGAATATTCAGTTTTGTCAGATTTTTCCCCAGAATTTAATTACAGGCGAGTATTCGTAATTAATTTGAAAATTAAAATTTCGAGAAAATATTTTATGGTATCTCTGATGAAAACAAGTTTCCAGAAGCCAACATTTGTAGAATATTTTTGTGGGATTTACAGTCATACATGAATAGAGTCCATTATATTCGCGTAGCATATTGCACAATTCATTAATTGAAATTCAAAAGGAGAGTTATTGCGTTTTGTGAAGCTTATGAAATTTTGTGTATACGGTGCCGTTTGAGTGGGCGCCGCAGGCACAATTTCAAAATTTCCTCGAAATATGCTAACAAAGGGGTCTGAGGGGCCAGGGCAGTGTTGACCTGCAGATACAGCATCCAATGTGAATATCCTGCAGCATTTACTTCATCAACTTAGTAGTACTGTGCGTAAAGGTAAACTAATGAAGGTCAGCCCACCGGTCCACTAAATTCTCTTTTTGACATTTCAGTATTTTGCACGCGTTCACTGAATCGAAAGGAATAAACAGTTAACAACATTACCAATCGAATAACAGCTGGTGGCTGTGAACAACAGCATCAATCTGAGGCTAGTCCTTATTATTTAAATTTACGTGTCCGCAATGACACACTTGGCTGATTTGTATCATTCGAATCTGTTTCGTAGGACGGAGATTGGGTGAATCCCCTGCAAATGCATCCATCCAAATCAATTACCATATTGATTTACTGCTGACGGGGAGAGGGTAGCAAAAAAAAAAGATTAAATTGAGAGTGACTTTTCGAGGATTTCAAGTTCAAACCCGTTACCATGGGGAATTTGGACCTTTCTGCATGGGTTTATCCCAACGAATGCTATTTATGCAATTACCATTTTGCAATATATTTAATGGAACTCAACGACTTTAAAAATGATCTCCCAAGTTCATGGATTATGCAACACCTTTAATGCACCCAAAGGATTTTATAAATGGAAAAAATTATGAACATTCCAATTCGCGAAATTGACTATTTAATCAATTCAGTTATTTACATACAGAAAATTAATTTTGCAATATATTTCGTTTGATTGGGCTTAAATTCATTTTAATTAAATATTTTAATTTCATATTCCTCTTTACATTTACTGTTTGCGTTTTTTCTTTCTTAATTTCTTTTATTTTTTGTTCTGATATTGATTTTAATTTTAATTGTTTTGTTTTTGTTTATAGATGACGAGGATGCCCAAGTGTCGGCTGTCTAAACAATGTTAACAAAACCTGTGTTTCTAGATGTAGTATTTTAAATGATAATATTTAAAATTATGATACACATATACGTATTATCATAATTAAGTATATTATAATTTTTTTTCCAAAAAGAAAAATTGTGTCTACCAAATTTTTAAAACACTTATAATCTTATATACATTTTTCTGTAAGCAAAATATAACATTTGGGTAATTCCATTGGAAATGAACAAATTTTTTTAGGAAATTTCTGAATCGGCCATCACCGATTTCAATAAAATTTCAATAAAATAAAAACATTTTATATTACTTTAGGAATTTTCATTTAAAACACTGAATAAAATTTTTTCCTTAACTGTAAGAACTGCCGCACTTAAAAATGGCACCTTGATCAATACTTTAGATTAAGTACAAAAAAATTTTGATTTTTTAAAATTGGAACAACAAAGATTTTACTACAATTGACTGAAGCACAAATCTGCACTAGTGCAATGTCTCGGGCTATTAGTTAAGGGAATTGGGAAACATACCTTAACTTATCATTGTGGAAAATTTTATTGAAATGGGTGGTTGTCGGTTCAGAAACTTTTGTTCACTTTTCGTGAAATTACTCATTTATAAAAAAAAAAAAAAAAAAAAAAAACAAATATAATAAAAAAACAAATGAACAACTGGGCAGGAAATGTAACGCTGGATATATACGAGTAAATTTACAATTAGGGTGAAAATGTCAAGAAAATATATTTATTTTTAGGAGATGATATATTTAGCGAGTGAAGCATAATCGTAAAAAACCTGATATAGAGTATATTTACAATTTACCAAATGGAAAGAGAAGTATGAATTCCTTTATTCATGCATATTTAAAATGAAAATAATCATAAATCCAACAAAACTATTTATAAAAGAATATTATGAAACATATAAATGTTAATATTAATGTGTACAATATTTATGAAGACTACATTTCTTGTTAAGAGATATAAATCAAAATTCCAGATTTAAGTACTACATATTTTTAAAGCACTTTCTTCTTTATCTCTTTTTTTTTTTTTTGTCAATTTTAAATGTGAATATTGCGATTTATACAATTTAAATGTTATGTTTAATTTCCTAAACTTCTATGTGAACTATTAAGAAGCATTTTAAGATTTCCATTTCCATATGAATTTTGAATTGCTTTACAAAAGACATGTTAAGAAAAAAAACAAACAAATTATTCCTGTACATACGCACTTTAGTTTTATGTGACTAACGTTTTCATTGTTCTACGTTTTTTGATGTTAAATTAACACAAAAGAAGAAAGAATCGATTGAATAAGAGGCAAGGATTTTTATTAACTAAAACATTTTTTGTTTTTATTTATAACGTAATTCATTTGGACGTATTTAATGAAATTATTTTGTAATTAAACTGACGTAATTAAGACAGAAAGAATGAAATTGCCATAGAGCAATTTGCGGAAAGTTGATGTGTTTATTTAGTAAAATTCTAAAACAGCGGAGAGTCATACAGAAGGACGCATTTTAGAATTAAAATACAAAGCAGATGAATAAAATCAACAAAACTATATTATGAAAAACAAAAAATAAAAAATAAACAATTTTACAAAGAAAAATAAATGAGTATATTTACTAGATATGGTATGTATATTGTATGTGTTATTCAAAACATGCTTCTCGCACATAACGCTTAACATTTTAATAACACTCTACTGTTGTTGAATAACAAAATCTTTCTTATTTTAAAAATTCATAGAATTTCTGCAATTTCTTTCAAAATCAGACATTAATAATAATTATACAAAAATATATCTTGATGTATTTGACGCTTTTAGAGGTTCTAGAAAAATCTGAAACTCATTTAAGAATCTTTTTTCACCGTAGTAAAATGTAGTAGTGCACAAAAATAAGTGATTAGAAACGAGAAAATGAAATTTAATACTATTCAAATTAATTTTTGCATTTGTTCTTTATTTATTCATCATTATTTTAGATTTACTGAGTTTTCTTTTCCAACATTTGGTGCCAAGGTAAGTGTTTTTAATTTTATAATTTTTGTGTTTTTTGTTTAGTTTGAAATATTTAACTTTTGTATTATTGTTAATAAAAATATTTTGTTTATTGTTGTGTTTTTATGGTTTTTATATAATTGGGAAAGGGATTACAGGTAAGTTAGGGAGTGTATTAGCACATCAAGCTATTAAACAAAATGATGAATTAAATAATCATTATGCAAATATTTAATAATAATTATAGTTCAATTAGTATTTGAATATATATGTTACACTTTCAAGAATACATGTCAAAATTACTTTGTTGAAGTGAAAAATGTTACATATATATGTCACTGTGTCAGTATATAAAAATAAGCTAACTGGAATGGTAAGAAAAGACTAATATATGAAATGCTAATCTTCCATGGCAAAAGTAACAAAATTCCAAGCCTATGAGACTTGCCAAGTTTCGATATAAACAATGTATTTTGATAAAAAACCACAGTTTTTACAAATAGCCTTTTTAAATGATAAATAATATATCAATACAAAAACTATTCACGTCCAAATTATAAAAATTTGCTTCCTCATTATCCTAGGAATATTGAAGAGTCCTTTTTTGACCAAAAGGAAGAACATAAGTCAATTGAGTGTAGTTTAGAGAAATCAATATTTAAACAAATCTCTACCAATGTTGGTAGAAAATATTTTGTAAAGAGTTATTTGAATAAAATTGACGTGAAATGCAATTAACATTAGAAAAGAGCTGGAAAATTGTCAAATGAGTGTGTTTTTTCTATCTGAAAATGAGGAAACTACAGTTACTGTTATTTTTGCCATGTATTCACAAAAATTGTAAGTCGAATTTCCTATTTTGCAATTTGTATTTATCTTGAATATTATATGTGAATCTGAAAAAAATGTTTTCAAAAGATAATATTAATGAAAAAAAGAAAACAAAAAAAATATATATGTATTAATTATCTTATGCTATATGTAAATGTTGCAAAAACAAAATATTTATGTATAACAAACTGAAGAGATTTCTTCAGGTTTAAATTAATTGTTGCTTTTGCTAAAATTTCACTAATTCGGATATTTTGAGAATGCGGCATATTTCGATAAGAAATAAAAGATGTTGAAATATTCTAATGAAAGAGTCATGAAACATTTTGAGGAAACATATCGAATTTATTTTGAATAAGTATGTGTCTTTTTAATGGTATTTGGTTGTTTTGTTTTCCGGCATATCCATCTCCTGAAATCCATAAACCACTTATTTATGATTTGAGAAATTTTGAGCAGTATCCAGTGGCTGGTAAGGCTTCGGGACTACTGGGGCTAAGCCACATCAAGATTTTCTCACAGGACATATTGCAAAGGTGAGTTTGGGAAACTAAAAACAACTCATTACAGGATGAAATACATTGTCGATAATAACTTGTTATATTCCTTTTTCAGTGTCAACTAGTTTGAATTCCTCAGAAGGACCTCAGCACTTGCTCTTTTAGTTTCCGGGAGAAGCAGAGCGAGTATTTGTATAAGAACTAGCCATGCCGATCCCATCCCTCACTGAAAGGAGTTACTTATAATTATTATTATATCCAACATTAAAATGTGAAGAATTTCTGTGTTTCAAAACAAAAAAAATTAATAAACAAAACTCGTTGGAACTGAAATAAACCCTTTCTTAATTTTACATAAATATAATAAATTGAAAATATAGGGTAGGCTATATAATAGTTTGCTTTTAAAAATGCTCTAAAAAAACGGTAATATATTTTTCGATAACTTTTTTTTGTATTTTGAACTAGCAGGCCCGGCAATGCTTCGCTATTGCCCAGGAAATAGTGAACTTTACTGTAATGTTTTTAATGATTTGTCCTTAGATGAGTTGTAGGGCTAAGAAGGCGAATTTCCGAAAACGATAAGTGCTCATGTAATACCTGTAGGGAACCTCTGCACCAAGTGTGAGTTCTTAAATATTAAATCTTCTTATAATAAGAATTTGAGAAACATTGATCAGTCAGTGAGTGGGTTTTGGCTTTTGGCTTATGATTCTCTGAATAATACATGGTTCGGAACAATGTTTTTTAACAGCCTTCAAAATTTTTTTTTGTATGTTTCAAGATGGGTAGGGTCCAAAAATGCAATCTTCGTTCCGCGTTGTCCCCCGTGTCATCGATATTTACCTTAATTTCCGTTCGAAAAAAATCGTTCTTTCGCACATAGGCTACAGTACAGTTGGACCCTATTTGTGTCCCGAAGCTCGGCAGCTTAATCGGAATGCACCTATTGGTTTTAGGGCACTGGGTGCTTTTTAGGGTGATGAGGTAAAATCTGAAGTCGATTTTGACCAGAGTGAAAAATTGAAAAAAAAAAAAACAAATATTTAAAAAGCTGAATCAATTTTGAAAAAAAGTAAGATAAAAAAATAATTTTTTTTAATTGTCCCGTTTATTTACTGATTCTTTGCGACCCGCCCCGTTTGGGCATGGGCACTATACTGGTCAAAGTTTGTGGGTCGCTTTATTCAGGACTCAATCGAAAATTGTATTTTATTCCGTTTAGAACAAAATAAATTCTGCAGCGTTTTATAGATAATAGCTGTACCCTGCTACACGTTGCTGAGGTTAAATAAAATATAATTTCACGAAGCCTGTGGTTATACAATATTTTTCATTGTTCCATTTTCTGTGCAGATATAGAGATTTTTTGGTTTGCCGCGTCTAGAACACGCTGCACGCAACATAATGGACCATGTGAGGAACAATCTCCGTGTCCCCGTCTAGATCAAACCTTTGTCTATGGTGATTGCAAACGCCACTCGAATTAGGAAGTGCCATCTTTTAAATTGAAATGGGATATCTGTTGGAATCGTAGAAATGCGAGCAATGAGGACATGTTCATTAATTCATTTCTGAAAGGTGCTATAAAAACTGGCGCTTCTACGGTGTTGCTCGTTAATTTTTTTAACGTTGAATACTTCTTTTGGCGAACCTGAGGCGTGATTGCTGAAGGAGGAAATCTTTGGTTTGCCGTCACGGGACACTGTAATACATTTAAATAACTTCTCTCCATTCACTAATCGTAAATTTTCGTTTTTGTCCGTTTTCGGGGGTCCTGGATTGGGGTGCGTCAACTACCCCCCTTTGGGGTTGTCCAATTTGAGCCGTGTGTGATGTCAACTTAAAGATTTTGTTGAGTATGTACTATTAAATGGCATATTTTTTTTTCTTTTGTAAGAAATTTTATAAAAGACATTTTATCGTTAAAACGCGTGCTTTTCGAATTTGTGGTACAAAGGAGGTGCAGGTTGATACGACGGGTGGGGGCTGAATTTTCTTTTAATTATGCTTTAGCATAGTGTTTTACATCTTTCATGGAAGCAATTCAATATTTTCACTCAAACGCAGATAAATCGACGCAGCTCACTACGAATTATGAATGAAGTCTGCTGTAAAGTTTCTTATAGATAAAAAAATTATGCCTTTTTAATAGTACGTAACAAGAGATTTAATTTGATATCACACTCGCCTCAAATTGGACTACCCCAAATGAGATGGTTGGGTTACCACCCCCACCCACAGAACCGCCAAAAATGAAATTCAAATGAACATCTTTTAGCCCACCGGAAAGATTCCCATTCAGTCATTATAAATTGAAAAACCCCAAAGTAAATTGTAATTGTCCATCCACGTTTACTACCGTAAAACTCTGCCCAAAATTTAAATCGCCAACAAAAACGTGGGGAAAAGTGTTTTCGTAATAATAGTCATGCAACATGACTTATAATTAGTCGACCTTTCTTAGCATTTTCATGATGCCACTTGACCGATATTTTATATTAATCCCGTGACGGCAAATGCAGATATACTCTAAAATATTTCGATAATCATTATATTTTCGCTAGAAACTCATATAACGGTACAGAATCTATCTGACATATGCATATTAAATCGCATCTACGTTCTCTTGCGAACATTTTGATCTAATTATTTTTTCTCTGCGATAAGTAGTTTAGAAGATTACCGGATTTTAATTTAAGTACTTCCACGTAAAAAAATTTTACTTGAAAAAACTGAAAAAATTTATTTCACACTAAAATCCGTATAACGGTTAAACATAGAAAATTGAAATGTTCCCATGAAATATGTAGAACATTATGGTAAAGCATTTAAACAAAAAAATCAGGCGCCCCGCACCAACCTACAACCTCTCTATAGACAAATTGGCAAACCACGCATTTTAACGATATTCGAATGAAAAAAGTCTGTTGTAAAGTTTCTTTAAGAAGAAAAAAAAAATATGCCATTTAATAGTAGGGGAGCGGCGTACAATGTGCCTATAGTTGTGAGTTTAGAGCTCTTAAGCAGGACGCACACTAGTGAACCATTGCACCAGCACCAGAGTGCCTCTGGTTGCAAGAACCACGGTGTACGTTTTGCTTAACATGAAAACATATGGAGAGCCGCACACTACACACCTCATGGTGCTTGCACCGTGCACCATTGTGATTGCACCATGTTTGGTGTGCTCGAAAAAGCAAACCGTGGTGCATGGTTTATGAGAATGCATGACGAGGAATCATTTTTATGAAAAATAGAAAACAACTGCGGAGCAAAATTCTTTCGGAGGGTTCTGTAGTGTGCGGCAGACAACATTCGAGCATGGTTTGCATGGTACAAGAGTTCGCCATGGTGCTGGTGCAATGGTTCACTAGTGTGCTTCCTGCTTTAAGGATATTTCAAGCAGGTTTAGATCAGGAGTGAAGGCATGAGTTGGAAGGAAATTTACTAAGCTTTGTTATTACAGAAGCAATCATTATTCAGTTGTAGATATCTTCGGAGATATAGCTCAAAAACTGCAAGGACCTCTTTGGGCCACATTGCACGCACATGCGTACAATGAGGCGCACTATTAAAAGTGTAACATCTGCGTGGAAAAATAAAGTAAATACAATAGATATTCGATACTTTTCAAAAATTTATTAGAATAATAGGTTAAGTATGTGAAAAAATTTAAAAATTCTTGATCGGGTTAATCATCATAGTCGAAATCGCAATGAATGCAAATATAGAAACCAGTGGATATATTACCACATTCCAAGTGCTTTTCCAGGTTTTCCTCGGCACTAGAAGGAAGTACAAAATTTTTCGTAGCTAAAGGGGCAATAAAACATTTAAAAACCATACCATCTTTGTCATTGAGCAAACCTAATTAATGCGCCACTTTGTACGAACCGCGTGGGCCACATTGGAATTTTTCTGTTATTTTGAAAAATGATCGAAGTTATAACAAAAATTGAAGATAATCCAAAATCAATTATGATGCTTAAAAGAGGATATCACAGGACACAGTGAGTCTTTGCATATAAAGTTTTCATAAATGTCTTAAAAATACTAGATGTTATGAAGGAATGAAAATTTTTTTAAAAAACTTGAAAAATGGGTTTTTTTGATTTTTTTCACAAGACCTTTTATATGCGCGCTTAATCGCACCTGTTACTTAGACAAAGTTGGGTTACTAACTAACACACTTATGACACCGGACAGATTTCATCTATCAATTATTATAATACCCAAAAAGGCTCTGCGCCACATTGTACGCTGCGCCACTATGTACGCCGCTCGCGCTCCCCTACTCAATAAGAGCTTTAATTTGATACCTCACACGGCCCAAATTGGACGACCCCCAGAGGGGTGGCTACCACCACCATCCCCCACAACCCTCCCACAAATATTGTAAGTATAGAAAAACCTGACTGTTGTCGAATACAACGTTGTGTCAAAATTTCAAAGAAATCGGTGAAGAACTTTAGGACATTAGTGGAGTCTAACAAACGGACATTTACATTTTTATTTACATAGATTTTTGATGCTTGAATCTTCCAATCCAAAGTCTAAACCCTCAAAGAGTTAATGCTTACTAAAAATTACGAATTACGATAAAGCGAAACGCGCAAAATATGAACTATGAAGTAGTAGCGAGCTTTTGGTGTTTAAAAAATAAAAGCTATTAAAAAACACCTAAAACCGGTCATTTAGAACGGCTTAAACTTAAACCGCCCGGTTAAACCGTAGGTGAAAAAACCGAAAACTCGTTATTTTGGCAACAACCACCATCCCTAAGCGAAAGCCAATGGTGGCTTTCTTTGGAAAAATGCTTCCACAACTTTTGTATTGGCTGAATTCACCACTATACAAGCAAGGCTTTCAAAGCTGGTAAATATCTTTGCTGTTATATAGTTAGTGTCCCAAGTAAGAGCTTTTAGCCAATTTGGAGGCGCGACCGCTCATTGATCGTTCAGTGTTCGGTCATTTCATTACTCGATTTGAAACGCGTGCAAAACCCTTAAACCATAATTTCTGATGTTATAAATTTTGTTGTTAGTGTTACTTTATTTTGGTTTGTATCCTAGACTGAAATATATATATTAAAAAAATTATATCCTGAAAATTGTTTTTAAAATACTTGAAAAAAATGCGTATCTTGATGAAAAATAAATTTGTTGAATGCTGAAAGTTGTTTTAGGTTGTTCTACAAGTGAAAGTTTATAAATTTTGAAAAATTTTATTTGTACGTATATATTTCTTACATAAGCAATGAGAACAGTTTTCAAAGATATAGTTTTCTTAAGCAACTTAACACTTTATTCGATCATAAAATTGTATTTTCTTTTCAAATAATTTATTTATGTTACTTTGGAAGACATTTTATTTTATTATTTTTAAGACATCTAAAATATTTAAAAAAACATTCAAATCGAATGAATGCCAAACTACATTAAACACTGAAAAATTAATTTTGTTAAATTGTATGTTTTCCTATTTTAAATAATCATAAATTTTACGTTTGCAAAATGGCAATATTTATGAAACTGTGAACACGGTTTTTCTTAAAGGTTGCTTAAATGCTACTTTGAAACTTAAAAATTATAGAAAAGTGTGAGTTTTTTCGTAGACTACAGGCAAGTAATATAATTTTAAATAGTAAAAATATTAGTAATTTCTACAAATATGTCGTTAACTTATAAAATAAAATATATTTCGAATTTGCAATGACATCTCGTGTGCTAATTTTGTTTAAAAATTAAATTTGCGGAGTTTTTTTCCTCTTTCTGATTGACTTTCAAAGTGATGTAATTAATTGAAAATTGAATGCCAAAATCATACATAATATAATTCACGTCTTACAACAAGAGTGCAATGAAGATGAAATTGGCAACGAAAATTATAAAACTGACCAATTAGAAAGAGTTTGGCCTTTAAAAAGGATTTGCCACGAAATAGGAATCAACAAGTGAATTGTAAGGAATAAAAAGGACCTAGCACGAGAATATTATATTGGAGAAAATCATTACCGAAATCTTAAAAGCACTACGAAAAAAAAACGGGTGCAAATGTTAACTTGGAACACAGAACAACATTTTGTATAATGCGAAGAACAAGTGAAACAAACGTTTGTAAATCGAAAAAGTAAATATTTGAAGACTTCTCTTATATCTAAGAGCCTAATTATTAAGTTTTGTCACTTATGGTTTATGATGAGCTTGTTCATTGCATGAGCAGTTGAAAAGTCTTGTTAAACCATTTCATTGTGCATGTGAACAATTTTAAACGAGTTCTACATTTTTTGAATTGATGCTGTGTTAACTCAATTAATATTAAGTTTGTGTTTTCTCACTGTAAATTAAAATGATTTCCTCAGTTGAAATCGATTCTTTGCTTTTCTATTACTAAATTAAAAATGTAATCAGAACGTATTACTTGTTGATTTCTCGAAGAGTAAATTACTTTGATTCAACTACAATCCGTGAATTGCAGCAGCTTTTTCGTGCTCCTGTCGCATTTTCTCCCGCAGGCCCTTGACGTCCTCGTCTATTCGAACAATCAATCGCATTCGCTGTGGAGAGACCAAAATGACGTTATACTTAATTTCAGTGCAATTTCGGTGGAAATTTTGCAATGCAAACTCTAAGCATATTCTAAAATCATTACTGGTAAGCATATGCAATTTAATTAAGCGAACAAATTCATATATTTACGTTCTAATTGAAAAGTTTGCGCGATGATGAACACCGAACCGAAGCAACACATTTTCATATCAACAATTAGAAGTAGACAAATTTTTTTGTTGTGCCTTACAAAATTAATAATGATAATATGAATATCACTAATGCAAAACAATTGTGATGTATGTTTGGATATGGTCTTTCGTTAATGAATGCGTGCAATATCAGCATTGTATTGTTATGAATTTTCAAATGATTGTGGTCCAGTGGAGTGTCTGTTTGGTGTGTAAAATTATAAACAATACAGTTTGTCAAAATTCTAAATAAAATGGTGCATGAACGACGGTCTAAAACAATTAGTTTTCGGTTGAAAATTTCCAGAAATTTGGCCCGTTTTGTTATCAATAAATAAATTCATTTCAATATCGAAATTAGTTTAAACATGCACACAAAATGAAAACATTTGTGAATGTTTCAATTATTTTAATTGATGCAAAGGATTGTACTTACAGTAGCTCTATCACCAGGTGTTTTCATCCACAAATAAATCATGTATCCCGGAATGCAGAGCATTGACGACAGTGCAGTGAACCAGCCGAAAACGTGAGACCACCAAGGGTAGCTGTAGTCCAAATATTTAACAGGAGTCCACTGGACGAGGTTGAAGAAGAACACTCCCTGCATTTCGTTCAGAGAAACAATTTTAAGGATAATTGGTTAAAATCAATTCAATATAACAAGTTGCAATGTTTGGTTTTTTTATGCACTCACAATGCAAATCAATGGTGTTGTAATAGTCCAACAAAACTTCCACCAAATCAGGGGATAGTAGCCAATCATATCCTTGATGCCGTCGTAAAATCTATCCACACCGTAGGCCCAGGATATGGAAACGCATTCGAAAAATATGAGGAACAGCAAACAGAATCCGCTCACAGCGTACGAATCGAGGATTTGGAACACGTACATTCCACCCTGTGAGGGTGAAGTTCGAAATTTCAAATTTGCCAGATTCATAGAATTTCCGATTGGTAGACAAACCTGTGATATGCAAGACAACCCGACCAAGTAACTCAGAGCACAGACGATAGCTATGAAGATCTCCTTTCGCTTCCTCAACAGTTGCGGCCACTCATCAATTATGGCAGTTATGAATCCTTCCATCGTGCAAAATTGAGAATCGAGACCGATTAGCAGGAGCATGAAGAAGAAGAGGCACGACCATAGTGGCGAACCCGGAAGTTGCAAAACGGCCGATGGATAAGCCAGGAAAGCCAATCCCGGACCTTTAAAATAAGAAAGTATTAACTATTATGATTCGCGCTAAATAATTTGTTTACGCATACAACAAAGAAAAACAACAATTGAGAAATATTTAGGCATTTCCGTATCGAATACAAATGTAAACATTGCTAAAAGCTAAAAGGTTTCATTTTACGACAAATTGGCGTGGTCAGTGTTCAGGATCCCGAGAGGAGGTATTAAGTTTGTCGAAGGAAGAGACGACCAAAGGAAGATTAATGTCTGTATTTGGAAGCTCTCTTAATATGTTATACAACGTTTCAAAAAATTGATTTTTATTGGCGCTTTACAATGTTCGAATTGGCTACGGAACGAGAATTTGTCGTGTTTAATCGTTAATCTCAAAATGACCAGCAGTATTTTTACAACTACAAAAACATTGCCGATTGGCTAAGGAAACAAATTTGGTTCCGTTTCCATTCCACCTCCCGTGTGTACCCGCGCTCAACCTCCTCACGTTGAATTGACTTAAGCTCACCATACGCACCATACTTGGCAAAACGGAATGGACAGGGAATAATGTTGCCATGTAAAGGACTCCTTACCAAACAGAAAATATTCCCCGGAGGATTTCATAAAACACAGCATTCCGTAGCATACCTCTGTTTTATTGAGCGTGAAGAATTTCATTTTATCTCTGTGCAGAGAATTTCTTACTCCTTGTTTCAGTGACTTGTTTCATCAAACTTGATCCTTAAATACATCCCAGAACGCTGTACTTACACAATAAACACAGTAAACCTACGGCCGAAATGAAATATAAGCCATAAACTGTATGTATTTTAATTTTAATTAAATTGCTTTATTGTGTATTGTCAGTATTTTATATTTTTGTTTTAATCGGCAGCTTTGTTGAAAACTGGATAAGAACGAAAGAATTTCACTTAAAGTTGAACTTAAAGAATTCTTGGGATTATTGTGGATCCGCGAACTTTGCCACTGGGAACGAAGGAAACAGTCCTGAATGCTGATAATGAAATTTATTACTCTCGTTAGAAGATTCACAGTGCAGATTTGCAACATCCTGTGCATTAGGAGTTCAACGTAAAGTGATTTGATTTATTTCCAGCAACGGACATTTCTCTCGTGATTCCATTTAAAGTTTGTACAAATGTGAACATTTCGACCAGCTGAGTATCTTTTATTACGGCAATGATTTTACGGTATTATTCATTAGGGGTTGTACAATCCATTTATTTTTATGTCAATCGACTAGTTGTGCACTTTAGAAAAATGGCGCAATCCTAAGGTAAGTTTATGTTTGCATTTTGCAACAAATTTAATTTCTATAATAAGTCTTGTTTTGCTTTTCAGTGGAACACAAGATTGGGTAATTTTTTTCCGACCGCTGGCGATTTATGTTCCTCAAATTGTGGAAAAGTTTTTCTACATACCTGAAGCCGCCACTTCCGCCACAGGCTTTTGTTGTTCGTGGGCCATAAATCCAACAACTGAAAATATAACGAAACCAGCGAACATGCTTGTGCTGGAGTTTACCGAGCAAACTATAAGAGCATCCCTAATGGGGAAGTAAAATTTTTAAATCAATAATGATAAGAGTGCATGGACAATAATGTTGCAATTACTTGTACACGTTGTTGGTGAATTTATTGTAGCTGCCAAGAGCAACAAGTGTACCCAATCCCAAGCCGTACGAGAAGAAGATTTGTGTGACAGCATCAATCCAAACCTTGAAATTTTCAATAAAAACAATTAAAAGAAAACCACCACCCAACCCCAATCCCACCCGGTGTAAATTCATTTACCTGAGATTCGCTTAGTTTCGAGAAATTCGGTATTACATAAAATTTGATGCCTTCCATTGCACCTGGCAGAGTGATGCCACGTATGAGCAGAACTGTGAGCAAAACGTAGGGGAAGAGGGCGGTGAAATACACAACTTTTCCTGTCCACTTGACACCCTTCCAAATACAGAAATAACATAAAATCCAGACAAGCAAAAGTGTTCCTGCCAGCTCCCATCGGATGTTGCCTACGTGCTCAATTCCAGGCGAAATCATCAGTGCACGTCGTCTAAATGTAATGAAACATATTACAGAAAACTTATTTTCAAATTTAAATTTTTTATAGCATACTCCCAGAATTCTTTGACAGGATCTGTCAAATCGGATGCTGACACATTTCCGGTTGTAAGAGCGCACATTTTCGTAAGACTGCTGTTGTACTTGTTTAGTTGCTCCCAGCAAAGGAGGTCCTTGCGTTCATAGGGATTTACGCAATTATCGGTGTTCCAGAAATTGTTGCAGGATCTCCATGGGACATCTAATTACGTAAATTGAATGCATTATTATTGTTCACATAAGGATTGTTGATAATGTGTCGTCCGCAGGACACTCACCAGCTCTCATCGACATGAAGAAATAGAAAATTGCCCATGCCAAAATTACTATGTAATAAACGTTCATCCAGCAGGACATAACTGCTGCTGCATACCCGATTCCTAGGTGGAAAATATTTTGTAATTGGAATTCAAGGTTTTTGGTTTTTTACCTTTAAAGATTGGAGCAATCTTGAACACACCCAAACCGCCAATTGTCAACATCTGGCCTAGTGCTAATTCCATAAAGAACATTGGAATACCAGCTAAGATTAACGTTAAAAAATATGGCACTAAAAATGCCCCGCCTCCGTTCTTGTAGCATAAGTATGGGAAGCGCCAAACGTTCCCTAAGCCGATGGCTAATCCAACGACGGATAAGATGAAGTCTAGCTTACTGCTCCATGATCCTCTTTCGGGCAGTGCAGCCATTTTAACTACCTGCAACACAATAATTGTCCTGGTGAGGTATTGCTCATTGAACTTAAATAAAATGCACTTTATAAAATTGCCAGTCCGTTAAATTAATTAATTAACAAACTGAAATTAAATAAATGAATCGACTAATTCATCCTTTAGAGACCATTTTATATCCTTCAAGTAAAAACAAAGACTTTCCCTCTAATTACTCTTATTATCCCGTTTGCTTTACCGAAAACCCTTTACAACAGTAGTGAGCATTGTAAAAGTCTCAAGACTCAAGCTTCCGGGACATAAATTTTCATTTATCTTCGGCCATAGTCTGCAGATGTCAAGGAATTGCCTCAATCTAGGTATCCCTGGGAACAGTGGGCCTGAGTGTTTCAGGCGAAACGTTCCCAAAATATTTTGGCAGTGGGTGTGAGGCGCTGCTTTCGTACTTCACCTCGCGTTCCGTGCACAAGGATCATCAGAAAATTTGAAATAACAACCAAAAGATTTAGTGCGTCCTCTGATGGTATTCAGTATTTGTAAGGGTATCAATGACTCAATGGCAAGGACTCATTCACATTTACAGTACGAGTATCATTTCGTCCTTGCAAAATTTTGGGACTTACCTGATGGTGTGTTACAGGGATCGCCGAGTCAACAGTGGTCTGCATGGCGGGCATTTCAATTGATTCCTCAGGCTTCTTCCTTATGTTTGTGGTTTCGTCCACTCCATGAAGTCCAGCCTCCTCCGTCATTTTTTTGGTCCCAACTCAGATAATTCTGAAAGAGAAAATTTGTTTCAAAGATCTTCAATAATTTGTTTTTTTTATTCTTATTTCAAATTCACGCATTTCTAATCATTTAAGCACATATCCATCGACACCCCTTAAAACTCCATTAAACTGTTTTTTTCTAACACCAAAGAGTACAAATTAATCTGTTGTCATAATTTGCTCCTTAAGCCAGTGAACTTTATGGTTACTTTGGCAAGGGGAGGGAAGTTAATAATTTTGGGCTAATTAGCGATGAACTACTTTCCCTGATTTAAGCCAATCGATGGCGTTTTTCATGAGTTCAGAAAATTTGGTTGAGAGAGGAAAGCAATGGCTTAAAACTAACAGTGTTGGTAATGACAGGGAGGGAGGCAGAAATAATAAAAGGGCAGGGAATTAATCAATAGCACTTTAGATTCAGAAATGATTCTTTGTGGAATTATGATTTTGAAATTGGATTTACATTTAGTAATTTTCCAAAACAAATATATTCAACTTTAACCAAGTTTTATTTTAAATAAGCAGTTTTCAAATCGCAAGTAAAACCAGCAACCAAAAAAATCACTAGAATTAATTCAGATTTACTGAAACCGAAAAATTACCAAAAACAATAATTATGAAAACTTAAATCTGTTATTGATGTTAAAAATTATGCAAAATGACATTAAATCAACTTTAATGAAAAGCAATAAATACATTTCCAATTAACGCACAGCTTCTAGAGGCTTTTCGAATTGCTATATTTACGTTTTTTCATTTTAATTGGATATTATTGAACAAAGAACGAACAATTTTATTATAAGTAAGCCAAGTATCCATCACTGTGCAGTGTGCATGTGTTCGGGACAAGATTAATTAGTATATCCCTTGGGCATTGATTTTCACAAATTATTGGCAAATTAATTAATTATGAATTGTTAAATGTTGTAAAAGTAGTTAATATAATGAATGAGAAATGCATATTCATGTTTATTTTATTTATTAACAAAATCGAGAGAAAAACTGTGCACAAGCGGTCCGAAGTCTTGTGTCCGCACTGTAGCAACATTTGAATCTCTTTAAAATATGTACCTTAAAGTAATTCTAAACTGCAGTCTGCACTGTTGTTTTATTTGATTTCAATTAGAAAAACAGTAATAAGTCATTATGGATGTTTAGTTGAAAGCTTAATTTCAATATAACAAGTAAAAATTCAATTGTAACAGTCACTTTAAAAAATCACATCACAGTAACATGAATCTCAGCATCAACTGACTCAAATCAAATATTGTGGGTAAACAAAACATCTGGAAGAAATGTTTAAATTAAAGACAAGATGACGTAATAAAATAAATGGAATGACAAAAAATACGTCAACAATTGAAGCCAAATACAGAAAGACACAGAAGTCAAAAGCAACGGTGTCACACTCGGAGAAATCTAAAGCCGAGCAGCACCCAGAGGTGGAGCACGGCTTAACGAGAAATGTCCGGTTGGCCGGTCATCTGAGCCTTGTCTACATTTTCTCTTTTTTTAAAGTTATATGTTTTATTTAATTTTTTACACACTCCACTCCCAGATCATCCCATTCAGCATTACTAGAAAATTGCGAAACACGAATTGATTGTCTCCATAAAATCTCTCGAGCCAAAGGAAGTTCAGCCACAGACGACAGACCAATGCACGCGAACCAAGGTGGAAGAGGAAGTCCTCTTTGGGATCTTCTAAAACTGATTACGCATCTAATCAAGCCTTGATACAGTTTAAATCAACAAATTAAGAGCAGAAGGAGAGCCTCAGTGCGCTGAGCATCATCAATCTGGCAATGCAAACTTAATTAGGGTATGTGAACTCAATTATAGTATTGCTTAGTCCATAACTAAGTAATTGTCGTAGCACAGGAGGAACAATGGCAACCGGCCATGCTCAATTGGAGTCCACCTCCCAATCGGGCGTATGTTGAGCCCATTCCGAGCAGAGCCCCGCATCTTCTGGCTGTTCGGCCGATCCCCGGGTAGTGGACCCACCGGCCGGAGGATATGATGGGTGGTATGTTTTCGTTTTTATTTTTTTATTCTTCTTCTCATTTGTGTTTTTATTTGACCGATAATTATCCTATTAGGTCGCAGATTATCATCACACTTTTCCCCTTCTAAATCAATTCAAGTAGCTAAACGAACACGTACCAAGAACCAAGCCATGATAGTGGAGCGAGCTGTTGCTCTTTGGTGAATTCCCCCCTTGAGTGTATGTATTTATTTTTTTTGATATAGATTTTTTTTTCGCAAAGTTCCGGTATGATCATAGATTTTGTTTGAAATTATTTAAGTGGATGGTTTTAGGGATGTAGCACTATACAAGCGTGACACGGATTTCCGGAGACTGATGATGCGAAGGTATTTCGATCAACGTGTGGGAATCAACCCAATGTGAATTCCTCGAAGTCTCGCGTTTTCGATTAAACAATTTCGAAATTTATAATAGCTGATGAGTGATGACAAATGTATCATTCGACGATTGCAATCACTTTTGTTTCAATTAGTGCTAAGAGGAATCTGTAGTTTGTTCAATGGGTGTGAATAAATGTTGATAGTTCGTAGCCCTTTGAGAGTTAAGAGATTTTTGTCGGAATACGGTGATAAATCACTTTTTATGTAGCAAATTAATGGTGGCTCTTAATATGTGATACCGGTTTTAATATAAATATTTATAAATATGATTTTAATGACGATTATGAATTAATACGAAATATCTTCAATTGTACTTACGACATTTAAGGTGTTATTAATAATTACAAAAATAGTTCTGATGATCTCGAATCCCGATTCTAATACATCCATTTGCCGACAGCGATGAAACAAAAAGGAAACAGCCGAAAACAAGAAAAGGACTGATCACCTCCGACATATTTGCAATATTAAATCGGTTTGCAGACAAACTCAATAAAACTACAATGCAATAATTATATAAAATCCATTAAACTATTTCAGAATTGAACTAATCCAATAGTAAATTGATCTTTCAGTAGAATTCTCAAAAATCAAAATAGGAAAACTTTTACATTTGGTCGGATCCCCAAAAATCGCATTTCGAGACACTTTGTGAATTCAAACCGAGTAAAACTTCAAAAGGTTACCACCCACCGAAGTTCCACTGCTTTGTTTATAGCTGTTCCACTAAATTAAGGATACAAATTGTGCGGAAATTTAGAATGATTTGAAACAGAAACAACATTCACCGTTCAATTGCAGATTTCGCACAGAATACTGAAGAATCAGAGGTGAGCATTGATGGGTTAGATTTCAAATAGGGTGTGCGGAAACAGATTACCTTAAATGGATGATTACGTGGAAATTGCACAGAAATGGCGAATTGTATTCCACCAAAATTCGATTTCGCTAAACAGTTGAATGGGCAAAGTTATAATATAACCGGGAATTGACATTGTTCGAATGCTGCAACAAAGTTTTCTCGAGAGTTTTCTGTTTTATTATAAAACTCCACTGACATTTTCGGAAGTTTAAACAAATTATGAAGTAAATTGCTTCGCAGTGGCAAATGCCGTCCTCGCCGAGTTGCTGTTTAAAAACTCAATATTCCGCAGCACCTCTACAGGAGCTACTTTCATCTAATATCCGGAAGAATACATTCCCTTTATTTTACAAATAATAGTAAATATTAACTGGAATTTTGCAAAATTTATTGTTTTTGTTAAGTGATAATAAACTGAAAAGTGTATCCCATGACGTAATGCGTATTGAGCCAGCAACTTAGCGGTATCATCAGCAACAAAATATACTCAAAATTGACTACATAACCCAATAACCATTATTATTACGGATAGGTACTCTTATATGCGGTTATCGTGGCGCACGGATGCCTGTTGCCGTCGCTTTATTTATTCATGTGCGGGTGATCATAAAAATGTCTGTGGTAAAATTTGTGGAAGCGCATTACTGAAACTGTTTTTTCGGTTTATTATAAATAGAATTATTCAATATAATTGATTTTCATATTATCGTGAACCGGTGCTGCTTAATTTGTAATAAAATGGGAAACATGAGTGATTCCGAAAAAATGACAGTAATTGGTTTTTGGGACAAATAAACATTAGACAAAATTGGTTTAACGAAATTGGAAAGTTAGTTAACATTATGACAAGGTAGTGTTTTTTTTAGATGGACAGAACAAGAAACACCGTCATTACGAGTTAGTGAACAATATTCAGTTTAACAAATTAATGATAGTTTAAGACAAAATTTTTGCCAATTTTTTTTAAAATCCTACTTATGCAAAATATAAGAATGACTTGCGAATTGTTTACTACACTGATAAAAGCAATAAATTGAAGTTCACCTGCTATGTATGTCAATTATTCCTTCTCACAAAGGTGGTTACTGATAAACCGACAATTACGATGTTCCTTGAAACTCGATCAATTCAACAAAATTCACAAGAAAGAATTCTTAAATCCAGATTTTAATAAATTAGTTGTGTTATTTTTTAGTTACTAAATATTCACTTTTCTCGTTTCACACTTTACAAGGACCAGAAAACTTTCAAAATGTTAAATTTACCAATCGAAATGTTAACACAAGAACAACAACCGTAGTATCGAATGTTTTACGTTTTATTAGTTTGTTTTGTTTTTTTATTGTTATTACTATTTTTTCTCGCTGCACTTCGTTAAAAATAATTTTTTAAATGAAACCACTAAATTGTTTGATTCGAATTGTGTAACAAAATATTTTAAATATGTCGCAAATTTCAAATGTTGAAATAACGGTTAAAAAGTAACTTTAATATTATCCGTAGATGCTCATCATGATCGCGCTATTGTGATAAGATGAGTAGTCACTGTGATTGAAGTAATTTTTGGACACTACTGAATATTGCAAAACTAACTGGCACCTAACTAAAACTTCCATTCAGGCCCCCACATGGCTTGAGGTCTCTCAAACTACTGATTTAGAGTGCTGAATAGATCTCTGCTGGAAAATTTTTGTATGACTGTACCTCAAATTGTGGAAGGGGGTAACGTAAAATATAGTTTGCAAGGCGCCCATGAACTGATCCCCCTCGCTCTTATATACAACATAACACAATGGATCCCATTGTTCTTTCCTCTCCACTATCGTTTGAGCAATCCGTATCTATGGAGTACTAAAAACGCTATGCAAAAAACTGCCCCTGTGGAGTGTGGGTGTCTCTTTTTGGCACTCTGGAAGTTACCGTTAAGGTACACATAGTCATACTATTTTTAAATATGTCCTTAATCAAATGCAGTCACTCTTTTGCACTGATTAATGTTATAATTTTCCTGTTCTTTTCTAAACTATCCTGAAATTTTAAGTAATCGTCAGCAAGATGCAATCGACTTAGCTTAGAAATAAAGGATTAAATTTGCTTCAAATATGCCATAATTTTAGCCTCGCATTTTTTTTTTTTTATCATATATATGTATGATATCACAAAAGATAAAGGGTATTCTTTGAGGAAAATTTGTTCTGCTGAGCAATTTGCAGACAATAATTAAAAGCTTATTGTGGAGCATTTCTTGAGGTGGTCTGCACACTTTCAAGGACATCTTTTGAGGATGCAGACTTTTTTGTACTTGTTGAAAATGTTTAAATTTTGCTGCCATTGTCTGGCAGCAGTGATGTGACACCATTTCGATCTTACTAATTTCCTTTCCATTTATTATTTCTGAAAATAAAAATCTATTTCATGGAAATCCTTTACTTTCCATCTAAGCACACTGCATGCAATATGAACAAATTAGCTTAGTTTAATATGCAATAAAAAAAAATTGAATAAAAAATTATCACTGAAGAACCCGAGATGCAAGATTTTAGAAAACGATTCAAATTTCCACAGGTGTTCGGATGCTGAAAAAATATTCCAAAGGATAAAACGTGCACATAAAATTACACAGTTTACCTGAGAGGATAACTATAGTAATTCATGGTAGCTCACTAAGAAAGGCTAAAAGTAATAAGAGGATTCACCTACAAAATTGTTATTGTGAAGCAGAGCAAAAAGGTGATAAACTTACCTTGTATTAAACCTTAAACAATGTGTGAGGGGGGGTTGGGGTGGGGGTGGAAATGCATATGCATGGATTAGGAGGTAGAAAGGATTCTGTGTGTACACTAATATGTCATCTGGCGGATGTTGCGGAACAGGAACCATTTTACTTAGAGCTCTTCGGTACGGTATTATGAACACAAGAAGCTCAAGGATGTGTACACGTTTGTGACACAATAAAAAATAAAAAAAAGGGCAACAACAACAACAAAAGACCTTTGATAGCTGTAAGAATTATGTAAAACTATGCTCCTCAGAGCAGACCCTTCAGTTTCTGATGTTAGTTTTACACAATTTTTGAACTTTCTCGTATCTTAAAGTGCTTCAGAAGAGGTAGAAATTTTGTGTAATTGGAAGATACATAAAAAGTTTATTAAAAAAAAAAAAATGCCGAAACACAAAAGAAGTCAATACCTTACTCAAATACAAACTTGATTTTTAACTTTGTCTTTGTCCCTTCCGGAACAGTTTTCGGGGAGCTTTATATGAAACAAAAATCAATTTATTTATTTATTTATTTTTTGATTTTGTGAAAATCCAGAATTTCATATTAACAAAAATAATTGTAAAACATTCAAAATATCTTTGGAATCTTCATAATTTAAATGGGAAATCGTGTTTGACTTATTTAATAAATTACTGGGAGTTTTCCCTAAACCAGAGCATCTCGATTTTTATCGTGGATGTTTCTTCGTCTGTCACGAATTGGAAAGGTATTTTGAAAAATTCCTTTCTTCCCATTTCAACTCGAATGATAATAGATATAATTTGACAGGTTGTGCGGATACACAATGAGTGTTTGGTAATCGTTCAATATGATGTCAAAATCCAATAATATTATTGCTCTGCACAATTATATAATTTATTTATGGGGTTGGAATGGGAGAAAGAAACTTCATCACTAAATTTATGCGATGACGTTAGTTTCAAGGAAACCTTTTACGTCCTGTTTCGGTTTCTCATCAAAAATCGATAAAATTCAATTAGCTGCTTTTGGTTTAAGACATGATTGAAGTCTATGTGTCGTTGAAATTCTTCCCGCAGAAAATAGCGTGCCATTTTGGAATAATATCTTTGAATTTTGACAAGGAACTGGGATAGGTTGAGAGTTGGGATAGAGTTCGATCCTCGGGGACGAATTATGTCGGAGCCTATCTGGAAGTGGAGCAACAAATTCGCTCAGATCGTTGAAGCTGTAAAAGAGCCATAAGTCATTTTATTTGACAGGTGACTACTACATGTGCAGCGCGACGGTCAGTGATCAGCCCCTAGACATTATTATTTCTACAACTTGTCCATTCATGAACGAGGGAGAAAAATCCATGTGTAATTTTATCTATCGGACGATGTGAAGATTTTTCCACGCTATTTCAATGGGCTCATGACGACTGGCGGACACTGAACATCATGGGCATGGGCAGTGGGCACCCACCCCCCGGATCCGTTTTACACGTGCACTTCCGCTAGGGAGAGTGTAAATTTACCCACATTGAATTATTAAAAAATTACAATGATGCCGAAGTGTGTTTTGTTTAATTGCGTTGCCTTTCCTGTCGTCGGATTTGCGAATATTTCGTAATAATATTTAAACCATGTTTATTAGAGTTTAAATCAGGATAATTTTTATAATTAACCACTAATAACAAAAAGCAATATTTTTAAGCGAGACATAAATCGGAAATTTATGTGAAAAACATTTTCACTTCTTGACTTTAATTTATAAGACAATATTTTTGAATCGTGATAATCTCGTAATTGAAGAACATAAACGATATTTTCAAACTATCGATATACTATTCGAATTAGAAATATAATTTAACTTTCTTTCGCATTTAGTTGTAATAAGTATAGACAATTGATTATGTTAAAGTAATGGGGTATTTTCCAATCTACAATTGCTGTAAATTACTTTCATTCAAGAACGCTGAGGGATAGGTACCTTTAGATATGGTGATTACATTAAGTTCCACTCAAATTCCGAATTTCAAATAATTCCGTATGTTTTCGAATATCAGAATTCCAAAGTTTGTTAAAACCAAAAATAGAAAAACAGACAGGAACTTGAGTTTACATTAACATGCTTAAAAATTGCATTGCTTCTAAAATTAAGAATTATTTCTGTCTGTGCAACAATAAAGCCATTAACAAAGGTAATGTTGGGTTCATCATGTAAATTTTTTTATCTATTGCCACTTCCGCTATCGTAGTCCAGCCGCCGCATAATGTGAAATGCCCGAAGAGGTTACTACAGCAAATGGTTTATCTAAACTGTTGCTGGTACACCTCCACAACCACATCAAGTTGGGGCGATTGCAAAAAAAAATGGAAAGCTTTAAAACAATAAACAACGGAGGAACCACAAAAAAACACTAGCTAAAATAAATTGAAAAAAAGAACCAATAAGCGGGATGATTTTGTACCTATTTGAATATGTGGTTAAAATCACTCTGAGGGGTGATTGCTTTAAGTAATATTGCTGATTTTTTTTTACACTCCGGCGTTATAACAATTTATTTTTGTCACAATTTGACAGATGATTTATGTCTTCTGAAGCTTATTGGAATGCAAGCGGAATTGAGGCTTCAAGATGTGAGGAAAAATAGGGTCGCTCTGGTTCATTCACGAATGCCATCGTCTGAGGGTAATACCATTACATGGTGACGATGGGACTGGAAGTTCAATTGTGATTACTCTTATTAGCGTGAAGGAAGCTGGAAGTTTGCCTGAATTTAGATTGGATTGCATTAGTCCCGTGTTAAAAAAAATATATTAATAAATAAATCAGTTCAAATAAATTGTCCGGTCAGTGGGAAAAGATAATAATTTTTCGCAACGCCTAATAACTGTTAACAGAACTTTTATGTATTAATAATATAAAATGTATAGTTGACAGATTTGTACATGCTTTGTACATATTATGTTTCGATATAATATCTAATTAAATATGTCGAGTTTTTGGTTTTTTTCGTTGGCTAATTAATCAGTTGCCATAATGGCACACAACAGAGTGAGTTGCTTCTATGAATAATGTGTGGAATTGAGCCAAAAAACAGAAAGAAAGTCGGCGACGACAATACTGTGAGAATTCTGGAACAAGAATATAGGGCGCCGAAATGCTTCCCCAATTGAATTATCGGATCGATATCGCATTCAGGGAGTCGCTGGAATCTATTGTATCAAATATTTTAGAAGGTATAATCTTTAGTTGAAACTCTTTAATTTGCAATTGACTGGGAAGAAAATATTAAGATTTTTTTGACCTACTTCGAATCAATTAAGCACACTTTATGAAACTGATTTTAAATTTTGCATATGCCCAATAAGTAAATTAATTGATTTATTTAATATATTTCAAAGCACACAAAACGTACAGTAATAACTTACAAATTTACTGAATTTTCATCAACAAATTACATGTTTTTTTTTACTGTAGATAAAGGCAATTCCCATTCAGATAATTCTCAAAGCCGTGTCCTTAAACAACGATTGCGATAAAATCCTCGAAATATCCTTAAAGTCTGGAAGTATTTCCAAATTCCCAGGCAAATTTCACCAATCTTAAGAACTATCTGTCGAAAATGAAAGTGCCTTCATCAAGCACAGGCACTTTTCTCGGGAGTTATGTTGTTAAGCCGAGAGAAAGGACGAAAGAATACTGTTTTACATATTCCGATAATAACTCAAAAGATTTTAAGGACATTTTTTATGTTAAGTTTACGTAAGTCTTTTTCACGCTAACATGTAGAATTTATGAATATGGATAAAAAAAGAAAGAAAAAAATTATTTCAGAGGAAGCATCTTGTCAGTAATCTTCGTTCATTTTCTAAACGACCGTCAAAATCTAGCTTATCTCAGAGTCATCCTTGATTTGCTATAGGCAGTTCATGACGGTACATTTGTACCTCCAGGAAACTAGACATCTTTCGGAGAGGACTATCTTGCTGATAACGAATGGGGAGGTGTTGTCGCGGAAAAATGATTGTACAAATGCTAATATCCTTGGCACATGCACACAATCCTTGTCAACTAATCTGCCATGAGGATCTATCTAAATCATTTCAAAAGTTTTCGGCGTGTGTGCAATAAAATAAACTGGAAGGAAAATTCTCCCTCTGCTTTTTCTCAATTTTATTATCGAATCGAATCTGAATGCCGTTACTTATTTTCACCTTTATCGTCCCACTCAGCGCCCCAGAAGCCTTTCGTCTTAACTAAGCGCGTGCCTCCTGGAATCCTTCCTCTACAAAATATATCCTCATATGAAACAAGCACAGAAATGTCATGAATTTGTATGGGGAGACGGGGTGTGAAAGATTTGATTTTTGGCTTCCTATTCTGACCAGGATAGGGGTGGGTCACGAACGTATTTGCTGTGTTGATCTACTCGTTATCTTCCTATTCACAAGTGTATCTAATTATCCATCAGCTAATCAAGTGGATAAAAGAGTTTAGGAATTAAGTGAACTTCTTCCTCTACTAAATTGATGTTTGATTCACAAAAATTGTGCACATGTTAGCAGATATTCTGGGGGAGGCGAGGGTTTTCCGCACTGATTCCAATCACAAAATTCATTCGCCCATTTGTAAATGACTGTGCCAGAGAGAATTACCCTTTAATGAAGTATAACTTTTCTCGGCTCAAAGTGTTTTATTCTCATTTATTCCTGGATTCCTGGAAAAGCTTATAACTATTCTATATTTAAGTGGCGAGGAAAAACATATAAACATTGGATCCTTGATTCCTTGATTTATTGCAAAATGATTTTCATTCAATATTTGCCATTCTACCATTTTCCATTTCTGTTAAAATTGTTTAAATAGCTGTTTTCTTGGAACAACAAGTGCCTCATTAATACTTCTCTAAGTGATTCTCGAATGTTTAATGGTTTGATTTATTGGCAATTCATGCGAAGTCGTCGTCTGGTAATCACGATCTCATCCGGTGTCTTTTAATTACTTCCCATTACCGAAAATTCTTGCTTCTGCGTTTGATGGCATCTCATCTACTTAAGAGGGTTGAGGCTAGTTCTGCACTGGCGATTAAATCAACACCCTGACAGAAGTATTGTCATTTGGGAGGATCCAGCGACACCTTGCCGCCCCAACTGCACCAGCACCCACCCCCTTGGCATTCACCTCCAGACATTCGTCGTTGGTCGCTTTTTAATCGTTTGCTCATCTGCGATATATTTCCATCCGGGATCCCGGGCGAAACAGATGCTGGATGAGGTGTTCAACTTGCGGGGACGCTATTACCTACACGACGAAATGACGATTACTGCGATCCCTGTACGTCTGCTGACTCCTTTCGGGTGTCCTCACAACTAGTGGGTTCCACTATTCTAACGGTTTCTCGTCAGTGAGAATACAGCCAAGTGCCAGAATCCTTTATCCTTCGTGCAGGTTTCACACTCTCCTAACTAAATAACAATATCCATTCGCAACTCGTCCTGCCCGCCACCAACCGATACCTTCCCCCGCCCTTTGTGGCAGGAAAGACTTGGCTTGCCCTTAATGGTTTAAATTTCTTGTGTTTCCCATGAGAATTAAGTGGCCAGGACACTGAGTACATTGGATGTGGGTATCCCTTATTCCCTGGTGTGGTAAAGTGGCCGGAGGCCATTCTCCGTACGTGGATGGCGGTATTTAAGGGTCCGGATTCCGGTCGTCTGAAACTTCCAAGTTCGAACGACACTTACAAGTGCGAAACAGTTAACAACTCATGTTTTGCACACTCCACGAAACTTTCGCAACCGTCGGGCATCGGCGATGATTATCTGATCCTGGAGCCTGCATCATTCCTCCATATGCTCCTCGATGCTATTGCTATCCAGAAATCAACGAGAGGAGATTAAGGGAGATAAGCAGCTTATGCAAACTGCGTGGAGTGGACCGACAAACACTAAAGAAACAGGGATTAACTGGGATCATCTTTGGAAAACATTTGCTCGTCCGTGACAAAAATATCACATTAAGTGCTTGCACTTATTGTTCCATTTCTCTCTGCCTTTGAATGCATTGTTCCACTTTTAGTTTAATCAAAAAAACCTGCATGAAATTCGAGTTGAATGTGGCTTAAAATTTAACTGCATCTTCTGTTTTTATTGAACGTTTGATTTGTAATCATCAAAAACGTCTTGAACTGCAAATACATAAAATTGTACGATTGTACTTCCAATTCTGCTGAAGCAATAAAAAGAAGCTTCGCGAAACTTTTATTTTATTTTTGGTACAAAAATATAAAACTGAAAAAGTAACATGAAATCTTTTTGCGTTTGTACATTTGCTTGGTTTCCTTACTTTTACTTTACAATCTTAACATAACGGTAAATCCATGCTATTATAACTCAGAAGTGTTCATTATGATTTTCTAGTATTCCATCGCCCTTTGAGTTGGTAGCAGGAGGAGAATTGGTAGAATTTTCCACAACAGATTCCTTTCGGCGGTCGTCCTCTTCTGTGATTCTACTAAATTCTTCATCGATAAATTCTAAAAGTTTTTCCTCGTACAAATCCCGGTAGTAAAAACGCCTTGCTTCCTAAAAATAGTTTTATTAAAAATGGCATAACAAAGTTTTTTCGTACTTCTCGCGGCTTGAAGAAATCCTTGGTTATATCTCCTTGAACACGATAAAACTCCAGATTGTTCTTCATTTCCTCGTTGTTTGGGTAAAAAAGTAAGTAGCTCTCCGCACTTCGCACAGCGTCCAGTTTTTGGCCGACTGTGTAAGAAAATTTTGTTAAGGAAAATGTTTTCTGTTGGAGTTTAAAGTACCTTGGAAGTAGGAGTACTGCAAGTAATCGTACATGCTCGGATAGAGGTCACTGTAGTATCGTCCGTTTATATACGATAACTCAGCTGTGCAGTTTCTCTTGCATCTGATGCCAAAAACATAGTGATCTGAAAAAGAAAAACAAAGAAGGGATAATTACACACAATTAATATGAGGTATAATAAGTGAATATTAGTGAACTACATTAAATTATTGGATAAACTAAAAGAAAACACATGGAATTTCATATAAAAGTAAAGAGTACAGGCACGGAAAAGCAAATGTTTTCCGAAGATGATCCCAGTTAATCCCTGTTTCTTTAGTGTTTGTCGGTCCACTCTACGCAGTTTGCATAACTGCATTAATCTCCTCTTGTTGATTTCTGGATAGCAATAGCATCGAGGAGCATATGGAGGAATGATGCAGACCTCTCTACTCCACTGTCCTGGTCGACTTGTGATGGGCTCCAGGATCAGATAATCATCGCCGATGCCCGACGGTTGCGAAAGTTTCGTGGAGTGTGCAAAACATGAGTTGTTAACTGTTTCGCACTTGTAAGTGTCGTTCGAACTTGGAAGTTTCAGACGACCGGAATCCGGACCCTTAAATACCGCCATCCACGTACGGAGAATGGCCTCCGGCCACTTTACCACACCAGGGAATAAGGGATACCCACATCCAATGTACTCAGTGTCCTGGCCACTTAATTCTCATGGGAAACACAAGAAATTTAAACCATTAAGGGCAAGCCAAGTCTTTCCTGCCACAAAGGGCGGGGGAAGGTATCGGTTGGTGGCGGGCAGGACGAGCTGCGAATGGATATTGTTATTTAGTTAGGAGAGTGTGAAACCTGCACGAAGGATAAAGGATTCTGGCACTTGGCTGTATTCTCACTGACGAGAAACCGTTAGAATAGTGGAACCCACTAGTTGTGAGGACACCCGAAAGGAGTCAGCAGACGTACAGGGATCGCAGTAATCGTCATTTCGTCGTGTAGGTAATAGCGTCCCCCCAAGTTGAACACCTCATCCAGCATCTGTTTCACCCGGGATCCCGGATGGAAATATATCGCAGATGAGCAAACGATTAAAAAGCGACCAACGACGAATGTCTGGAGGTGAATGCCAAGGGGGTGGGTGCTGGTGCAGTTGGGGCGGCAAGGTGTCGCTGGATCCTCCCAAATGACAATACTTCTGTCAGGGTGTTGATTTAATCGCCAATGCAGAACTACCCTCAACCCTCTTAAGTAGATGAGATGCCATCAAACGCAGAAGCAAGCATTTTCGGTAATGGGAAGTAATTAAAAGACACCGGATGAGATTGTGATTACCAGATGACGACTTCGCATGAATTGCCAATAAATCAAACCATTAAATATTCGAGATTCACTTTGAAAGTATTAATGGAACACTTGTTGTGTTGGTGATTACTGGCATGAAATAAATTTTGATTTCACAAAGTACATAACTATTTTCTAGTGAACACTTAAAGTGTGGGAGGAATTGTTTACCTGGATTTGTTTTTGGAATTAGGTTTTATTGATCCTTAGTTTTAATTTAAAAAGGGAATTTTAAACTCACTTGATACAGACGTGACAAAATCCGGCATCCATCCCTGGTGAAATTCGCCTTCACAAAAGCTACGACATTTTTCATGCTCTTGAAGCCAAATTTTTAGAGCATTTTCTATAAGTTCAATGGCGTATTTCCATTGCTTCTCTTCGTATTTGTCGACTCCGTCTTGATAAAAAGACGAGAATGGCTGGAATTTGATTGGGTGATTTGTTAAAGAGAGAAGTTCGTTGAAATAAACAATTCAATACATACTTTGTCCTCGAAGTCTATCAATTTTTCCAGGTCGAATTGCTGCAGTTTTGCGTAATATATAATATTTTTCTTCATTAGATTATCTCCTGGATTGGCAACGAGAGCAGTGTAAGTTGCGGAAATCGCTTTTTCCACTTCATGGTCCTAAAAAAGAATAAATGAAACTCAATTTAATGCTCAACAGCCAATGCTAAACAATGTTCAACTCAAATTAAAATAATAGCATTTGAAAGTTATGTCAAATTACGTTTGCCGAAATCAGAGTTTTAGAAGTTTTTTATTCCATTTAATGTAAAAAGTTTTTTGTCGCTTCTTAGGCAGCGTTTGAATTCCCACCAATTCAGTTTTACATGAACTCCTGGAATTTGGTAATAATGATCATCATCAGGAAAAATTCGTCACCGAAACTTGCAGAAAAACTTGCTCAATATAATAAGACTATCCTTCATACCTTCCATCGTTTCATCCAAACTACGAAATAAATTTCCGGAAATTTTCCTGCCCGTTCAAGAATTTACTTAGCCGTCCTTAAATTTTATTATCGCACTTTTTTTTCCCTTCCGGGAAGTTCAACTTCACACATTTCCCACTGGCATTTGTGTTAATTGCATATAAAACTCTGAGCCTTGTTGGCAATAAAATGGAACTCCCTCGCCCAAGGGTGTACTCCCGTAGGCTCCTTGGATATACTTGGAAACGCTTACTTCATTTTTCGTTCCGCCTTCCTCTGACTTCTCATATATAGTTTCAGGGATGCTAACGTAGTTATCCTGCTAGTGAATTGTATTGTTACTCTCATCATTCGAAAATTTTGTTATAAACCACATTACTTAACACTTCTCGAATGTCCCGACGGACTTAGAAGGATGCAATCATACTCCCCATGTGGATGAAATTTACGCCTACATTTTATGTGACTCTCTTTTTTGGCTCTCCTTACAACAACCTGAGAATGTAACAAATTAAGCCACGTTGATTGTGTTAAGGGTCACATTCGCTGGAACATGATCCTAACTGCTACGGTTTTTTCTATACATTTTCTTCAAGTGAGTGCCTTGAAACATTTATAAAAAGGAAGCTACAATAGGATATAGTAGTATTTGTTTCTTTCGAATTGAATGTGCGAATAGTTTTACTGTTTTTTTTTGCAATCGGATATCATCGTTGTTCGACATTTTACGAATGTTTATTCAAAGCAAGTGGATGACTTCCGTGGGACACGTTTTGTCTTAGTTGAGTAAAAGAAAATAAAAAGTAGAAGCAATAAAGACAAGGGGCAACATTTTAAAAATATAATAAAATAAAGTCTACGACATGCCATTCAAAGCCATATAGTATCCTGAAACTCACTCTATAGTAGCACAGCTGCAGGTATTCATATGGTTTCCGCATTTTGAATATTTCCTTCTCCTCGTGACGAAATATGAAGAAGCGCGGAACGTCCTTCAACTCCTCCCGGCGGCAACGTTCCATGCACAACGTTTTGAACACCATTTTCTCGAAAAATTGCCGGTGCTCGAAATCCTCTTTGAATTGGGGCACATATCGATCCCTTTCGATTTCACACTTGATCCTGCAGCCGGTAATCGAGTCATAGTAATTGTGATACATCACCAGCGATCGTTCCAGATGATTTATGCACGCTTCCCAATCGTTGGCCAGATACGCCCGCACCCCTTCATCATAGTAGTCCAGAAATGTAACGATACGCTGCTCTGGCACAGTATCTACAGGGTTGGGATCATCTCTGGACCTCGTGTCCAGGAATACTTCATTTATCACATAATCAGTCCACTTTGTTGCATTGGAGTTTGCCTGTGTAATCGCAACCACCGCGAGCAGCATAAAAACACTTCTTGTTATCATTTTATCGGGCCGAGCACACAACACAATTGACACAGAACAGCACGCGGAGTCTTCTGCAGCATCCGACAATTGCTGTCAAATATGACCGCAGAGATAATCACTCGGATGACACACGTACGAGAGGTTTGCCGCCGGCAACTGTTGAGCATGCACTACTCGTCCAGTGGAGCTCCAGCCTCCTAAATCTTATTTTCATAAGTCAGATCAGGTCTCCATCTGCCAAGGGCTGCCTGGGATAATTGTGTAATCAAATTCTCTGCACTTAACGACTGGGCTAGCTGCAGAGGTGTGCAACCTTGTCTGCAGGCGCAATGCACGAGATTTTGATCTCGATGTTTTGTTTACACTCTATAAGTTACGTTGTTCTATAGTATACATTTCTACTTCAGAAAATCGCTCACTTCATTTCAGGTCATTCGTCAAATTTGACCCGCTTTACGAAAAGTGGCGGACATTAACTAAAATAGTTTTAAATTAAAGAAAATAATTTGACCTTTCATGGTATATAAATTTTTTCTTTTTAAACAATGGGAGAAAAAAGTTATTTATTTTAATTCAGGAAAATCTTTCGACGGCTAATTAACGCACTTGCTGCTATCCAATCGAGCTAAAACTTTACAGATAAGTTCGTTATTAATGATAATGCATTCTATCAAATTTTTATCTCATTATCACAGAAGGAACGGATACAATCTTTATTAATTATACAAAAATGATAACGTTCTGCATTGTGCATAAAAAGTATTATCATAAAATCAAGTCATCTTGATATTTTTAAACTAATTTCCTAATTCAAAAATTATATAAAGTTAATCCATCTTTGATCTTTTTCAATTAATTTCCTAGTACAGCCCCTAGAATATCAGACGATTTCTTAATATTTTCTCAAATATTTCCTCAAATCACTGATTGATTTGCAAACACCACCATACACGCTCAAATCTGTACGTTCGCAAGCAAAATTTGAGAAAAAAGTCTGTCGTGGAAAAAAACTTTTGAATTTTTACAAGATTCCCGTTGCCAATAATATTGCGACTAAGACCATATTAAATTAGAGTTATATATCAACACATTTTGCTATATTTGGGTATGGTTTCCATACTAAAGTGCTCAGTGGCCTTTGTTGATAATAGTCTACAATCCGTTATAATCAAATTTTTTTGCTTCACATTTCTCATAGAAATTTAGAAAATATTTCGTTTTAAAATCAAATGAATTTGCGTTTCAATTTGCATACAACAGAAGTGAGAATCTTAAATATGTATTATGTAGATCCATCTAAAAATTTTATTTCCTTCGTAGCAAAGCATCCCCACTTAATATTGACAAGTTGAATGCTGACAGATTCGATAACCCTTGCAAATGGAAATCATTTCGACACTCCAAAAGGGCGAGTTTCATTCACCTTTTAAGTATTTCCCTTTCTGTGGTGAATTCAAGAAAGGTATAATATGAAATTTCTTCAAAATCATATTGTTGCAAAAATAAATTGCAGCTTGTGAATTTCAGCGATATCATTGGATCATGAAATAGCAGAATTTAATAAATGAGTTTTTTTCTCTCTCATTTTAATAAAATTCTTAATCTACTTACTGAAAAGTTGAAAGAAACTCACTGGAAAAAATACTTTTCTGCAGTTATATTAAAATTCTATGAAGAATTTTTTAAAAAACAAGATATGGCAAAATTCCTTTCCACAAAATGAGCTTAGTGCACAATAAAAGAAAATTTTTAAGATGATAAAATCCATTTAATCGTTTTCCGTGTATTTCTTTAGAAAAATTTCAATTATTGTTTTCTGGAGTATTTTTATTTCTTGTGTACAAAATATGCTTTCTTCTGAAAGCAAAAATTGCATTAATAAAAAATGTTTATACTAAAACAATTTACCTTTTTTCGAGCAATGAAATGAAAGTTTTTGAAAGACAAAATACAATACAAAAATATGTAAGTCCACAAATATCGCTTTATCCATACATACATAATATTGTTGCTTATATAATATGTTTCAGTTTGCAGAAAATTTTTTAGAAATGAAATAAACATTAATAAATATTATAAATACATTGTCTCGCAAAATACCAGGTTAATACATTCTCGAAAAGGATGCAAAATATTCTAGGGACTAATAATTTCTTGTTTAGGCGAAAATCTTATGACAGAGAAATTTATTCCGTAGAACAAGAAGAACTGGAAAATATGAAAGTGCCAGAAACTGAATCAAGGCTGGGAACCTGAAAGGACGACACAATGAATATTGCTTTGAATCCTAGATGAGCTCCTTTTGGGGTGGACTGTGGACCTAAGTTAACAGTATATTGTCAACAAATTCTGATTTTTTTGTGTCCCACAATGGATGCCATAATGTAAATGGCATTTATGAAAATATATGAAGATGGCATAATTTTTGGGAATTGGATGTGATCAACAAAAACAGAGCAAAATGAAAGAACGCTAATAGATCACATTTTTCAGTGAGATTATATTAACTAATTATCTAAACGACATCCTGTTCAAAATATCAAATAAGACATTTTTATATTCCACGAATTTATAACCGTAATCCATAAATCTTATTTTAATGGTGAATGCTGATTTTGATTTAAAAACAAACGCTTCCTTATTTTCCACATATCGTCTCCATTGTTTACAAAGGTTTTTTTCAAAGCCACTAACTCAAGTGTTCATCTTCTGAGAAACCCTCACAATTGATTCGTCAGCGAAAATTTTCAACGGATGTGCGGTCGCTGAAATTTTCAGAGAGCAGAAATACGCAGGCGTGTGCTGCTCAGATTCGTTCTTATTGTATAAACAAAGGCATTACGTAATTCGAAGAAATAAAGCTCTGAAGTGTTCTGTCCTGGAATTTAAAAGGCGGAGGCGAAATGCGTGCTTCGAACTCGAAGCTAATTGCCGATTTGAAGATAAAAATAGAGTGCGTTAGCGTTTGTTTAAAGTTTTTTAATCCTATACTTTATTCATGATGCAATTACATGGAACCACTTCGAAATGTCGTTAACACTACCGCAAATAATAATTATTAATAGTAATTGATAAGAGTATAATGAATGATTAATGCTGTGTAATATATGTGGCCTAGTACTCGTAATTCCATACCTTTTTGAAATAGAGATGCTTGCTAGAATTTTCTACTAACACTATAGCAATTGGCTTATCAGTAATTTTCGGTAAAAACCCAAAACAAGTTTTTTTTAAAAAACTCTAACTTCTCTTCTAATTTTTGGAATTTTTCAAAAGAATTTTAATCTGCAGTTGAATCTTTCTACAGATTAAAACAAGCTCCTTCATTCCCGTTCGGTTTTCCACCTTTTTGCTTTCACTGTGTCGAAACGAATTTATCCGGCAAAAATTTTCCCATAAAATATATAGGTATCTGGTATATATATATATATTTTTAAAAATTTGTTGGTAGGTATTTTAAAGAAACAGATCTAAACGAAAGCATCCTGGTCCACCCTTGGGGTGCTGATAGCTTAGAAAATGAAATTCCGAAAATTCAACAAATTTTAAATGTTGCCCAGAATTTTGAACAACTTTAATTTCACATTTACTTTTCGTCCTTCCGTTGCTTATTCATAATTCTTCTTACCTTATTTATTAGCTGAGATAGCATCATCCAGCAATTATAAATTTCGCCCGCATTTATATTTAACAGCACCGTCCGAAATCATTCTGAATTTGGAAGATTTGAACCATATGACTGTTCCCATTGCTATTCAATTCATCGCGGTGTATTTAAATAACAACGTAAATCTTCTTAAAATGAGTCCCAGAAAATCCTCCCAATCAATATTCAGTACTTTGGGCATAGTCCGGGAGTTGTAGGTGAGATCCTCAATTCAATTGTCACTGTAAGCGGCAGAGGCTAAATTTCGTAGGTTGCAACAACGAACTCTGTCAAACATTCCCAATTACAATGAATTTCTCATTAGACTTATCTTTTTCGGAGGCAAATGATTTCCACCAGAGTATTTTCGCTCTGATATCCTCCTCTGGCTGATGTTGTATTTTCTTTCCATGGATTCGTTTTAAATTAGAACGGTGGGAGTATGCAAACTTTATTTTCAGCGCTCCCAACCCGCCCCAATTAAGGATAAACAAGTTCATGAATATCTTAAGGTGTCGTCCTCACTTCCATTATCTTCACATTTTATTGGATTTTCCTTGCACCCCAGAGACCTTCATAGAAGTTCTCCCCTATTTGCGATTTTCGCCAATCCTCTCCCTTTCCAAAGCTTCATAAAAATCTTAAGAGTTAAAATACTCTCCTCTTTTCTGGTAAATCCCAGATAATTGCACAGATCCTTCAAATTTACTATGAACACTGAAAACTTGGTTTTTAGTGAATATTAATTCCGAAACTGCGATTAAAAATGAATGACAGTGAAATGTTATTAACTGCTATCAAATCACTTTGTAGTGTTAGAAAAAAATGTGTTTTAAATGGAATCCGATAAAATGATATATTTACTCAAAAAAATGAACAGTAGAAATTATTTTCAATATCAGAACACCAACACCAACTGAATTACAAAACGATGTTAAGGGATGCAACTGTTTTGGGAAAATAACCGATCACTGTCACCCTTTACCATCAAATATACTTATAAAGATATTCTTGAGTTTCTCTCATTCCCCACAGTGTGACTGAATAGGGGTTGATTTTCATATCTAGAGGCTTCTCCCACACTGTTCACATTACAAACAGACACTTCCCGTCTCCCAATAATTTCAAAATTGACTGATGTAAGGTTTGATGGTATATAATAGATAAAACAAGCATCGGTTAAAAATTTAAGCACCCTTAAAATCAAATGCCACACCACTCAGTCATAGCGATAAGAAAACCCTGTTTTCGGCTAAAATGAAATATGATTTAAACTTATCTAAACGTTTGAAAATTGCTAACATGTTAAATTTAAGGATGTGTGGTGTAAAGTAACTGGATTGATGTACAATGTTGTTTGGCGAATTGCTTCCGCCCTCATCTTGCTATAAAGTTTACAATTAACCGTGTTCCGTGGAATTTCCCCATCATTAAATTTTCACTGTACATCAGTTTTTGGTGTACACCGATTGAGAGGAATTTATCTATTCAAAATGATTGCGGAAATAAAATCGGAGCTAATATTTAATACATAAATTGCCACAGTAAATGAGAAAACATTTCTTACTTTAAGAGCCATGGGGTGAATGTAAGCGAGCGGGGATCCAAATTATTAGCAGATAGGAGATAGGATGTCATTTCCTGGGAAAATTGGCTTAAATTCATTACGATGTCCCGACGGAATTAAAAGCTGTTCTCAACTCACACAGACCATCGCAACTAGTTGTAGAGGAAACGGAAAATGTTTAAATAAACTTATTGACGAAATATTTTTCATGTTGTCGAATTCTTAACTGAAATATTTAATGACTTTAAGTGTAAAATAAATTCAAAAATATGTCCTGAAATTGTTGTTCTAGTAGTGCGTATTTTATTATTTATCTGCAGTAAAAATAATAATACGAATATCTGTATTGTGAGTATTATCGAAATTCCCCTAAAATTTTTATTGACGATTTCTGCAAGAAAGATAATGAAATAACGCAATAAAATACGATTTGTTTATATGTAAATATATTTATGTTCTTGTTCCTCCGTGTACTAATATTTATCATATGGCATAATGTGAATATAATTTTTATGTCCATTTATAGGTACTTTATGATTATGGCTCCGATGAAATGTACACGTCAATATCATGTTGCAAATATCATAATGAAAGGAGCTCTAACTCTTGTGTGTTCTTTCTTCTTAAAGTTCAATAGAAGGAAAGTTTTTGGTGAACAACCGTTACATTTTATTCGGGGCGCTTTATTAGTATTCCATTGGAAACTTGTACATGTGTGTGCTGACGTCAATCAAAATTTTCTCACTTCATTTTTATGGTTGTATCAAGCAACGGAATATAATAAGAAACTTTGTACGAAACTTGCCATAAAAAAAAGAGTTTTATGCTTTTAATATGATGATAAATATATCCCTTGAAGCGCTATTGAAATGCGCATTGTTTATTGGTGCCCTCCTTCCCTGTACGCTCCCTTATTCACTGTGTTCTAGTAGCGAAAGTATTTCTTAAGTTCACTTACAATACCGACGAAAAGAAATCGGCTCAGCAGTTTATTGGGCACCAATCCCATTGCCAGACTAATGTTGATTTTATACCTTGCCTTATTTATTTGTTAATAAAACAGTTAACTTTAATAATTATTATGAAGTTCAAAAAAACCATAGAACTTTGTAATCGTTCAGTAAAATTTTGAATTTATAATTGCGAAAATATAACGAAAATGGGGAACGGGATAAAGATGAAATACGATATTTGAATTAGTTCTACTGAATTTCACGTTCTTTCACCATAAAATATGTGTTCCAAACCGAAATTTAATCCCGCCACACTTTACATTGCAATTAGTTAATTGAACATAAATAATTCGCATAGACACATTTCCCTACATCGATCCCATTACTTACACTTTACAACAGCCCAGCTTTTCTGATAAGAATAAGAACGTATGGGAATTGCGTAAGATGTTGTTCGTTATCATTTAAATGGATCCTGCGTTTACAATAATTAATAACCGAAATATAATTAGAAATATGTCTCGCATCTCAAAATGTCATTAATCCTCCATCACCGCTCCGTTTTCGCCTAGAAGCTGATTATCCAGTCTCATTACACAGCTACAAGATAATATCTCGGCTGTGTTCGCATGCTTAGTGTTTTGGTAATATGCGGTCCATGATAATGAAGTTTCCGGCCAATTGATCCTGCCGAACTTAAGATACGCCTCAAATGGTACGTGCAGACCAGCGTTATTCCCGGTAACGGTGTTTGTGATGAACAACCCCTTGACAATCGTCGGAGTTAGTTGCCCATAATTTATCTATTTCAGTTCAATTCCATTCTGTTGTATTCTACTGCAATGAGCTAATTCGACATTTTATAGTTATTTGTTTGGTTAGTCAGATATTCGGGGGACTACATTCAATTTGGGATGTCCTCACTTCCCGGGGAGATATCGGGGGAAAATCAAGAGCTAATCTGGAACATTGCACACACGAGCATAATTCCCAGTGGTGGGCGTTGTGCCTCGTCAATTATTTCTGTGAATGAACACATTTGAATGAAAAAGTGTTTTGTTTCGGGAGATGGATGGATATACAGTATACAGTACACTCACTAGGCATCATTAGACACAAGTTAGTTAAATTTTGAGATAAACAGATATTTGCTAGGAGATAAAATCGTGGAATTGGCAGAAACAAGTGCATCACGGTTGTCTGGTTTAATTATATGACAAGGAAAAGCAGTCCCCTCGAAAGAACCATGAGGATCGAGCTTCTTCAAACTTCAATGCTCATCATGTTGGATGCTGCAAGGACTTCGGCAGTAGGAGATTTTACTAAAAAGGTGTTAGCAGACATTTCTTCCCAGCAGCCGTTGATAAAGAGTTTTATTTAAATTTACCAAGGTAATGAGGACTACACTTGCAGCGTCCCACCAATGAACACCGCCAGTTCATTACCACTTGAAATATAACCAAATACACATATTTCATTTGTATTTGTCATATATTTCTATCTCTTGACTTTAATTTATGGAAAAAAGCACTTCATCGAAACTAAATCCTTTATCTAAAACCTAATTAATGTTATTTGCAAAGAATTTCTTAATTAAATTGCAATAAGATTTTTAAAAAAACGGTTTTTTGGACATATATTAATTATATTACTTGTTTGTGATTTTTGTTTAAAAATATATGAATGTTTTTTCATCCAGTGAAGTATTTTCCCAATTAAAATGCAATTGTTCGCGAGCATTTTCCCAATATTTTTTTCTCTTATTGTTCATTTTCCTTTTGTAATCGTATCCTCCACAAACAAACCGTTTTAATGCCAAATTATTTACAGGGTTCCAACTCAAACAACAGTGCATGTTTGGGGTAAAGTTTGGCCAGAGTTCCCCAAATCTGCTGATTAAGTCATTTAAAAAGTCATGCCAAAGCAGTTATATTAACGTTTATTACCTTCAATTTATAAAGCTTCTGGGGAATCGGAAAGCTTTGCAGGAAGATACAGTCTCAAGGGGAACAGATCCATGTCGTTACAGTCGAGGATGAAAACGATTGAATGAATGTAATTAACGGAACAGAAAATTGGGTGGTTTAATATCATTACAGAACATTGATCCAATTTGAACTAAATGAATAAATTAATTTTAAAACCACTATACAGACATTTGTTCATATTACGTAAAAATGGAGACTGGAGTTTGTTGCTGGTCAAAACAATTTGTTAGCCTGAAACACTTCAGTGATATACTGATATATTATGAAGTCGCATAATACATTTTAGAGTTTATGGAAAAATGATGCCAATTGCCAATTGAAAAACAAGTGTAAGCAGAATTAGACGGAGCATCAACAACAGGAGTTCGGACACTAGATCAACGTTACTCGTTTTTATGTTTAATTAATAATGCAAAATCAATGGAAACTTTAACGTAATAAATATTATTATCCCGCAGTTCGGGGAAACAGACTTCCTACAGTATCGATTCCAGTCACAAGGAACTCGGCACAGGATTAAAGCTCGTCAATGGCTCTGCATTTTCGTCTATCCCTTCTGCCTCTTTTTAGAATACCGCTCATTGGAGGAGAACGGTAACTAACGGAATAGCGGTTTTACTGCCTTGCACGGGAATCACACTTTGTTTTTTATTAATCTTACGACGAGATGACTCCGTTCTTCCTCACGCAGTGAAATTAAGTTTCCAGGCCTGGCCAGGATAACCTGAGCAGTCACAGATCGTCCTTGTGGGCGGCGTAGAAAGAACTGTTGGAAAGTGCACACGTCTGGAATTGTTTTCGGGCGAACTCAGCGAAAGTGGTTATTGTTTTTGTTACATAGATGAGGTTGCTCTCACTTCTCAGCTCTATTCCCCAAGGATCCTTCTGAAGCTAAAATCGAACCACGTCGGAATTTAATAACTTCAGGTTTCTGGAGGAGGCGGGGAGCGTCGCGACTCGAAGTGGGCAGGAGTCAGAAGGTCTAGCCAAGGAGCCAGCGAATCTCCAAGGAAAAGGGAGATTAGCTGATCGAAAGTCAGCCGTCGCGTCGTCGTCCACTTCCGACATCCGATGATGGCGCGAAATCAGTGCTTAATATTGGTTTGGAGATAAATCCAAGGATCTGCAATTCCCACAAGATTACTCCTGCACCAACAATGTTTCCGTGATTTGCATAAATTTTCAGCCGAAACTGTTGTGTGCATGCAACTCCGAGGCAGGCACAGCCGATAGGCTTTCCTTACTGCAACATTATATTAGATACACGACCCAAAACTCCTCCATTCACACGCGCCTGCGCCTAGAATAAGTTGTAGGAAAGCCTCCAACTCCCCTTTTTCACAGAAGGCGCAACAATCAAAGCCTATGAAATTGATGAGCCTTGAGCTGCAGGAACTGTTGACATTGGCGTGGAGGAATCGAAAATGCCGATAAAAAGTGGGAAAATCCGAAAAATCCGTATTTACAGAATTCATCCTGAGCATTAAGCATACCTTAAACTCCAGGAACTTTCGAAAGCAATTCTCCTCTCCGCAGTCAGTTACAAGAAGCATGCAAGCTTTCGGGAGAACAAGACTCCTATAGTCGTAGATTTTAAAGGCTGGAAGGTATAGTACAGTGAGGTCCTTCGATATGTAGAGGCACTGAATTGGTTAACATAGGAAAGTATCTAGCTGTACTCTTCCCTTGTGATCTTTCTTACCCACTTCCACTGTTCAAGTGCATGAAGCTTCCTCATGGTGGGATATCCTTACTCGGCACAGCGTGGATAAAATTCTATAGATATGCATCAAATATAGAATATTTTTTCGGACTCTTATATTTCCTTCAAATCTTTGTATTCATTCAGTTCCGTCGCGAACGTGTTCCCGACCAGTTGGGTTCCTAGTTCGGGATAGGAATTGAATTAGATCCTTTTCTGTGTGATCCAGTATATCTCTGGATACATATCAGGACTCACTGGAGTCTTGTAACAGTCAGAGGAATCGAAACATTCGAACGTGCGTGATTGGTGAGATTATGTTCTGACTTTTAAAGTACGACAATTTCAATTTTCATCTATTTTAAATTTTTTAACATTTTTAATTCATGTTCCATTCAAATTATTTAGTTTTTTGTTTTAAATTATTATTTATGTATATTTACCGGTATTTTTAGTTATTATTTAAAATAAAATGAAGAACTAAAGAACTAACGGTGAATTCGATTCGAAATTTCTTCAACGATTTGCGATAATTAAGTATATTTCAGTTACTGTTTTTCATCCTCTAAGTTTTCAATTTGTGTTAAAGTTAATGCCAATATCAAGTGTATTGTACAATGCCGCTATTTGTTGCTAAATATTTTGTGAATGTGCATCGGTATTATTTCAAATATTATGACGAGAACAAGTTACTAAGTGAGTGCTTTTATAAACTAATCAACGGTGTTCACAATTGGTAAGCAACAATAATTAATTTAACAAAACCTTTATTATACAACAATCGTCTTCACATTAATTAAACCAGAAATTTTCCTAGAGCATTTCATCTTCATTGTTGTTAGAACTTTTGCATTAATCATTGGAACACAGAAATATCTTAATTATTAACTTTGGATGAAATAATATTGTCCAGAAACATTAAAAGTTCAAGCGTTTCAATTAAATAAACTTTGAACTTTCAGTCTATTCTAATTTAGATAAAATATCATTAGATTTTTGTGAGACTTTTTTCTTGTTTTTTTTTTCAAAAAAGCAAAAAAAAATTTTGCTCTAATTCAACTTCCGGATCGACATTCTTAAATAAGAATTGTTTTTTAATTGCATTCCCATTTGCTTCGTATAATAAAATTTCGTTAAATTTTTTGAAGAATGAAATCTTTCTGTAAGCTACTTTTCATCTTAATTCAGATAATTTATTGTTGAGCGTCTTCCGCATTCAGTTCTATTGTTGCCCCATCCGAAATAACTTTCCGATTGTGAATCCAACGCTAATTAAATTGGTAATAAATAGAAAATCTCTCTCAGAGGCAAAACATTGATATTGATCAATGTTCGGGGAAAATTTTCATTAATTCTCGACATTAGTTAAGATCATTAGTAGAACTGATTTTATGTTTCAAGTATCTGAGAATCTATTGGCCAGGTCCGATACTTGGCAATTGTTAACGTTTGAAAATTGAATTTTGCATGTCTACTTTTGTTTCTCCACTTTATTGTTCTATGTTTTAATTGATTGCATTGCATTATTATACAAAACCTCGAACCTCATATTGAATTAAAAATGTAACATTTCTGAAGCAGAGATTTATTCTAAAATATAATTAATTATTTTTGTTACAACAAATCTGTAAAAATTACAATGTACTAAACTTGTCAGAAAACAATTAACCAGAAATAATTTTAATGATGAATTTTTCAACAGATCGATTATTCTTTAGAACGAACATCTTATTGGACTTGAACAATACATTATAATGTTGAGTATTTGTTAATGAGGTATCCTTGACCATTAATATTTGAAATCATTAAAAAAGTGGTTTAATTCGTTTGTTGTTATTTCCTGTAAAGATCAAGAGCATGTTTTGTGTTCGTTTCCAATTTGGTTTTAATATTTTCTTGACTCATTTCAACAGTATTTTGAAAGTATTTTTGGGTTATTTTCGGCATAATTCAAGGCTAACAAATGTACACATATAAGTATTTTAAAAAAAAAAAAATAATTCAACATAAGTTGGCAAAAGCCTTTGACATAAATAAGGAATAAATAAATTTTTCATCGTAAAAAATTCTTTTGCCTTTCCTTTCTTAACTTTAACCATTGTTCCCATCTCAAAATGTTCAGCATTCCACGTGTTTAAAAAGGATGAAGTTCTGTAGACTGTAAAAGTAACTTTGATAAGGCAAGGGTAAATGTTTTTATTATAATACCGTTTTGAAAATTGTAATTACGCAATTCTAAAGATTTCATTTTAATACAATTATGACGCTCAAAGTGGTTTTCCTGGTAAAAATCTTTTTCTTGAGTCCTAATTTGAAATAAATGCTGAGCATATCTTTTTATGTGAAGTTTTAAAATAATTTTTTTGTTATTGAAATTTGAAAAAAATGGAGATTAGTTGATATAAGGAATTTGGCTGAATGCATTGAAAGAACTCAATTTTAGCAGCTGCACAATGAACATCATTAAAACAAAAGCGTTTGTTGTAAAAAGCAAAGGGTTTCATGGAATCATATGTTTTTTAGTAAATCATGCAGCTGTTTCGACAACAGCAACAGCAACATTGTAAATCTACATAGAGAAAAGGCATGAAGAATAGCGAATAATGAGTAGAATGCAACTAATTCATGAGGGAGAGTTTTTAATTAGTGATCTTAGTTTTAGTTTGAACAGACCGTAGAATAAATTAAGCACTGATTTCGCGCCATCATCGGATGTCGGAAGTGGACGACGACGCAACGGCTGACTTTCGATCAGCTAATCTCCCTTCTCCTTGGAGATTCGCTGGCTCCTTGGCTAGACCTTCTGACTCCTGCCCACTTCGAGTCGCGACGCTCCCCGCCTCCTCCAGAAACCTGAAGTTATTAAATTCCGACGTGGTTCGATTTTAGCTTCAGAAGGATCCTTGGGGAATAGAGCTGAGAAGTGAGAGCAACCTCATCTATGTAACAAAAACAATAACCACTTTCGCTGAGTTCGCCCGAAAACAATTCCAGACGTGTGCACTTTCCAACAGTTCTTTCTACGCCGCCCACAAGGACGATCTGTGACTGCTCAGGTTATCCTGGCCAGGCCTGGAAACTTAATTTCACTGCGTGAGGAAGAACGGAGTCATCTCGTCGTAAGATTAATAAAAAAGTAGTAAGGAGCAATTGGTCACACCAATTACGTGAAACCCTAGATGTAGAAAAATATACTCATTCTTATATCAACATTTTTGTATAAAAACGACTCATGCTTATATGGCAACATTAAGAAGGAGTTGCCCGATTTTGCTCATCTTCGAACTTGACCTTGCAATTTTAATCAAATATTATTGTACCAAATTAAAAGTCTCTAGCTACAAGCGTTCTCGAGTTATCGTCTGGACAGACAGACAGACACACAGATAGACAGACAGACAGACGGACATGCATAAAAAGGTTTCTATTCACTTCCCAATCATGAATATATAGTTCTTTCTTTTCTGTGACGATTATTTCTTGGCGTTGCAAACGTTCGCTCAAAACTAATATACCCTACATCTAGGGTACATAACAAAGTGTGATTCCCGTGCAAGGCAGTAAAACCGCTATTCCGTTAGTTACCGTTATCCTCCAATGAGCGGTATCCTAAAAAGAGGCAGAAGGCATTGACGAAAATGCAGAGCCATTGACGAGCTTTAATCCTGGGCCGAGTTCCTTGTGACTGGAATCGATACTGTAGGAAGTCTGTTTCCCCGAACTGCGGGATAATAATATTTATTACGTTAAAGTTTCCATTGATTTTGCATTATTAATTAAACATAAAAACGAGTTACGTTGATCTACTGTCCGGAGTCCTGTTGTTGATGAATAAATGATATATCTAAACCGTTGCGTTGACTTTGACGTATACCTCTTTGTTTACTTTAACGCCTTATTTGAATAGGCACAGGAGTTCTTAAGAATGAAATATCTTCAGATAACAAAAAATCGTTGAATTGTCCATCAACTTATCTTTTTAATGATGGACTTGTACAGATATTATCTGTTCGAAGAAAAATGACTTAAGCTACAAAATAAGGGCATCAGCGTTGTGCATATTGTTGTCATAACTTCGCAGAAGCAATCAAAAACGATAATGATAATTTTGTTATTGCTTCAACCAATGCACATGTGGCAATTGCAACAATTATAAACATTACCATCTGTTAATGGCATTCAGACAACGTGTGCAATTGGTTTCCATAAAAATTGTTTCAAAATCATTTCACTGAAAATTTCATAAAAAATATTTCATGTAATGGACACTATAAATATAGCTTCCTGGAAATCGTGCATATGTCTAATTTGGATAAATAATGTTTAATATTATTTCATGAGTAAAGAATTTCCATTTTCACCTTATTTTGTTCACCCTTAATTTGCTCTTTTGTAACCAACTTGAAGCTGCTAATTGTTAAGTTTTTCATTGGCAATTTGATTATTGAGCACAGCATTGAAATTGAATGCTGCTTAATTTCTGTATTGAAAATCAATCATAGTGTGACTTTCAAAAGTCATTACTTTGTTTATTTTATTTGAAATCAAGTGGTCTTCTGGTCGATGCGTCGAGTTTTTGTTACTATTTGGAACGATAAAACATCTGATATTTCGATACTGGCGACTATCAAATTTTGTTTGTTTTACAAAGAACGTCGCCACCTCAAGTCTCAGAAATCCATTGTTTTAAGTTCAACAATTCAGTCATCGAAATTATAAGCATTTTTAATGGCAGAGGTGCGTGATGCAACTCGTAGAACTTTCTTATAATAATTCTGAAAATCGAATGAGTTCTGTTTCGTTTATAAACATTTTCGTGCACATTTGAATTACTGTTTCGCAGTGTCGCATTTGATTTGTTTACTTTTTCTCACTGTGACTGTATCCTTAACCTGCGATTCCAGAGATTGGCCTGTTTTTTTGTTATTATAATACGATTCTCGAAACTGAATTTGCGTATTGTAGCGTTATTCAGTTTCTAATAAAAAAAATTGTGGAAGATCTTTATAAAAAAAGAGGAAGATGTTTTTCAATTTGGCGGTCATCAATCGGTGAATGAAAACAAAGGATCGTTGTTGCAGATACTCAGAATGTTGATTGCCGATGTTCGATGTTTCGTCTAGCAGTTGTGTCGGCAAATTGTTTTCTTTTCTTCTTTTTTTTACCAAAGATTAGGTAATGTGGAATATAAAACCTCGTTGATAACAATTGTTTAGACAGTTTGAAAAACGAATTAGACATCTTCAAATGTTTTGTTTGCAGAAAACGCACAGAATCCTGCATTTTGCCACGCTACCATTACGAAATAGCACAATTCTTCCTTTTGGTTTATTATTCTCTGAATAATACACCTTTATAATCGGTTCGGAAAAATTTTTTATAACACCCCCTCAAATTTTTTTCTTTTACGTTTCAAGATGCGTAAAGTCCAAAACTGCAATGTCTGTCACTGTCCGCCGTGTCAGCGATATCTACCTTAAATTCCGGTCGAAAAAAAATCGTTCTTTCGCATATAGGCTACATTTGGATCCTAGTTGTGTCCCGAAGCTCGGCAGCTTGAACGGAATACACCCTGGGATTTTAGGGGTGAAAAAGGGTGGTAAAATTACGCATTTTTAAAGTTTTTGTGAACTTGGGCATGTGGGGTATCTTTTTTTATGTTTTTTATGGTGGGGATATCGAATATGAAGTCGATTTTGACGAAAAAGTGAAAAATTTTTTTAAAAAAATTTATTTTTTTTTAAATGATTTTTTTTAAAAAAGAATTTTTTTTATAAAATAAAATAAATGCTGCTTGGGAGAATTACCAGTATTATTGTATTCAGTCAGAAATAATAAACCCATGTGTAAAGACATTGCAGCGTTTTTTAATTGATTTTTATTTAGTCACATGTGTTTACTGTTTATGTTTCAAAATATTAGTCAATCTGCGCAAAATTTGAAGAATAAATAAATAATCGCATAGAAATGAAAATTACGAAAGTTTGTTGGAAACAATTTTCCTGAAGAAAAATACTTCTGACAAATTTAAGCAATGTGAAATGGTTTCCCTTTTATCGCTACACAATATAAACCATATCATGTTAAAAATGCGCATACATATAGCCAAATTATCCGATTTAAACACACTTCGTGTTATATGACTCTTAGAACCAGTGCGAACTGTCTCCAACGGCTCCTTCAGCTAATCCAATGCCTGGAAAAAAGAAGCTCCAGGACTATCAAGAAATTAATTTCCTTTCAAGTATCTTGAGCAGGTTTCTTTTGAACTGAAGTAATTAGTGTAAGCACTTGTTAGCCAGTTGCCTGTAAGTGTCATCCTTATCTCAAGAGTTTAAAAAAAACAACAAATTTGTTTTTCATTCCTCCCCATTTTATTTTACGCGGTTTCTCACTGCAAGGAGAATATCCTTTATGGAATTCCTCAAATGTTGCTTGTTGTCTTTTTTGAGTTTAGTGTCTGCTCTCCAGTTTGCAGATGCCAGCGGTAAATTGCAGCCACCTGAATGAACTTATCTACTTTAAGCGGCCACTAATTAGGCTCTTAAAATATTATGCAACAGGTAATTGCAAACAAAGGGCATAAAAGAAAGAACCCTGGAAAACTTCTTCACAACTTTAAAAGGTTATGCGATGTACCTAAATTGAATCCATGCGCTTTATAAAGTGCAATTTTATAACTGCGACTGACTTCGTGCGGATGTGTGTGTGTGTTTGTGTGTGTAGCAGATTATGAAATTTTGTTCTGCTTGATAAATGAGAGTTTGTTGATGAAAATTCAGGTAAATTATGCCTTTTTGTTGCATTTTTCCTGCTCCATCACTGCATCTTGCACAAATCTACCCAAGCTGAGATTTTTGATTTACATGAAATTTTAATGGTACGTTGTGTTTTGTTTCTTTTGGTACTGGGTTTCGTGCATGTGTCTTGCTATTTTTATTTGTTCTTTGTTTTTAGAGGTATCCAGAGAGAACCATGTCACCTGGAGCTCTTTTGGATTTTTCGTATAACATAAAGAAGGATTTTAATGTGTACAAAAGAGACTCACTCGTATTTAGGTCATGATGAACACTTATATGCAGGTTGTCTCTCAGTATATTATCCTTGACAATTGCTTGTGAACAGGCACTTTGTCATCATGCAACAGGAAATATAAAATGTCTTGTTATATTTCACAGTATCATGGTATATACAGTAGATAGACCCTTTCGAGAATAAATAGAATGAAGCAATGTTGGAGGATTGAGTGAACCCTTTCAAATTCCATTAGTCAACAAATTATATGGACAGCCCTTACGTCTTCCGAAGCCTTTCCCCACATATTACATGTTTAAAAATATTGAGAATCTTGTAAGTATTGTTTGGTATCAAATCAAAAATTTAAATAATAAAGCCCTACAACATTGTAACAAGTGTACAAAAATTTATTTTTATTACAGTATTTGAGAAAACTCTTAAGAACGGATTCCAATTTTTTTAACTATTTAAAAAAAAAATTATATTTTTAATTAAACTCGTTTTACCACAAAAAGGGTCAATAGTTTTTTCTCTGGAATTTTGTGCAGACTTCACCTTTATTGAACTGCCTTGAAATCATACGAACTAATATTTGAGGAAATTGATGAAATTCTGGTCCGTTCTGGAAAATATGGATTGACCTTTTATGCACTCATATATAATACTTGTGTGTATATAGAAATATATTTTCCCATCAAAGGAGAACTTTCAATGTCGATATTTCAACGGAATCTGAATTACTGCGAACCAATTAAAAGGGATGCCGAACTCAAACGACTGCCATGACTCACTTCGGCCACCCTAGATTTGTTTATATTTTTCTTTGTGGATGTCATTCAAACCGCAATGAGTTAAATAGTTTGTGTAAAAAAAATCCGATGAAACTCTTTCGTAATTGGCCATTCAGCTATTTTCTCGGCTATTCTGAATTTTTGCGCGGTCCATGCTTACCCCTATCAATCTCTAGACGCTGTCAAGTTAGGCGCCCCATTTCCCGCAACCGCATCTATATTCCTGGATCCTCTGCTTTCGTCCTGCTGGCTCGAACCCATCAAACTCCATACTCCCCAACCCCGTATCAACCATTCAACCCCTCTGGGACACTCTTCACACTCAGTTGGCGGCAGAATGGTCGATGTTTGTTTATTTCAATGCCGCTGTTATGGTCCTTCCGAATCTCAGATGCTTTTATGAATTCAACGAGGGACCCTGACGGATAATGATGACAGCGAATGACAGCGATTGCATTGGTTTTATGGTGTGATGATGATGATGGAGGTGATGCCGCGCGTGATTATGAGCTTTTGTTAATACCGAAAAGGTTTTCGCTTTACAACAATTTCGTTAAGAAGTTTTGGCAACAGACTGAAACGATGCCCTGACAAATATGATCCACTTAATGACATTCCAGTTAATAGGCCTATAAAACGTGGTTTCTGTCGCTTATCACTCGATGCTTTTTAATGTACCAAAATCTATTCATGGTCCCCGTATTTTGATACAGTATTTGTAATACGAATAACACTGACCCCCGTAAAACCAAACATTGTCTCCCCCCAATCCCCCCAACACATAAAAGACGGCGCAACTGAAACTCACTATCATTCTAAATATTCCCCCGAAAATTTGTAATCAAAATTCTTTATTTAATATCTGGGCACAATGACTGTGTCACATTATTGTTTCCAGCAATCGACAGTTTTCAGAAACACCTCCTTTTTTGATAAGCATACCGATGGATATCGTTTCTGAATTTTCCATAAAAAAGACACGGTTTATGTTTACGCTTGCTTGAAATACATCATCCGCAAAGAGTTGATCAAAAGTTTAGCAGACAATGATTTTATCGATGCAATCCTTTTCAAAACCATCATATATTTAAGGAAAGTATTTTAGTTAGCAACTCAGGAAGCATTTTCCGCATAATAACGCGTAAAATGATGTTCCTTTTTTCATATGTGCAAAAGTTTTCTAGACATTTTCAACATTTTTTGATGATGGAAAAAAAACTGCCGGTTGTGGTTACATGCCATAATATTTCACACAGTCTGAAATAAAAGAGGACAAGGACAAAGGAAGTGAAAAGTTGCTGCTGGAGCCAGTGCACGATTTTAATTTTCCACTTGAATTATTATTGTGTAACTCACACTAATTGGTTGTAATTTATAATGAGTATGGGGTGTAAAGCAAATTAGATTCTTATTAATTAGATGAAAATTATCCGTTGAGTTTTCTATGTTATTCTATTGTATTATAGAACTTCACTTTCATGAGCTTTGTTATGAATTTCATTTGAAACCTGTAAATATAAGTATGAAGTTTTGAATTTATTTATCATGAAATCATTAATTTTAAATTATGCATATTATATTTAGAAAAAGTTAATTAATTGAGTGGCTGTCAGTTTGTAATTGGCCAACAAAGTTCGCTACTTACAAAACTAATTGGCATTCATTTAACCTGGTTAAAATGTACCTTTAAATCTGTTTTTGTTCCTAATGTAATTTTAACGATACTTCAATCCTAATTTCCAATATGTACAATAGTATTGAACTGTTGAACGATATCTAAAAATAAGGGCTACAAACTTATAATATCACGAAACGTGTCACTTGAATTGGCAAAAAAGCAGACCAACGAAAGGGTCAAATCTAGCCACACACTTTCAATCAAAAGGAATACAATATTTAGTGACGACAGAGTTTTGATACAGTCAGCCTACCAGGAATACCTTTACCAAAAACTGAAAAAAAAATAGGTATAGAACTTTTCTGAATAGGGAAAACCAACAAACAACAACAACAACGAAACCAACTTCAAGGAATTAAGTCCCTTTTTTCAATTGAAATCTAGCACAGAGGCAGGAAAAGTGTGATATCCTTCTGCGTAGAAGAACTGGTGGTTGAAGAAAAATGAATTTTCCCTCAACGAGAAGTGAATGCCAAGTGTCACAACTGAATAAAAAGAGCAGGTTTTATCTCAGCAATGCCATGTCCTTATAAACGTCGAGATATACAATCCACAAGCAAAGTGAACTGAAAGACACAAATATATAAAAGAGTGATTCAAGTCCTCGGCTCCCCGAATGTGCAAAAAATCATTCCTGAATGAAAATCTTAAAGATCCTTCTGAAGAGCTGTGCACTCGAAGTTGGAATCGTTCAAAAGAGAAATGATTCTCGAGATAAAGCCATATCACTAGTTTTCATCCCCGATGATAAATTCGCCCTATAAAGTGATTAGTTACATGTCGTTAAATAAAACAATCCCATTTATGTTAAGTTTTGCTGCGGGCAGATAATTTTTATTGACTTGTGACTGAATGATGCGATTCAATTTGCTTCTGGTGAAAAATGTTTTAGTTCTGTCAGTCTGTCACATTAAATCATTAAAACTCTTCATATCCGCAATTGTGCAATATCGATTGTACTCGCAAGAGCAAATGTTATCATTCGATGGAGGAAGTGAGTTGAATTTGTTGTGAAAATTCCCATGAAGATCTATGTCACTTTTCTTAACTAAATTGCATTTAGAATTACTCTGGACAGCAAAACCATTTTTCTTGATATGTCCCCAGGAAACATGACACTAGAGACTGTTCAACTTACATGTCCTCTGACAACATGATGCATTGGTGTAATACATAAAACAAAACTCTGTGCTAAATATCGGGGTGACATTCACTGTGTCATTATGGGAAAAATTTTCTCCTTGATTGTTCATGATTTTGCAGTAGAACTTGTAAACATACGAACGCATCAAAATATATATAGAGTATACAAGAAATAATATATACTATAATATTGTGAGGGAGCTTTTCAGTTTTAATTATGCATTTCTCCAGAAACATTCTTCAAAAAAATAAATGGAAATCTTACGTAATTGCTTATACTCAAAACGTGGAAAAGCCGAACAAATTAAAACTAAAGAAATTTATAAACTAACAAGGACATTGAATTTGAGGTTAAGGGCCAGTTTCCACTAGCCCCGCTTCCGGTTTCCGGTACCGCCCCGCTAGTGTGGTTTCTTTGGGGCGATCTCCAACCGCCCGTCCGTGGAAACTCCTTCATAAGAATTAAGAAGTCTGTGTTCGAACTAATACGCCGCGGTACCGCACCGTTGCACAAACGCTTAGTGTAAACCAGTTTTGTACTGGTTTTGGCTATCAGATCAGCAGATCGTCCTGTGAGCGGTCATCAACCTCTTACTCACAGTTTTAATTGGTGCAACGATATAACTCATTGTGCACGCCCCCAACGACCTCACTGACGGACATAAAAGAACCGTTATTAACAATGGCCGACAACAGCCTTGAACAAGATCCCCTCGTGCGTCAGAGCATAATTGATTCATGAGTAAATTAAGTAGATTTGTATCCGAACCTTCGCGATTCGTTCGCCACGCATCAGATGCCGCACTTCGGGCACGTACAAATGCAATTAAAAATGTCTCCCACTGCAGAGCTTGGAAATACAAGCTTTTTCGATATTTACTGATCTAAGTTTCCGACTCCAAAACTACTAATCCCTTTTTCCACTAAGTGTTTTTTCCAAAGCAGCTGAAGACTTCGGGTTACAATTAAAACTGAGTTTCTCTAAATATCCGAGATTTATATATAAATCTTGCGCTGCAAACTGTTTTATGACGGTGGGTGTTCCTGTTCATTTTTCTAATGTTTGTTTTTTTAAATAGTAATGTTTGAAATTTGTCCATACTATTAGCTTCAACATGAAATTTGAATTATTTCGCCGCGTAACGCGTTGAATGTTGACTTTATTAATAGAGCATACGACGCCACGACGACCGTAGCAAGAAGTGCCGCCCTCAAGAAGTCATTTTCTAATTACCGTCTTCTAAGACTAGTGGTCAATCATAACAAAACTAATGTACCGGAATGGTTCATGTTTCAAGGCCTCTAGAATTTGAATCTTTCAGCGGATGTTTATAATAATTGTGAAAGTGATGCAGAAATAAAAATGACATGGCGATCAATAAAATTCTTTGTAACGCCGAAATGAAATTTAATTGAATAAATAATTGCTGTAATGAATTATGATTTCAGTTTATTTTTCAATATTTCTTTTTCCGTTCATCGGAGGCCGTAATTAATAAAACTTGGTCAGGACGTTGCTATAAAAAACTCTGCAATTATCAAAAACTCCTTAATTACTAGCTAGCTAGTTATGGTTTTACACGATTCCACAAAAAACCGTGTAAAAACAAAATTTGGTGTTTTTCTACAAAATCCTGTAAAAAAACAAATTAAATTTACTTCTCTTGGTCTTGTTATATCAAAATCGTGCAAGATCCGCATAAAAACAGAATAGGGTGTATTTTTTATTAACTTAAAAATATTAACAAAAGTTGATATTCTTAAAATTACAGTATTTCTTATAAAGTAATGCAACAACTAAAATACATATTTACTATCTAAAACTAAAGACAGTCTCATTAAACATTTATATATTGTAATATAAAAGTTTATCGAAACTCTGTCTGTAAAAGAATTATTCTTGAAAAGTTGATGGGGAAATCGATTAACGGTTTAGTACTAAAAATCCCCAACTCCTGCAAAGAATGGATTTTGCTGATAGAAAATTGCAAGAACTTCTTTACATAACTCTTTTCTCCATGCCCACATACAGGGTAAAGTCATGTACACGCATACATACACACCTCGGAGAGCCCACGCAATATCCCCAGTTGGGGTAGATCCACTTAGCGTGATCATTGGTCTAGGTACCCTTCCTGAGACGAAGATCACACGTTAGTATTTTAAAATTTTGGTGGGGGGGTTGGTCACTTGTATAAAATGGGGCGAAATTCACAGTTCGATTTAGTTTCCGATCGCTTTCAAGAGCCGCTTAAAACTTTAACAGTTGTAATCAGCCAAGAAGAAAGTTATCAAAAACAAAAAGTTAGTGGTCTTTGAATATTGTGAAATTATTCTGGATTAACAGTGATTACTTTTGAGAATTTCTGAGAATTGTGTTATAAACTCACTTATTGAAAACAAGACAAAAAAACGGTTACAAGACAAAGGAAAAGTGAAGGAAGTTAGACAAAAGCAAAAGTGAAGTGAAGGAAAAATTGGAACAGTCCTAATATGGTTTTACTTAGTTCAAGACTAAATAGTAGCAGCGAAATAGTGTTGTTCAAAGAGCGGCTCCTTGTATTTTTTCGAGTGATCGTCCATGTTACGCCTTACGCAGTTCGGATCTACTACAAAATAATAGTGCTCGTTGCATTCCACACTTTAGAGAAGTGACATTGGAAGACATTTCTAATCTGGAATATTGACTTTCTTTGGTATAAACGGTTTTCGATATTCTGCATGACTACTTCCGTTTTTATGATCAATTTTTTTTCAATTGATGAATACTTGATAGGGTTATTTTTAAATTGTGCATGCTTACTTTAATTGCATTTTTTAGGAACTAATAAAATTCTATCTGAATCTCAACTAATATCGTTTTTTGGTTGTGCAAATATAAAATGTAAAAGGACAAAAATGCTTACGTTTCTATTCTACTTTGCTTGTACGGTGTACGTATTGAAATTAGTTTACGAAATATGCGAGTACATTCTGGGTGAGTGAATTGTAATTCTTAGTTGCACGTTCTCATTGGTTGCACCTTCACTTCGCCAAATTGAAATTTTCATACTTGAGTAATTTTTTTTCACATCTCTTAATAAAATAAAAGACAGTGTCTCTTGACAAATTCATCGTAATTTTATTAAAGTTATAAATCATGGCTTCTTATTTGAAATGTTACTTAATTTTTATAAATTTTTATTATTACAATCAAGTAAAAAATTCCAGTTCTGTTTTAGACTCTCTTGTCTGCAAAATATCATTTTACCTGCGGCTATAAAAACAAACAAAAAATGTTCTATTTATTCTGTTTTAAATTTCTTTAAAAAAAAAACGATTTCAACGGATTTCTTTGAAAGCATTAAATAATGCGATGCGCTTTCACTCATTATCCTTTTTTCTAATAGTTGTTTTATTAGCCGACATGATCTACCTGCTCTCTTTTTATAGAGAAATACATTTTAGCCAGAAAGTTTCAGGCTTGACCCCTTTCTCTTATACCACAACGGTTTTTTATCCTTTCCTGATTCAATTTGTTTGTGTGTTTTTACGTATTTTCAAAAAAAAAAATCTTCCCCTTTTATTTTAATTTTCCTATCCACATAATAAATTTTCAGTTAGTCTCAATGAGTTTCCTTTTTTTCTCTAAATTAGTTTTTAAATTCGTTGAAGTTGAAGGAGTTAGTTATGAAACCACAAATTATATTTCCTTATTTACGGTAAAATATAAAGGTGGAAAAAATACGGAAGAAAAGGTGAATTTCATTAACTTAGAGGAAATAATTTTAAGCAGAGATTTCAATAAAATGTGGATGTTATGAAAAATTTCTCCTTACTCCGCTGCAAAATAAGGTTGTTTATCCTGCACAGCTCTTACTGTGCTCCTTTTGAAGTGAAGGAGGCAAACTCTCTTTTGTATCATTTTATTTATACATCATTTGTTGCATAACTTCATTGACCATTATTTTTTCAGAAAATTTTCAAGAGGTAATCTTAGCATTTTTTTCAGAGACTCGTCACGAGCATTTTTTGTGTGATTTTTTTAAGTTAACAAATGACGTTCTTCTATATAAGATCGATTAATTATTCTTGAAGATCCTTCGCACTTAAATATTGCTTCACTAAATTGTTGGCTTATAACAAAATATCCTTGTGCTATTAGACGATTACAATAAAGAAAAATGTTTGCGATCTAATCCGCAGGTCTGATTGATTTTAAGAAATCGTATATAATAGAATTTCCCAACACCCCCTCCCCCTTACTAGCTTTTCGGAAGAATCCCTTTTAGTAAACGTTAAGAGCTTTTAACTGAAACCACAGAAGCATATGTGGCCATTAACTAAAGAAATCCTCTCCAAAACTTCTTTAAATCACAAGTGAAATTTTCAGTTTTATTTCTTATCCTTGCAATAAGAAAAAAACACTGCAAATTTTACACAACGGTTTATTATTTCCAAAAATGTGACATTTTTCAAGTCACGGCTAGATGGCAGTAGTGATTATGTGAAATGATTTCACGTTTTTTAATCCACCAAGAAATGGAATAATTTATGGAGATTAAAAATTTCAAAATTCTATTACTCAAAAACCAATTGATATAAATTCATACAATAAAATGTGTTCTATTGAGTAATATTAGAGCATTGTATATTCCGAGTTTTATGAAAAAAGCTTGAACGGTTTCGGAAATATGATTTTTTCAATATTTGGTTCCTCAATTTCCCCCCCTCAAAATACGTCGATCGGACCCACGAGCTGTTAGGACCGTTGTCAGATGTCACTTGATTTTTAAACCAAATTTAATTAATTTATCTCCAGTAGTTTCCGAGAAAAAGCCTGGACGGCGGACGGCGGACGGGGGACGGCGGACGGACGGATTTTTTTTTATTCGTTTTTTGAAATCTACATATCTCAAAACGTAAACTGACAAAATTTCAGGGGGGGTTATAATTTTTTTTTTCGTGTTCGATTACATAGGTTTATTATTGAAAATAATAAACCAAAAGGAACATAAAGTGAAAAGTTTTCTATGCCTTTCAAACTTTTTTCCACTGGCACATACGATTTGCTTTTTTTTTATTTCATTTTTTGCTTGCTGACTCCTGTTTTCTTGTTATTTAGATATAAAACTGTTTGACTGTTTAAATCTCTGGGGTCTTGTATTATTTGATAGCGAACAGGGATAAAAAAATATTACAACAAATAATCTATAAAAAATTTCTCCCCAAACAGTTTAATTTGCTAAAGGGAAAAGTCACGGGAATTTTTTTCTACACTTTTCATTTTTCCTGGCTGGAATTAAGAGTTTCATTTTATAAATAGAAATCACAATGCACTTGTAATTTAACGAGAAAATATTTATGTCCTTTACCTTTTTTCTTACATGGGGTACAACAATTTTTGTTATTTGTTGCTTCATGTTTTTTTCCCTCGCTCTCAATTATATATTCCGTGGATTTTTCTTTTAAAATTCATACAACTGTGAAATCAGGATAATTGTGAAATTTAAGTCTGTTGGAAAAATATGCGATTTACGTGATAGAAATATTTCAATGAATACATCGTTTCTGAAAACGTTAGCAGTCGTCGAATTTATTGGTACTTCGCAACGATATGTTAATGCTATGTATTCTCAGCCCAACTGGCTCTCTTCGTCAGAGTCCTTCAATTTTGATGCTTTTATATCATCATCTGTGAAAAATTTCACTTTCTACACATGCAAACGAAAACTGAGTCCTCTGTTAAATAGTACGCTATAAATTTGCATTTGTAGCTCTCTGCCGAAATGAACTCTTCTGACCGGAATATAAACGAGTTAAACGGATGACTTCCCCTGTCTTTGATGTTGTAAAATAGCTGATTTATTTTGTTTACTCTTTTATTGCTTTCATTCTTTTATATCGCGTTACACTTTTCCCTTAAACGAAAAAAAAAAACTCACTTGTAGTAGAATTATTGCAATCCGCGTTAAACAGCATCAAGTGAATGAAAATATTCCGAAGATGATGAACGTTAAAAGGTGGTGCTTATATAGAATATTCATGATAGAACTTAAATAGAAGTCTTTCAATAAACTATTTTTGATTGAATTTTGAGAACAGGACCTTTTTTCACGCACTCACTTTGCCAAGTTGATTGGAAGTAATTTGCGCGAAATGCGGCAGAAATTAACACCCCGAAGACTCAAACCAAACAGAAATTATGTTTTCCAATTATTTAATATCTATTACATCTAATCACACTAACACCACTTCGTAAACAACACACAGAGGTATTGGTTAATTGTTGAAAATTAAATTTCAAAGCCCCATCACCCCCGTTCACCCCTCATCAGCAGTTCTAAGAAGATATAAACTGATTATTGTTTCAAAATAAATTTTTGCCTTTTCCCGAATTTCTTAAGAGGAAGGAGTGCTCGTCCTGTTTTCTACCACCCACCACCCAATGACAGGTGTATGTTGAATGTTCATTAACAAAACAGTTAATTTTAACTGAGAACATCCACTGAACCCTTCTCGTATCTGTTTGAAAAATATTTTCAACATTCCTGAGTTCGGCTCTGACATATTCTGCACATTTCCCCCTTGAGGCCGGGATGGAATTCCACGGATTCCTTGAATTCCTTGAAAGTGATAATCAACGATATATTTAATTCAAATTTAATTCACAAATGTATATAAATCAACTGATTATTTTTATGCAATGAAACAATATTATTACATATTTCCTAATTCCATTTTCAATCACATTCAAATAAATATTAACAAACTTAAGTGTTTTTGTAGGACTTTAGCAAACCGTAACTATAACTAATCTCATCTCAATTAAATATATTAAAGGAATTTGTCGGTATTCAGTACCCCAAAATAATTGGAGCAAACTGAAGAATTCATTGAATCCAGGGATGATTGTAGTCTGATAATTAATTACCTTTGTCCATGCTACCAGTTACCACGCCATTATAGTTACGATAATCCTGAAAATTAGAATTATTTGCGCACAGGGTTCAACAATTTCTTTCCTACTCCTGATAACTATTGAACCGTAACATTTCACTGAATTGAATTTTTGTGTTAACAACAATTTTTGATTTGCCGTAAAGAACGATTACATATATTCATGAATTTTCCGCCAATAATAATAATCACACTGAAATAGGACACCTTTTACTCTATATTTATTTTCTTTTGCATAAATGTGTGATCCTGTCAGATTTACTTGAGTGAAAACGGAAAAATATTTCTTGAATATTTCAAACCTTAAGGGGCAAATTCATTTTCAAAAAATAAAAATAAAAACATATTATGAATTGTGTTTTCAAAGAAAATCAATAAATAATTTGAAATCAAAAATTTGGTGAAAAATTATTATAGAACCAACCAATTCAAAGGCGACATGAAATATATTTGATTGACAAATTGCAATACTCTTGTTTCAAATTGGATGTAATATTCATTTCAAGTTCTAAAATATGAACAGAATGTGTAAAATATTGAATATATGAATATCAAATAATTCACTTCAGATCATTTTGTTCACAAAGTGCGAAATTTCATTCCGATATCAAAATATGATTTGCCGTATGTTTTCAATGAATTGCTCTGTGTAAACTGAATTGTTTTCAAATCGAAATACGTATAAACAAGCATCGGGGGATGTAATCACTTGAATTGCTGACGCGTATTGAAATTTTATTCGGGTCATCGAGCTCAAGAACAATCCTTGGTCCAATAGCAACAGAAAGTTCTTTTTTATTAATGGAACAGAAAAATCTCCGAAATAAAAAAAAACTCTGTGCTCAAATTATGTTGAGATTTTAATTCTGTAATTTAACTGTCGTGAATGATAATTACAAAAATACAAGTAACACTAAATAACTCTTGTGTAGGACATAAATATTGACATTAACAAAAGGAGGAAAGTGTTCTTCATCACGTGATCACTCTCAAGTTGAGTTTAATATTCAATGGAAATAGAATTTTGCACACAAATCCTTACAAACGACGTGACAGATTTCCACCATAGATTCTTGGGATATAACTGAAAAGGATAATCTCCATTGTAAGCCAGCGGCATACTTTCGGTCGGAATACAACAAAGTCAAAAGCAGATATTTATTTAGAAAGTTTTCATTGTTAACAGCAGTCCTTATTTGATATCGAAAATTCTTAGAAAGAGATATCGACATTGTAAAATTCCTCGAAATAAAATATTAAATGTATTTGTTATAAAATTGACTACAAGCACAGCTTTGATGTTCAGTAATCCTTGCTTTATCCTAGGTCTGGGTGTGCGTGTTCATCTGAAAGTTATTTATAATTTAAGGAGTCAACGTATCCCAAATGCATTATACATTATAGTCCTTTAACTTACCAAATAGTGGCTATTCGAAATCTCTGTAAATCAGCATTTTTTGGCCCCCCATACCGCACTAATCTCCCCTGGACAAACACGTCCTTTTTGGGTGATATGACAGCAGTCATCTCTGAACTTCTCTATTAGAAGTAAATCTATGTTGTGGATAAAGCTACTACCATCAGAACCTTCTGATTGTACAAGTTTTCCCTACGGGTGTAAATAAAAGCAGGAAGAAACATTTTTCTTGCACTAATGCCTTTTGAAATGTCCTAATCCTTGGCCCTTCCGCCTTATCATATGTTTCCTTTGTTCACAGGACTCTTGACGCTTTATAGACTGATGATAAAAAATAGAAGCAGCAAAAGTGCCTAGTTTGTCAATAAAAGGGTACGGCAATATAAGCCTCTCTCCAGTTTTAGTAAATCCGAGACATTTTATTGCACAAAAAAGGTGAAAGGATCTTGAGATTCTCCTGAATAAAGAAAAAATATATCTATATAAATTTGAGAAAAAACAAACACAGGAAGAGCAACGGAGTAATCAAAAACAAATGAATGTCCTTTGGATTTCTATTATATAACAGTATTGGAGAGATTTACACACACGTGTGTTCTCTAGGTAACATAAGGACTTTATCCTTCATCTTTGACCGATACCATCTTGCGACTGTTGGCCAGAGAACAATACAAATTTAATTTTGCTGAAAATTGTTCGAACTTATCAAATTTGTAACAAATTATTTTCCATTTCGATTGTCTCGCTACCGGATCACTTATTAAATTATATATACCAGAGACGAAATCGAACAGAAGGTTAAAAACACAGCCACAACCACAGGTCCATAAAATAATGGTCATTGACTTGGAATTACAGAAATCTGGCTTATCTCAATTTATTTTTGCTTTTTTCCGTTGTGCCGTTCGAATAAATCCAAATTGGCCTAGTGGAGTCCTGGATGCCCAAAATGAAATGCTCTATCGGAATTGCGGTTGTCCCTCGGTACTGAATTTTGATTGGACGAGAATTTAACAAGTTTTTTGTTTTCCTGTCAACCTCATTCAGTTTTATATTAAGAATGTTTTGTAATTTCCAATATTTGTTTTATAATGTTTTCCATAACGGAAGAGAAGTTTTTATTGAAACGATTTATCTGATTTTGTTTACGTTTTTTACGATCTAAATTCAAATCAATTTTTATAGTTTCAATAAATTTTACTTTTGACATTCTCTTTTATATTGCTCTTTTACATTATTTTCAAAATTGACTCCTCAATCATTCCCAAGCTTTTTTAAATATACAAGAAGAGCGAACTTTTTCGAAATTGTTTTCATTGTACTCTTGGCAGCATTTATTGTAAAATGTTTTGGAAAATGTGTACTACTTGCGGTCAACTTTTTAATAGAACAATAGAAACTTTTTTAGATTTGTGTACTCTAAAGTCCACTTTCCATATTTTAACAACATCAAATTTTCATTTAACAAAACGGAAAATTATTTGTTATTGCATTCACCAATATAATCGAATTTCATCAAATTAATCACAAGTTCGCTCTCATTGTTTTGTTGCTAAATAATTCAAAAATACAATTTTTCAGGCCTCCTGAGTGAATGAATTTTTGAAATGACTCTCTTTTCTGTTAACCGCATGCATTTCAACAACGTCGTAATAATAATAGCAGCTCCGGAATTATTATTAAGTTTTTAATTTGGCTGCAAATATGAAAAGGTGAGAGAATATTTGCATTTATATTTTCGAAGTAAATAATTTGATCCTGGACGGGCCTTTAAGGCAAATATAAAAAAAAAGAATTGAAAAAACTTCATGCACATTACTAACATTTTCCTATACTTCTAAATGTATAATTCTACATATACATATGATATTCAATAATTTATTGTTTTCTCTTTCCAGATATCGTCAATCAACCTCGAGACTTCGAAATCACCATCGAAGAAGGTAAGAGATATAATTAATTATTTATTTTATATTATTTTAAATGTTATGTTTATTTTATTGTTTTTTTAGAACTCGTGTAAAATTTTCATGGACTCGTCTCGCCTTATTTTGTTTTTTGTTAATTGTTTTGTATAGTTTTAACTTTTATTTCCGGGTTATTTATAAGTTGTGTGTTGTTTTATCATTAATATTGTACATTACGAATACTTTTCGTTTTCCGCAATGATTGTCGTTGATGCTTGTCTTTTCCTTTCCCCGTTTATTTTCGCGATATATTTTATGGATTACATTCCGGGAGTCTTTTCCACTCCACTAATGATTTGTGCCTTATTACTATTTATGGTAATTCCACACCTTGTTAATCATTACCTGGACACTATGTAGCTCAGAAATCCAGAACTACTTGCTGAAGAAGATAATCGAAACGGGTACGTTGCCAGGGGGGCTTAGGTGAAGATGCAACTCCTAAAACACTTTCGAATTATTAAAAAAAATCAGTCGTTCTTCGACTCATTGTCAGCCCTTCTTAAAAAAAAAATCCTAACTACGTGCTTGTCTCGAGGTGGAAGGATATACGTCATATCATGACTACTTAATCTGACTTAAAGTATTTCTAGAATGTAGAGTATCTAAGTCGTGTATTTACAAAGGACCTTTTTGTCCATCAAGTAATTCCTTTTGGGGAGATCCATAATATAGTCTTAGATGAATCAAATTAAACTAATTACGAATACAAGTTCTGTATCTATTTCGTTCCACGTATCTTCACTCGGGTGTGTATTCGTATTCCTCTGTTTGCAGATACTCTATAGAATTCAAAGGACATTTTCATAAGGTCCAACGGACAATAGATGAAACATTTTTGCTTAACACTAAGAGCCAGAAACACACCGGAAAGTGGAAACATTTGTTTTCAATGTTAGTCAATCCCTGGATGTCGATTATGTTTTGGAAAATTTCGTCTTGAACTGAATATTAATTAAAGATGTTTTGTTTTTGTTAAAGAATTTTAAAATTTATATTTTCTTTTACATCGTAAAAAATTAACTTCATTTCAATTGATAAACATTTTACGAAAATTTTTCCTTATTTTTATGGCGCAAAGAAACAGTAAAATTATTGCTCCTTTTAAGATTCTACATTTCCACAGCAACTGATCTAACAATTATTTATAAAAAAAAAAAAAAAACAGCATTTCCTAAAATTCAGTTAATGGCTTGGAAATTTTAATTTGGGTCTGTTTTCCCTTTAATGCTATTAAATTAATTCTTCTTTTTCTTCTTGTGTTTACCGAATTATCACAAAAGACAGAACAAAGTTTTATAAACCAACCTCAATATAATTATAAAAAAATTACTTAGAGCTGGGTTGACTCAAATTGAAAACAAAATGCTACTAAAAAGGAAAACGCTAGATAACAGAAAATAGAAATTGTTTGAATTTCCAAATAAACCAATTAATGAAACACCAAAAAAAAAGAAACAAATAAAATTTCAAAGAGAATTGATTCTAAAACTTGTGACAGGTGTACTTGGTTTGAATTAAAATTAAAAACTCTGGAAAACTTCCTCTGAGTTCTAAAACCATTTTTCCAACATTCTTCTTCTCCACTATTCATTTTATTAGTAATAATAATGCAAATTTCCATATTATGTTTGCTCATCAAGTAAGCTGTGGCTGTAACAATCGAAATTATTAAGACTATTAAGTCACCGTAATCGGGGTTTATCCTGAAGCATCGCATCCAGAATTGAACACGTGTCAGAAAATACAATATTCCACAATTGAAAATTGATATTGAATTGCATAGATTGCATTTCTCGAACTCACCTACATAAATTGAATTCTGTCAAGTTTCCGTAATATAATTATCACACAATTATCTGTATAAGTGATTAAGACGCTTTCATTGGCAACCCCATCCCCTTTCGATTCGCCCGCTCACAACGACAAATGTGCATCTAATGCAACGAAAATATGTTTACCATAAATTCAGTATTTTAACTCACAAATGGGTTTAAATAATTTTAAAAACTTAAAAAAATTTTCTCTTTCTTAGAAGCCAACGAAATCTCTAGGCGCCCTAAGTGTGCGGAGCCTCCGCAAGCAAGAGACAAATCTGGAGCAATTTAATTCTTTGTTATCGCAAACATTCAGCCAAGCCTTATCTCCTCGAAAGATCTCAGTGTTTCGATATCCTTGCATATTACAGCATTCCTTGTCTGGCCTCCCGGAGACTGCTCAATTGCACTACCTATTTATCCTTTTACACCAGCAGGGGTAACTAGATGTGCAGCAATTTTTCTTTACCCTTTCCACCGACATCCTCGCTGCATCGTTCCGCTTGTCCACACTGTCTGTACCAGGACACCAGACGCCGGTACAACTTACCATAGAAAATGCTATTGTTATTGCATTTGGAATGCTTCCAAAATTGGTTTGGCACCAAACAATTTTCGTTCCCACTTCCTCTTTTTCTGGTGACTCCTTTCTGTCAAATGAGCGACATTCATAAGCTCCGTTCTAATGCTCAAATTCAACTGTAAAATGTAACAAAAGGACAAAACCTTAGTCACGGAAATAAATATGTGAGTCCTTTATTATACCACTATGTTCGTAGATATCCCTTAAAAAGGACAAACACTGGTTTGAAAGACGATGAAACCCATGGTTTATGACACTTATAATTATATAATGAATTTCATTTTTACAAATGTTAATAATGTAAACCACCGTAAAATTTGCAACAATACATTGAATTGAAAAAAAAAAAAACCAAACACAAGATGTGTTATTCTGTTTTCGCATGCTTCAATTTTTCAAAATTCAAGACTTCCTGAAGCTTCTGAAGGATAATTTCTATGAATATTCATAAGTTCCCTTAAACTGAGGAAATCAGTTTTGCAATGAAATTAAATTTCTGACGTAATTGAATTTGTACTCGAGGAGAAAAAAAGTTTTGAATAATTATATTAAAGTGAACAACGGGTTTTGCTGTTGATAGCAAAAATTGAAGGTGTGTAGTCGTTAAAGTTAATTACAATTGCATTTCACAGCATTACCTGTTCCTATTGACTATCGAAAACGTATCGAGATACTGCAAAATATTCCATAAATTAACTGTTATTTTTTTTGTTCCATTTCAGTTTTCGTATAATACTCTTCAAAAAACATCTCCATGTGTCGATAACAACTAAAGTTCCCTATTATAGCGACAATAGTTTACAATTACGAGATCCCATTACCAAATAACATGCTCCGTATGTTTACTCCACAGGACATTTTCAAGATTATCACCGTTATTACATTTTCTGGCAAATATAGAATCCCAAAGAGAAACATAAAAACAGAAAACGAACTATTTAATACAAATATTATTGCCTACTTTTTATCGTTTGATTATTGTGTTCCTCCTTCCAGTAGTTTCGATTTATATATCTGCAAAAAAAGGACGAAAGTTTCTGTTACTTCTTCGGTAATTAAACCAATGAAACTTCTAAAAGTTAGCAACAGTGATCCTTATTCATTCATGAAAAATAATTTGAGAAACGTCCTGCAATATCCTTGTACATGCTCTCCAGACTCCCCTGACTGTGACCTTCAGAGAGATTTTGTTGCTAAAATAGAAGTCGAACATTAAGTTGCCGTTATAAGAAAATGGTTTTACGTGTATCGCGGGCACACGAGTACGTGTAAGTGATGCGCTAAGGACAAGAATTTCCCATTAGTTGAAATTCTCTTCCGTGAAAATTTCCTTGAAAATTCAAAATATAAATGAAACGAAACAAATAGAAATTGATGAAGGTACTTGAAGTACTTCCTGCAGCTCCTCTTATTCGGTTCAATGTTTTGTACACTCCAGAGCAACATTAATGAACCCTTCTGGTCAGATTTAATAACAACTATCATTGAAGTAATCAGTATTGCAATTTTTGTTAGGCAACATTTAAAGTAATAATTGCATTTTTATTGTAATTTGTTTGTTTTTTGTAATGAGAGAATTTCATTTCATATTTTTAAAGTATTCTTCTTTCTAATTCTGAATATGATTGTAATTGTATTATTAAAATGTTAAAGTAACCGTAAACTGTGTAGTTAATTAAGTGATATTATAATAAATAACCTTTCTGGGTTGGCGAGGGGAGGGGGGGGGGGGGGGGGGGGGTTAGTGGACGGTAGTGGGTGGGGATATGGGGAGCCTAACTCGAAAAACGACTATTAATTTTAATAATATTCGCACACATAATTTACACTAGGAGGAGGGTGGCTTAGTGGGCGGTAGTCCCCCGCATAATATTTAATTTCGGGCTACCGTCCACTACCGCCCACTAAGCGATCCCCTCCCTCGACCGAATCATTCAAGTGTACATTTTGTGCCAAGCTATTAATTATAATCGTTCTTCGCCTCAGCCCCCAAAATAAGTATCGTGGCTTCGAGCTTGTAGCTTCCGGTCAATCATCATAGCCTATATTATGTTTTATTGTTTCCCTAACGCTTTCTGGTAACTGCAGCCTTTGAAGTGATTTCGCCGCAGAGTAAAATCATACCTGTCTTCGCCACCGTTTCACAAGCTACTTTAGCGTTAGAATCTTGTTGCAGGTGCACATCAAGAATTGCATGGCTTATCTTATACCACCTTCTATCTGGATGTCCGTGTTCAACGGATTCTGATTGAATAAAAATGATTGACTGTCTTTCATGTTGTATTGTACATTGCGGCCATTTGTGTATCCATTCATGTGAGAAGATTGCGGCATTTTTATACTTTTCTTGCGGAACGTTTTCACAATCTAAATAGAGGAAACACTGCTTGACGGAACTGCTTACCAAACTGCATGCAGTTAATTTTTTGGGAAATAAAAGGTGTTTCAATTTATAAACCGATTTCTGTTTTAATTTTAAACGCACTTTCTCACCCGCCATCGCTAGAAGAATTTGCCTCATCAAGTTTTGATATAGAAAAGAGAAACAGGAAAACACAGATGATTGATCGGCAGTATACATCAAAACCATATTTATTAGTTAATAATATTGAATGAGTTTGAAAACAGTACTTAACCCAAATTCGAAACACATAACAACAACAACAAAAACTTAAAAAAAATAAAAAAAATAAAACTTTTGGAGATTATTAATTTCTTAAATGATTATCTTAGGTAATCCCTCAAGATACTAACCATCATTCAAATGCAGCAAAATTGGCTTTTTCATGCATATTTCTCAAAATTTTTCGTTTAGTATCTACTAGATTCCGATAAATAAATTATAATCATTTTTAATATTAATTATGGTTTAATTCTTAACAGCTCACAGATAGACATATTATTGCATGCTGAAGTACTATTTTCGACAATGTTAGAAATGTTCAACTAATAACTTTTAAATATGATTTAACATTATAAACAATTACTACCTCATCTTAAAAATCATATAAAAAATTATATATAAAAAAATAGCAAAAAAGCAAAGATATGAAAAATTATAATAAAAAAATAGCAAATTCGCCGAGCTATGAAAAATTATATACAAAAAAAAAATAAAATAGGAAAATCATATAAAAAATTATAGGTATAAAAAAAGTATGCATACATCAATTAAAAAACTTTATTCCATTTCATTTCATGTCTAACTCGTTTCGTCATTAAATATTACATTTCGAACTTTCAAAGGACTTGTTCTTTACATTGCCCAATGTTAGTCCTCATTCTGCTGTCAGCAAAATTGGAAATTAATTATTAAGTATCAATTTAGTGCTTAAATTGCATTCGGCATCATGCCGAATTGCATTTCCATTTTTAGTTGGCACACACCCAATAAAATTAAAATATTCAAACAAAACTAATATTCGAAAGGATATTTCGTGTAAAACTGTGACAGAATAATAGGTTCTCAATGATATGTAATGGGTCGCATACTATCACTCTCCAATACATTTCCACCAGATACAGAAAATTTGCAATCTATCTGTAGATATTTCCATGTCCCCATGCAATTCCTATTTCCATCTCTTATACATTTCCAATGAATTTTCCCTGAAGACTATTTGATTAACTTCAAGAGATGGTCATGTATTTTCGAGGAAATTAAATCGTTTCCGTCAAAATTTTCCATCTGTTCAAATTTGTGTCAATCATTTTATGTACACATACGGAAAACTAAATTCATTTAACTAAATAAAACAAAAATAAATAAAAAAGTAATATAGATAACAAATTCAAAATATTCACATAAACTAATATTTAATTTGATGAAATTCCCTTCAGAACCTTAAAATACTTCTTTAATAATCATTTCAACAAGTTTGTGAGTGAGTTTTTCGATTGGCTGTAGTTTCATGAAGTTATTAAAACACAGTACTCACTCGAACACAAACTGGAGTCCTTTGTCCATCTTCATACGTTACCAATGCCCAATATTCGGCTGACAAAAATTACACGAATTGCTGGAAGACGGAAAGGTGTGACCAAACGTTTTCTCTTGAGAGTCCTGTCTACCAAAAAAAGAAAAGTTATCCGAAACTTTTGGACATTTGCCAAGTGCGAATGTTGTTTCTATGATGGCACTGAATTTTCTTGTATTTTTTCGGCTATTCACATTTTTCCTTACATATTTTTTGTATGTTACACAGAAGTCCTTCTGGTCTTTTGGTCATTGAAATCTAGAATGTCTTCAGCCATGAAATCAACACTATATAGCTTTACACATACTTCAGACATTCGGGCGGAAAGACAGTTGAACTTTGTCCTGATAGAGTTTTTCAATCGATACTTATTGCGGGAAGTAATAGGATTAGTGGAGACTTTAATAATCACATTATCTGTGGTATCCTCCCCCAATCTCTATGTCATCTTCTCTATTATAATTCGCGTAAAAATAACATTTTGATCGATTTTTGTATTTAACCAAAATTTAATCAGTCAGAAAGAAGAATTTAATCATTGACGGCGAACGAAAATATTCATCAATACCAATCAATGAATGTTTTAAGCACTTCCAAAGTAATTGTAAGAAAAAATTTGTCGATTTAATTTGCAGGTATAAGATTTTTCAAGTATGCATTATTTGAAAATATGCATTATTTTTAATTGGTAAAATATAAGCAGTTTCCATTGTATTCAAAGATAACACTAAAAAAACTACGGAATGTTACTTACTAACACTAATATAGGAATTATTTTTTGTATTTGCGGTCTGCTAACAGCAGCCGACAACAAATCACCGATTGTCTTTCATTAGTTTAAGCATTACACACCTCACGGTTGCACAATTGCACGAGTTATTGTAATATGCACAACACACCTCAGAGACTAGACTTCAGTACGCGTAAGTGACGTGGACTGACTTCACACTTTTGGAGGGACTACCACAATTCACAAGGGTTAGGATTAGTTGGAAATTTTTGAAGACTTGCATAAAAAACAATGTTTCGATTCGGAAATGGTATGTAGGATTTTTATTTATTATTTTATTTATATATTTATTTATTTATTTATTTCGCTTAATACAAGCGAAATCAATCCTGCTAAAAAGAACCATACTTTCAAATTCATAATACTAATTACCATTTATTTCTATTATAATTTCGTTTATTCTATGATATTAATTTTTATTTAAATATTTCTAATTCTTGCAATATTAATTTCTTTGTTTTGATTTTCAGGATTCCATATTCATTATCAATTATCATAAGCATTTTGTGTAAGTTCATTTATTATTTTTATGAAATATTAAATTAATTCTAATGCTGCATTTTGTAAAATTATTAACAAAATTAATATTTGTGCTTTTTGTGAATATTATTAAATACATATTAATATGTCAACATTATTACTTTATATCCTTTTATTACTAATCTTAAAATCTTTTTTTCTGTATAAAAGTTTATAACTAATTTTGCAACAATAATGAAATAAATTGAATGCTGAAAAAATTAATGATTTTCTAATAAATAATACTTTTCAGTGTGTGTATGTAGATGTCGCTAAAAAATAATTCGAAAATAATTTTAATTCAGAAACTTACACTTTAAAACTCGTCGCTTTAAATACCTTCTCAAAATTCGAACTCGAGAAATGGAAACTGGACAGAACACCAGGATTACAGATTAATAAGGACAACGTGAAAATTTGTCTTTCCATTAAATACCTTTTCATCATAATGATGATTACAACTATCAAAAGTGCAGCAAGTACTTGTTGCAATTTCTTCATCTCCTAAACAATTCCAATATATAAATGACTAACATGTAGAAAAGAATATTCACAAAGCATGATTGTGTTCACTCCGAATCGTTGAAGCTCAAGTCAAATTCAACAAATTTGTGTAAAAAAAAGACGAATTTGTTAAAAAAGAAGTAAAAACAAAAATAACAAAACTTAAAAAATGACAAACATTACGTCTACAAAAATTCAATCAAGAGAATCCTTTTTTGCTAAGCTGAATGTTTCAGTTTTCCATGGTTAAGATCTTGATTCAGGTTCTGTTGAAGCTCCAAGAAAACCTCCTTTGAGTCCAGTCCCTACGGAAACTCAAATAGTCTGACAGAGTTTTCTCTAGCTTCCGGTTTCCGGAACTCCATTGTGAAAATTTTAGGTGAGGTTTTGTTGGAAGGAGAAAAATGTTGAACAATTTTTTTCTCTGCTAAATCAATGAAGTTTACAAAATGAGAATAACTATTGATCGTTTTCATTAATCTGATTAAACACAACAAATAAATTGATTTTAACGCTAACTCATATTACACTTGTATTTTTTATAACAAATTCTGGGACGCTCAGTTTTCTTTTTCTGCTGCACTAAGAAATGAGAACATTTCTCAAAGTTATCGAAAATATATAAACACCTGCGCTTTTTGCAAATTGCCAATTTAAATTGGAACATAAACAAATTGCCCATTTGATCATTTTTTGTTTCTCAAAATATATCACCAGGCAAATTCTCATTTTGCAAAATATGAAACGAAATTTTCGCAACAAACAAACAGCGTCGGTCGACTCCATCCAGGATCCGAACTTTGTTGTCTAAATCTCATTTGGCAGCCACTTTTATGAAATTGAATATAGTTTGTCAGGATTTACCTCTGGGCGAACAGGGCCAGTCCCTGCAGTCCCGATGATTATCAACAATGCCTCAATCACACTATCCACCAGCGTCAACAAGTTCACCGGTTCCTTGGCATAGTATCCTCATTTATTCACTTTGCAGCATATCGTCCTCGAAGCAGGAGCAAGTGCTTCCTGAGTCTCAAGCACTTCCAATTCCACTATATTCCTTCACTTTTGAGGTTACACGTAAACAAACAGTAGTCACAGTGGAGTGAACTTAGCACTAAACACACACAAACACATCTTCGGACCAATTCAAATTGTTCTTACGCATATAGAAGTGATGAGTCTATAAGGTCACATTTATTTAAGAGTTTTTAAAGATTTCCTCAGCAAGCGAAAAAAAACGCAAAGATGATAAAAAAAAAGAAAACGAAAAAAAACACCCAAGAAAATTGTCTTTTCGTACTTACTCAGTCGCAAAGTCAATTTAATTTAAGCACACTTTTTCCATAAATTTTCTCGCGAAGGTGTTGATTGTTTGAACCGAGATTTGGGGTAGGTACCTACTGAGTTCTCTCGGAAAGGAGCAAGGGAAATAATAATAATTAGAAAAGGCAAGGAAAATTCCAAGATATAAAAAAGCGCACACTGACAAAAAAACATAACTGCCCGAAACATCGAGACAGGGAAGGGGAAGTGATCAAAAATGATTTATAATAAATTTAAGAGCTGCAACTCAAGTGTAGTCGAAAATAAATTGAGAACCTGTTTGGAAATGTAAATGAGGGGAACGTAGTGAAGGCGGCTTTAATTCCAGCGCTGGAAACGTCCATGGTTTTCGTCAATCCATTTTGTAGAGGTGAAGTTATATGAATGAGTTTGTTATAAATAATTTCACTGTCGTCTAACTTTTTTGTACATTTGTAAAATTTGCGTTAAAAAAATAGGACTTCTGACTAATTATTCAAATAAATATTGGAATGTAGTTAACACTGACTGGCTTTTGTTGCAACACTAACACATACATACCTGTGCCGTTAAAGATATCCTGAAGATGAAATTCGTTTTATAATTTTGTTTTCAATTGCAGAACGTTAAGCAAGTGTTAAGCACGAGAGTTTAGAAATAGTCAGAATATATCTTGCGATATTTTAATTTCTAACCAAGCTTCTCCATACATCCTGATTAGGTAAGAATCATATTTGAAAAGCTTTTGTCCTTAGAATTTGTCTTATATCAGGTTTATTCACCAGGCTTGTCTTGGATATCGCAATGTATCTTCAATAATTAAACTACTTTTAAGTAATCTTATTTTTCGGAGTGTTTACATTACTTTGTACAACTGTAAATAAGAAGGGGAAAAACTACGACTTAAACTTGGAATCATTTCCAACAAGAAAGCACAGTACATCACTGCAAAACTTGTCCATATCTCAGGCTTGATGACAAACTTTTTGGATTGATGACAAAAGTCTGCAGCAGATCCTTAGCAAAGTTAATTGCACGGTGCCAGTTCCTTGTTACATACGTAATATTTTACACACCTGCGACGCAGGTCCTGCGTCATGTACACTAATTTAAGATAATTATAAGTTCTTACCGGGATCCATTGTATACGAACCAAATTGTAGGTCCCTAATATTAATTTTGTTGAACATTTATCACGCAGTACTGAAGCATTAAGTTTATTTTACAGATTAGTTTTAAAGCAAATCAAATAAAATATGCTCTAGGTGGATAGCTTTATCGAAAATTGTTTCCTAGAACTCGAACCTCGCATTAGTTTATCGCAAGATACAATTTTCATTATGCTAACAATAATTTCATCACAACAAAATTCCATATAAAACAAAACATTCCATTTGAATTGCAACAAAATTAAGCTTTTTGCGACCGAAAAATCACAAAGCTATAAACAATTTATAAATATATCACCGCGGACAAATTAATATTTATTTGTTTTTTTGTCTAAAGTGTTGCTTTGATTTATTTTCGGTTTAGCTTTCGAAGTAAATTAGTTGCATTATAATTCATAATGGAATATTAGGTTAAAAGTTATTCATAAGTCTATCAGGGAGTATCACAAAGTATTAAGAATTATATTTAATTAATTTTTAAGTTTGTTCTTAAATTGACATTTATTAGATTTACTCAATCTTAACACATTACTTTTTAAGTTTATTCTTATAAGTGAACTTTTATTATCAATAATTGTAGCATATCAAATTTCAATTATTGTTTGTTCGTAGGTATATGCGCTTTTATAAACAATTATAAAATATTGTTTTTATTATTCAACAAATAGTTATATTCATCTCAGTAATATTCCTACTTATATTGTACTACTTTTAACTTTATTAATCAATTACAATCAACTTATAAATATTCAGGCGAAAATTATTATTTGTATTATCGGTATTATGCACTAAATATATCCTATCCGAACCAATTTAACAATTTTTCTTTTCGAATTCCAAAAACCAATTTGATTTTCAGGTACCCAATTTTAAGTTGAATAATTTTCATTATTATGTTGTTAATTAATAATTATATGAATTGCAATTTTTCCTTTGTTGTTTGACGAATTTCTTCTAAAACTTGAATCCATTAATTTATTAAATTCTCATACCATAAACAAAATCAAAAATCTCATAGGTACCTCAATAAAATGTAAAATTGATTTCCACTACGAGTTTGTAATTAATTTTGTTTCAATATTTACAATGTCGGCTTCAGAAACAATAATCTTCTCCCTTCGTAGGCACTTTATAATACCAACCTCCCTTGCTGTGTACATCTGATTGAAACTCTTTTATCTATAATAGTAGTTCGGGCATTAAAATCGTTGTTAAACAGCGGCTTCGATTCTATTTGTAGTATTCGGAGTGAAGCGCACAACCGGTAATTGACCTAAATCCAGTGACCTCCGGAACTGTTTCAACTGTCACCTTTAATTTCATTCCATAAATGAATATGTTCAATAAAACCGTGCAATATATTATTTATATCGGCGTATCATCAATGAATTGTGCCAATGGACAATTTCGACTTACAATCAAAATTCTGGGTAATAATCTAACAAATATCGGTAATTGAAATGTTGCTTTAATTACCTTATGTTTATTAATTATCGCTTGTATTTGCATTGCGGAACCAAAACTTATCATTAAAAACAAAACAAATTTCATTACCTGCATATTGTGTTAATCAATTTATTTTGAATTTACCGAAACATCATCGAAACCGTTATTTACAATTTCTTGCAAATTAAACTTGTTCTTGTTGTTATTATTTATTGCATAATGGTTTGCACATTGAATCCATTTGAAGTTCCTTTACAAAATCCGATTTGAAATATTTCGTTAACCTGAAATACGCAAGGATTTTGTTCAAAATTTGGTTTGATTTTAATTGCAATTCATTCAATTGAAATAACATTTCATTCTGGATAACTTGAGGAGGCGTATTGTTAGTAATTTTCTTCACTGGTGCATAGTTGGTATAAACATTTACACACATCAGGAGCTCAAACAGGAACTGGAATCGAAATATTAACAACAAAAGTTCAGTTACAGTTATGTGATTAATTTTCACAGTATACATATCACAGAGATCGTTTCACACAACCACCCCTGTGACACATGCAGATTTCATTGTAATGATTGGGTGAATGTTAAGTCACTCCCCCCCCCCCCCCCGGCCTTTTTTCCAGGCTCCGTAAGTTATGTCTACTTCCGTAACAGATGTGTTTGATGTTATGATGTAGAACTTCAATTTCCATTATATTTCAATCCGTACATCACTAGCCAGAACTTCAGGACGAAAGTTACTGGCAGGCGATTACGAAAGGGAGTTTTTGGTGACTTCCAGGAGTATACCTATGTTGTTTATTTTTTTTCTCTCCTCTTAGTAGAAGAGAGCAACCACAAGCAGAGCATAAAGAAATTCAGTGAAGTGGAAAATTTAACCATGCAAGTATTCTGTATCCTTGGACAGATATCCTTTCAGTTTGAATATATATGTATATTGTATGTGTTTAAAATTCCATGATTTTTGACATATCAATATGCGTGCATAACTATGTGATGATAGAACGCAATCAATCAATCGTTTACCTTAGAGGGTAAGGAAATGGCGCTCCACCCCTGCTCATACACAAACATATTTTCCATCTCACAACCTCGCTTTCTTTATTTATATCCATGCCTAACATTGACAGGTGAAAAGTGATAAGGCCTCGAATGAAAATAGTACTACGAAATGGAGTTTTTATTTACTAGTCAAGCTCGAGGATATTTGGGAGCAACCGTAAAAGTTGATTTCATTTTTCGATAGTGAATATTTCAGGAATTTTCAACTGAATTTTTGAAGTGACTATACATTCATTGCCAGAAAAAAAAATTCTGAATCATTGTTGTAAGGACGTTTATTGCCGAAATATTTTTGTAGTTGTTTATTTTAACATATAATATTGCCTTTCAAAGTACTCAACTTGAATGCAATTTGTAAAAATTGAGTTTCGAAGAAAACTCTGTTGAAGCAGCGATAATAAGGAGTCGACTGTGATAACGATACGTTTATATTTTGCATTGCAAAATGTACCTTGCAATTTGTTTTTGATATAATCTGTCAGCAATGTATTTGACTCAATTTTTCACTACAATTTATTTATGCAAAACACGTTTGGATTCAACAATAACAAATTTCGAAAATATATGAAACCGATTGGAATGAAGGTTTTCCATGTTGTATAAAATGCTTCACATAAATTCCAGATGTTCCAAACCGTTGCAAGGCTCAGATCACCTTCCGCAAGGAGCAAAACCGTGAGCGAGTCATGAATTTTGCGTTTATTTATTTTATAGTACACCACGGTTGTCGTATGAAAAGTATACAGAATATTTGAAGCTCCACTCATTTTCGAAATGAGTTTGGAATCCTTGCGCCTCCGCAGGACATTCTTCAGACAAATAGAGTAGAGCTCACAAATCGTCACACAACTGCTGGCATTAAATGTAATAACAATAAAGGAAAACAAATTGCGAACAAATCTCGACAAGCATTCCTCTTCTATTTTTTTTTATCTTTTTCTGCAATTTTCTTTTCAGTGTCATTCATTCTCGCGTGTAGTTAGAATTCGGGGACGAAGTAAGTGTTTCGGATATCGCAATCGGTGAATGTTGTTTTATACGCCTCCACGAAGTTCTGCTACTAAGATTTTTCTATTCAATATCAATATTGCAGCCTTTTCGACTGGATCCAATAAGGTCCTTGTTTATTAGATTTCGCTGGAATGATAAATCGGGAGGAAGAGAGAAGTGGCACGAGGCCATCGCACAATATGTCAAATTTTCTATAGAGGCGTGTTGTTGTTTTTGTTGTTTTTGTTGCTGTTCTATTATGTGATTAAACCTCCCCAATTTGTTGTTGGTCAGCTCAGAGAACCAATTGTTGGAGCCTCCCCTCTTTCTAATTTTGACAGGATTTTAAATAAACTCTTTTTTAGTTTAAAATATTTGAAAAATAAACAATACAAAGACAATTTTCTTGGAAAATTTGTGGATGAATCTAACAGGTTCATCCTCGAAACCAAAAATCAATTTCGCCGGTATTTAACCTCAAAAAGTATAACTTTGTCAAAACCTTTATGTGCAGTCAACAATAATTAGAATAAATGTTAAGTGGAAAAGTAATGTTATTAAAAATCAAAGTTTCAGGTTGGGAAAAAGGAAATCATTTTACTCCACTATTACAAATGCAAAACAATTTTTTCCGGGAGATCCTTTCAGAATTCCATTTTAATTCACTCATTGCAAATTAAATTGAACCGCTGTAAACAAGTTTTAGAGTGTAGACACTGATTTGTGTCTAGCGGCTTGAAACCCTGAGGAAATAGTAAAGACAGGATTTCCGGCCAAGCATCCCATAAACAATGTTCTGTAAAAGGTTCTATGCTGCCCCATGGGTATCAGAAACTATGGAAAACTGATTGAAATATGAAGCAAGTAAATGAACTCAATCCATTTGCTGTAGATTTGCGGTAGAATAACCCGAACTATACATAAATGCAATATCCGGAATTGCGGAATTGAATTCAGGCCTATTTACTGCTATGTGGGGAATTTAAAAAAAAAATTAATAGCATTACTCAGGCCCAGAGGCACCTTCATTAACGATAGCAGAGCCATAAAATTGCCATAACCACTTGTCGACTGGCATTAAAAGAAATTCAGGCTAAATTCGAGCATTTTAAATCCTATTTCCATCAGTGGAATTAACGCCCAATTAATGCGCAAAAGGACACCATCCAATATAGAGAGCGAAAATATTCAGCTGAGCGTTTATGCAATCGTGAATCCCCATAACAATTACATGCTCAATTATCACGTGAGCGCTCTTTCTTCCGCAGCAATGCTCGGTAATGGCTTTGAGCTAATTTTAATTATAACTATCACAATTTTAGGGGACAAGCTGGGGGGTGGTAATATTTTTTCTGGTATTACATTCCAGTGTAATGGCGGTGATGCGAGGGGTACGATGGAGTTGCTATTTATGACTTTCTAAACGACGCCTTTCTCTTTTTCTGCGCTGGTTTTTTACCATGAATCCCAATCACCAACCAAGCACGAAACTTCTTCAATAATGCTAACAAATTAAAGCTTGAATGAAATTAAAATTGTCTGTATTTGACATTTTTTGAACAGTTTGTTGACGTTGTTTGTTTTGGAATCAAATTAAAAGCAAGTAGTGTTAATTGCGAAGAAGAGCAACAACAATTTTATTTAATGATGTCACGTCAGACCTTTTCCTTTTAACGACCTTGTTTTCAGGACGATATTAACCCCTCATCAATTAAGAGATTTGTCAAAAGTGTACTGTGTGGAGAAACTTTACCTTCTTTCTAGAATACATATACAAAACATATACAAAACAGAACATATACAAAAACAATTTTTTTGAATTATTTATTATAATAGAAAATGAATTTAATAAACAAAAATCGAAAATTTTGAAGCACTAAATTAAAGCAACCATGATGAAATCTAGATGAGTTAAACTACTTTAAATGTTTAATTTCGGGCCGTCAAGGCTCAAACAATTTTCAACCAACGAAAAAAAAGGAACAAGAATACATAATATTAAGCTTATGATGACAGAGAACTAAATTAAAACGATCTCCATAGGATTATGATTGGATCCTTCAGCTTTTTCAAGCAATTTCATTCTTCCTGGTTGGTTTCCGCCACTATTCACCACCAAAAGGTACTAAAGTCATCTAAGTTAGCCCATAAATGAGATTTCCAGAAGTTCAAAGGGCCAAAAAGTGGAACGGGAAAAATGAAGTGAAGGTCTTGTGGATAGCGGAATAATGGAATATGTAAATCGAATACGGTGTACATTGCCAGGCACTTTGTCTTCATGATGGGCACTGTTGTGTTCAGCGGTTTAACTTATCTGCCTGGTTCCCGTTAAAAGAGTTATAAAGCAGGCAAAGTGAGATTGTTCCAGGAACCACTCAGTGTGATTTTTCTCGAGGTAATGTCTCTGGGGACTCCCCCAATGGACATGAAGGCCCATTAGCATCAGAGACGGGTCAAATGTATGCGTATCAAAAACATTATAAGCATTGTCAAAAATCTAAATGACTAAGGAATGTCACGCATAACAGAGAAATAAATATAAAAAAAACTTATAACTTTCCCAGGACAGTTATGAAAATACTTTGAAATTTATGACATTTTTGGTTGTGAATGAAATATGAACCTATTTTTAAGTTCTGCTCCTGAATTCACAGAATAAAGTGTTCCTTGTGTAAATGTCTTATACTTGAATGGGGAATGTGGTCCTTATCGGAACTAAATTTTGAACAACGTCATTATTCCTTTTGTGTATGGTAAAACTTGTTAAAAGTTTATCATTATTCATTTATATACTAGGACAAAGGTTTTTTTTTGGAAAATTATATCAAAATTTAATAAGATAATAAGGAAAAAGAATTTTTGAAACACGTTATCCTTCAGAACTGTGAAGTTCACTATTAAAATTCTGGAAGGATGCACTCAACAAATTTGAGAAAATTTTCTGGTAAATAAGTTACGTGACATAATTAGGTATGCAAATCTACGTGAAGCGCCTTATTTATTTGGCAGAGGGGACGTGATTTAGATCAAGATAATGCACTCGCTCACAGTTCCTGTGGTGCGTCATTAAGCCACTGGCTCAGACACGTGATGCTGATCTTAAAATAATAACTAACATTGTTTATTGATTGTAATGTTAATAAATCAATGTAGATCAACATGGCAAGAAAATGTGCATTTCGAAAATTTATTTAATTTATTTTTATCAATTGCATTAAAACATTAAATGTTGAAAATCGCAATCCTAAAATACTCGAGTGCTCAAGCTTGATTTAAGTTCTGAGGTGTTTCATCGGAAAAAGCACACTATACACATTGTGCGTAAACTTCGGAATGCTTGTTTTTGTTGAACTAGAGACAAGAAGCCGGCAGTCAGTATATAGCATAATTGTAAACATCTAAAATTGGCCCCGATCACGGGCGAGTGATATAATCACGGGGACTGGCGAATGCCTCTGAGATGCTCCCAATATTTCAAAATTAATTTTCATTTATCAGTTGCCGTTTGAGAAACTCAGAAGAAATAATTTTTATTTCTGGGATGAGATGGAAATTTTTCAACGTTCCTGCGAGATATACAAATAAAATTTTTGATGATTTCTATAATGAAAGTCGTGAATGAGTTTTAAATTTATAATTGTGCATGTTGTTTATTTATATAAATACATTTTTCTAATAATTTATTGAAGGTGCAAATTTAAAATAAACTCGAATTTTCCAACGAATTTTTCTCATATGTAACTTTTATTTCAGGTAGACAGTCCGGAACAGAGGATGAGATCAGTTCTTTTGGAAGCCATTCACACAACGTAACTAAGAACAAAAATGAAAATGAAAGTGAAGATTAAAAAATATTTTCCCCCGAAAATTTGTGACAATTCACAGCAAATGAAACAATTGAGTCAATCGTTTCAAGAAATCGTGCTCAAGTACTCTTAGTGTATTTATGTTAACTAGGAAAATGGTTCAAATTAGTAACAACAAAAGAAAATAATATAAAAGACTGGCTTAGAGTAGAAATTTGTAAGAAGAGTATTTATAAAAAGTGGTAGTGGTTTTTTCGATGAACAAAAGGCTAAATCTGTGTAGATGAAATGGAAAGGTTTTTGGCAATAACATTTGCCATAATTTTGATATTTTCAACAACGTCATGGTGCAGACGGCGAGAGAAGAATCAGGACATGGTTTCCGTCAATCTGCCAGGCGATATAATTCTTGGCGGATTGTTTCCGGTCCATGAGAAAGGAGAAGGTACACCATGCGGGCCGAAAGTTTACAATAGAGGTGTGCAGAGATTGGAGGCAATGCTTTATGCCATTGATAAAGTGAATAATGACGACAAACTGCTGCAGGATATTACAATTGGTGTCCATATTTTAGACACCTGCTCTCGAGATACATACGCCCTCAATCAAAGTCTCCAATTTGTCCGGAGCTCACTGAATAACCTGGATACCTCAGCATTTGAATGTGAGGATCATTCGACACCGAAGCTGAGGAAGAACACCAGTGGTCCAGTGTTCGGGGTGATTGGGGGGTCGTACAGTTCGGTTTCACTGCAAGTGGCGAATCTACTGAGATTGTTTCACATACCTCAGATTTCGCCCGCATCCACCGCAAAGACACTCAGCGACAAGACTCGGTTCGACTTGTTCGCCAGGACTGTCCCACCAGATACATTCCAATCGATAGCTTTAGTTGATATTGTTAAAAGTTTCAATTGGTCCTACGTTTCGACAATCCACTCTGAAGGATCGTATGGCGAGTACGGCATCGAGGCCTTCCACAAGGAGGCGTCCGAGCGGAATGTCTGCATTGCCATCGCCGAAAAGGTGCCGAGCGCCGCCGATGAACACGACTTCGATCTAATAATTACGAAACTCCAAAAGAAGCCAAACGCTCGCGGAGTTATTTTATTTACGCGTGCTGAAGATGCACGAAGAATTTTGCAGGCGGCAAAGCGCGCTAATTTATCGCAACCCTTTCATTGGGTCGCCAGCGATGGTTGGGGTAAGCAACAAAAACTGCTCGAAGGAATTGAGGACATTGCCGAGGGCGCCATCACCGTGGAACTCCAATCAGAGTACATTCCCGATTTCGATATTTACATGACCAACCTTACTCCTGAAAATAATGAAAGGTAAATCAGGAGGTTACTTCAAAATCATAATATTCCGTAATAGCCCTGTTGCATTTTCAGGAATCCTTGGTTTGAGGAATTTTGGCAGGACACTTTCGATTGCTTGCTGGAGAAAAACTTCCCCGTGGAATTCGAAGAAGGGGAAAACTACAAAGTGTGTGACGAAACATTTCGCTTATCAGACAAAGTGGGGTAAGTGCAACAAGAACTGTTTTACAACATGGCAACAAAAATCTGAATTGAAAATTTGTTTTGATTTCACTACCATTTCACGACAACCAACTTGTTGCTTATTTCATCTCTTAAGTCATAAATATTTTTCGATGTGCAAATGCCATTTCAGGATCAACCATTAAATCCAGCAGTTTTGCAAAAATGTACGTGATAACGTCAACAGCTAAAGTCATTGGTAAATCCTTCGTTTAAAGCTCGAAACACAAAATCATTTTCCTTACATCGTTCAAGGGATTTTCCACTGTATGGACTGGGTGTTCGGGCCACAAGTGTGTCCCAGTTCGCTGTTTTCCTAGTCACGTTTCCAACCCCTGATTCTGCACATAAAAAGGAGAAGCAATTGCAAATTTCGTGTAGCGCCTTGTCAACGGAATGAATCCTGTTCAGGGACTCATTTCGGTTTACGTACTCCATTAAATTTCATCACCTGCGCAAAATTCCAATAAATGCATTCACACAGCACTTCCCTTTTTTTATTCATTTACTTATTTTCAGTTTCTATTCAAAGAACTTAAAAAAATATATAAAATTATGTGTACCTATTCAATATTCATCAAAAACTGGTGTTTTTTAGAGTCGCAGTATCGTAGCAATAAATGATTACAATTTTCCACATATCAATTTTAAATAATTTTTACTTTTATCGCCCCAATGCCAACTGAATATATCTGTGTAAATTTCACCTTTGAACAAAATTCAGCACTTTTCAACTAAACTCCGAGTAAATTTTTCAATCAAGGTACATTTTTGTGCTATTGAAAAAAACTTTTATCATATGCATATTGGAAAAAAGGCACTCCAACTACAGAGTCAATAGCGCATATAAAAATTCAATTACATCATCTGAGAGAATGAATCCAAAAAATTTTTTTTTCCGATTTAATTGATATACCTTTTACCTTTGACCTCGAATTTGTTGCTCGAATTCCATTACGGTCTTTTTCCCGCAAAATTAATATGAATTAGGTACAAGTTGTTTGGTCTTCTCTCAATTTATAAAATAACCAGAATGAAATTGAACAAAAATTGTTCAAGAATCGTGAAAAATGTATGAATTCTTTATACAATATGGTGTTGTTATTTCAGGTACGAGCAGGAGTCGAAGACGCAATTCGTTGTTGACGCCGTTTATGCATTCGCACATGCATTGGACAAATTGCACATTGATTTGTGTATGGGCGGAAAACGGCTCTCAGGACAATATACCGCTATATTTCATCCTGTTGGTGTTTGTCCCGAAATGGCAAATTTTGATGGCAAAGAGTTTTACAATAATTACCTTCTCAACGTTTCATTTATTGGTAAGTTAATTAAACATTAATTACTTTCAATTACTTCTGATAATTAATTAATTGCAAAGAATCCTGAAAATATTCAACATCATTTGCATTGAAGAAATAAGAAAAGAACATTTCCAGATCGATGCAAAAACAAAAATAAGAAAACGGCTCCAGGAACACTTAACATAATTCCGCAAAAATCGAACTTCTCCACTTCAGTCCGTGAACTTCTGTTTAAACTCAAAATGGTGTCGAAGTGAATGGCAGAAGTTTTGAGTTAATTGCTCAAATCGATTCATTGATTTATTAGTCACAATAAACTTTATCGATGTTTAATTGAATTTTGGAAACACTCTACTATTTATATAACAAATTATTACAGGTACCGTTATATACAATTTATGTCTATACCATTTGCAATTGTTCACTTGTTCTTGAACTTTTTAACAAAGTTGACAAATGACACCAGCAAAATTGAGTTTCATTGCTTTACTGGTAAATGGGAAAACAATTGAAAATTATTGATTTCAGCAAATGGAAAATTAGAAGGAAAAACATTAAAACTTCTGTGATAAAGTATATTGTTTGAGTTTCAATTCCATCCTCAGAATGCTCGTGTGCAATAAGTGCACGTTTTTGTTTTGTTAAAACTAGTTCACGTCTAATGGGAACTCCATTTGAAATTTTTATTTTTATTTTTTACGCAATTGTAATAATTTAATATTCTGAAAATTGACTCAAACACTTTTAGACCTTTCTAATTCTAGGTTTTTTGGAGTGTCTTGTTAAAGTTTTATTTTCTCACATATTAGAACTGTTTCAGTGAGTTATTGTATTTATTTGTATGTATTTTATTGAGTAAATCAATCAAAACGCACCATTTTTTTTTTTTTTGTTGTAAGAAAAAAATTTTCCACTAAAATGCAACAGATATCTAGTTTCTTTACCCAAATTTTGCGATGTAATATAGAAATACACTGTCATTTTCTGTATTTCGAATTCAGATATTAAATCCCCGCATTAGAAGTTTTTAACCCTTCATTCCAAACACTCATTTACTTTTTCTAAGGACTAAGCTTTGATATCAAATAATTTTCCATTCTTCCCCAATGCACATGTCCGTTTTCATTGAAATAAACTTTGTATTAATGAAGACGGAACAATGTAATGTAGCTTAACAATTGTTAATTAAATCGAATGCACTCCAACAACATTATTCAAACCGTCAACTGGCCCGGAAATTTTCCAGAGACCATTCGATCCTATTGAATATTTTCAATAGGATCGAAAAACCGCAGTGACGAGAATCACAAATAAACATCAACAATATCAAATAGAATCAATTTTTTTAATTTTGCATCGCACTTTCAACAACCCACAATCAAGGGTGGTTTTCTGCAGCATTAACATTCGTGAAAAAATTGTAAAAGTTTTACAACGGATTGTGGTTTATTATTCAGAAATGTAATTCGAATCCGATTGTTGAGTGAATCTGTCAGCATTAAAGGATCAACAATATAAAACAAACGATGAGGAATACCAATAATTAATCAAACATCTCAAATCCGCTGATTCAATTTAATGGTGAATGGTTGAGAGCTCATTTATCAGGATTTTTTATTTATGCCCATTTGTGTTTCAAAGTTCAAGCCCTGCTGCCCTGATGATGCAAAACAAGGACGAGGGCTCCCAAACATTTCAGAGGACGACTTAATAACTTCTGGGGAGCCTTAATCTATTTGAATAACAGGCGCATTTATTCTTCAATGTTGGGCCGTCAGTCCGTCGTCGTCAGGGAATCTTGTGTTTATTTATTTGGAATTCACTTTGAAGGAGATATGTGTTCTTGTAGTCCTTAAACTGTTTTTGTAAGATTTCATTTTATCTACCAGTTCCTGCTTCCGGCGCCAGACGAAAACATCTCTAATGGACAAAAATAATGCAATAAATCTACTGCTCCGAAGTAATCAAATGCGGTTGCAAAAATATACTTACCAACTTTATGGCAAACGATTTTATTACACCCATTTGACTCTATCTTTACTGTCCTATTTAAAGTTGCAATTTATTGAAAAACATCTGTTTGTTTTTTTTTATGTGAATCGTTCTGATTTTCCTTTGTTTTTTATGTTTTTTTGCAACCCCAAAATATGCTCAAAACTATTTTGACCTCTGCCAGTTGAAGTCGAGTAATTATGATGTCCACTTACTCAGAAGAATGTTGTTCATCTTTGTGCTGATTACTGAATAATTGCAACTTCAACGGTAATTATCGTTATTATAATCTGTGCAGCTGCACTTAAGGTGTGCATGCCAAGCAACTTTATCCGGTTCTTAATTTAATAGAAGCTAGGCACAGCCCAACTATTTAAACCCAGAGGACACTTCAGAATACTTTTGTGAAATAATCATCAGAAATGTTAACGAGAAAGCACTTGTTAAATTTCTGCATAGACGACATTAGTACGAGTTTCCTGTGACTATTCCTGCAGCAGTAATGCATGTGTTATTATAGAAGGATTCAACTACACAGACAATTTTATTCTCTCGCGTTTCTACAATGTTTTATGAGATTGTTTTTTCTTGAAATTTTTATGATTTACTCAAATCTCATTTCGTATTCTTTGTCCCATTTTTGTCTAGTATTATATCATCAAATTTTTTTTCAATACTTCCATCTTCGGTGGCAACATTAAACATGAATTTCAGTTTGATTCCTGCCTCAACTGTTCGAAAGGACGAATCGAACTGCTCTAAGCACTAACTAAAAGCGTGGATAAATAAATACACCCGAAAATGTGAAGTCAACCGAAAAAGAAACATTAATATCTCTTAAATGACACCACAGTCAAGCATTATCTCAAAAATGTTGTTAGATCAAAATCCGCTGGGACTCATACCAGATAATTTATTTACAGGAGTTTTCCTCCATTATTCCGCATAAATCTGATGGCTTTTCATATTTCGGATTTTTCAGCAGACTTAAAAACAAATATAAATTGCAAAAATAAATGACTATATTCAACAAACGTTAATTCCACTGAAAAATCTTTAACAATTTGTCACTTATTATTCTTAAAAAAACATTAGATACATTTCAAAATGAATAACTGTTTTTCAATTTTGACCAGCAACTTTTGATTGTTTGGAACTTATCGTTGCAGATATGGCCGGAAGTGAAGTGAAGTTTGATCATCAAGGTGACGGTTTGGCGCGATATGATATCCTTAATTATCAGAAGTCGGAAAACTCATCCGGATTCCACTACAAGGTAACATTAAATATACATAAATGCAATACTGGGTATAAAACAAAAGTTCAATTCGGTAAATGGATTTTTTCTTATCCTGTCTGTGTCAAAAGATAATTTAATTTTTAATCCATTTGCCATTTGACCGTGAAGGCTCTAACAAAATCGATGAGCTGGAAATAATGAGACCATTCGCGAGTAATTTCTTAGTGCATTAACTGTTAGTTTCAAAGACATCGTTTCCATTCCTAACATCAGCGTTTCCTGTCTCACCTCCGTCTCTCCCATTACCATTACGAGGCCTCCACATTTCGGTATTGTCTGAATAAACTATCGATCAGGTCGATAGTCAGACTAAAAAAGTAATTAACCTAATGGCATGGAGAGGCGAGAGCAGGGCTAAATTGGGTTACTATAAAGACGAATATATACGTAATGCAAAGACTGTAAATGCTAAAAGCTACATTGTGAAAGGACTCTTAATACATTAATTTCCTACTTGATTTTTATGTTTAGGATATGTAAATCCGTCTATTTCCATTCAAGCTGCATTTTTTCCATCGAGCATATAAACATTTCATTAGAAACAACAACAAAAGAAGGATTCATGGTTCTGCTTTGATCTAAAAAAAAAAAAAAAAAAACAAGCACCAGAATAAACAAAAACAAAAATCTTTTCCGAACAAATCAACTTGTTGCATCCTGCTCCTTCTTATCCAGCAACATCATCGATTGGAGACAAAACCAAAAATCGTACGTTCTACTGGGATATCGTGTAGCAATATAAGCAGAACATTTGCAATTCTTCCAACAAGGAGATCTTTTGCTCACAAGAATAAATCATCAGCAATATTAATGAAAACTGAAAGGACACTCCGACCAAGGGACTCTTCGTCGTGGTTGAAACTGACTCATCAATCCTATTCCAAACTCTCCGTTTTTCTCCATTCTAAAAATAGAAAATGATCCAGAACCTCTCAAAACTTTAATGAGGAACAGGGAAAACTTTTCTGGTACATGTTAAATAATTAATTAAACAAGATTGGGTGGTGCAATCAGTTGAAGCCGTAGGAAAGCTAATTTAAATAAATATTTGGAGAGTAGATATTTGTCAATTTCCCAAACTACAAATTATTTTTCATTCGCAAACTTTTCCATTATAACAGCGCACCAAAAAGGTAAAATTTATTTTATAATTAACATAACACTTTTCCCTATAAAGCATGAAAAACAATTACGTTTATTTCGAAATTTTATAAACAAAAATATTTTTGAAAAAATGTTAAATTTTTTCTAGAATAGTTTTACAAAAATAGGAAAAAAAACTGTTTTATCTATCGCCAGATTTTACATAATATATTGTCATGTACCGAATGAAAACTCAGTTTTAAAACTAAATTTTTTATCAGTAAAAAATCTTCACATAAAAAATGCTCATGACATGTAATAATTTGCGGTATAAAAACAAACCAATTTGCACACAATTTTAAAACAGAAAAATGTCCACAACTACAATAAAACTTCGTGAAAATAAAAAATTGTTTTGTGAATAAATTCTACAATAAATCAATTCGGCTCCAAGGACCTCAACATAACTTCATTTAGTTATAATTTTTTGTTCAACTGAACAAACATTCATCAAAACAAAATAAATAAAATACAATTCCGGTGTAACACTCTCAAAGGGGTAAATCTAATTGTAAGTTGAAACAGAATCACATTTCTACAAATGTTTTTCACTGTTATTTTCGTATTTATTTTCGCCTACAGGTTATTGGAAAATGGTTCAATCGACTGGAGCTCCGTTTGCCAGAAGTCGTGTGGAATAAAGAGACGGAAATGCCAACGTCAGCCTGTTCGCTTCCATGTCAAGCGGGAATGATTAAAAAACAACAAGTAATTGTTCTTTTATCCTGATCAACTCAGAATGTACAGAGGAACTAATTTCAGGGTGACACATGTTGTTGGATTTGTGACAATTGCGAAGTATACGAATACGTGTACGACGAGTTCACCTGCAGAGAATGCGATCCAGGATACTGGCCATATCCTGATAAGTTGTCCTGTTACGCCCTAGATGTCCAGTATATGCGGTGGGAGAGCATATTTGCACTAATTCCTCTGGCAATGGCATGCTTCGGTATTCTAATGACAATCGTTGTGATTGTGTTGTTTATCAAAAATCACGATACACCACTTGTCCGAGCGTCCGGAAGAGAGCTTAGTTACATGCTTCTTTTCGGTATCCTTGTTTGTTACTGTAACACTTTTGCGCTAATAGCCAAACCAACAACTGGATCTTGTATACTGCAGCGTTTTGGAATTGGAGTTGGATTTTCAATCATTTACGGTGCTTTATTAACAAAAACAAATCGAATATCCAGGATTTTCGATTCGGCATCAAAATCAGCCCAGCGACCGAAATACATTAGTCCCCAGTCACAAGTAGTAATCACATCATCCCTCATCGGTAAGTGTGCAAATGAAAATTAATTCATTTACAAATGGTTTGTGTGTGTATGTGTATGCGTGCCCAGGGGATTGGGAGGAAAAAACAATGCATATCCGATGTGATATAATCAGGACACTCACTCCAGCGGCAGTAAATAGAGCATTTTCATTATATTTTCCATTTCTTAGGATCATCCCTTGAGTTTAATATGTCAGTGAAGCGACAAAGTATTTCTAAACGTAATGACATCCGAATCCTTTACAGTATTTCTCCCTCTATCGCCTCCCTGCAAGGGCTTTTGGAACTTTTCCAAGCTCTATATGTCGCCAAATGAATGCAACATCGGCCATTTAAATCATTCTAAAAAAAAAGAGACATTAAAACAATTTCATACATATATATAATATTTCATTTCCTTTTTCTATTTACAGCAATTCAAGTTCTCATAACTATGGTGTGGATGGTTGTAGAACCCCCAGGGACTCGCTATTACTACCCAGATCGTATGCAGGTCATTCTGAAGTGTAAAATTCAAGACATGTCGTTCCTGTTCTCGCAACTCTACAACATGATTCTGATCACAATTTGCACGGTGTATGCGGTGAAAACCCGCAAAATACCAGAAAACTTCAACGAATCCAAGTTCATTGGCTTCACAATGTACACGACGTGTATTATTTGGCTGGCGTTTGTGCCGATTTATTTCGGGACCGGGAATTCCTACGAGGTAAGTTGGAACGGCTTTAACAAAAATTAAATATATTATTTTGCCTAACTAACCGCAAACGCTTTAACTCCAACCTAATCTCGTTGATGTTCGTTCATCCATTCTGTCGGTGTTAATATCAAGAACGTTCGTCACTTGTTTTTGCCCTAATTACATTGATTTCAATCCATCCTTGAATTCAAGGGCATCACCATCAAATCCGTGTATATCATCCCTTCGCTTTACACCCCTTCAAATAACTTCAGTCGATATGCGGATCCATCAGGACGAGCTTTCACCGCTAAAATACTTCCGAAATGCCTTTTTGCTGCCCACATTATCTAGTGGCTCTCTGTTGGTTACATGGATACTCCTTTCAACTCCACTGTAACTTGATGCCCGCCCCATTTTCCTTGCCATCTAAATTCGTTTTTTTTTTTTGCTGATAGCAAAGTTCGATATTTCAACAATTTTTTTTTATTGACATTTAATCTGCACGTTGCTTCAGATTTTGAATACATCAGAAATAAATAATCCTTGATGAAGTCCTTGCTTCAGTATTCAGAAGCTCAAAACAAATTCTGGCCCCTAAAATTCCGTAGAATTTTTCAATCGATTTCTGTAAGTATCCTTACTTCAGCATGTGGCTAGTTTCAGGATACTAGGAATTTTATGCTCAATATCTTATCTGGAATTCCGTCATCCTCTCAACTACATCGTCGTGTTATCTTACTTTATCGAAAACTTTTAGAACCATAGTTAAGATATCTGGAACACTTAAGGTTTCACCTAAAAATGGTAGAGGTTTTTAAGAAGAAGTTTATTATGTTGTAATTTTGTTATGTTGTAATTCAACAAAAGTTACTTTAAGAATGTAGAAAATTTATTTGAACTCATCTTCTTTGTATAGTTTAATCTTGATGATGGAACCATTGATGTTCACAGAATGGTCTCAATATTATTGTGCGATACAATAAATATCATAATTTGAATGGAATGTCCTGCAGACTTATCAACTTTCTACGAAACTCCGTTATATATATTATATATTATATTGTATATATTCTCTCTCGTATTTCTTTTCAGATACAAATAACGACATTGTGTATATCAATTAGCTTGAGTGCTTCCGTTGCTCTGATATGTCTCTATTCACCAAAAGTATACATCCTTGTCTTCCATCCTGATAAAAATGTGCGAAAATTGACAATGAATAGTGCTGCTTATCGGCGCTCAGCAGGAGGGGCACTGAGTGGCGGAACTAGCGGTGCTTCGGCGGCTGGTGCTGGCGGTAATGGAGCCACAAACATCACATCAGCTCCAATATCATCTACTGGAGCATTTGTATCATCCTGTGCAGGACATCATCCTCTAGCAACATCCTGTACAAGTGATCACAAGGCTGATATCATTGCCAGTGCTTCCAAACGACAAAGTCAGGGTGAGACTGAAATATATTTATTTATAATAATATTTTCAATTTATATTTTACATTTTGTTAATTTTTGTAGTTAATTTCATGTGATTACTTTCATAAGGCATGACAATCTCTCTCAACACTTTCTCTGCGATCTATGGACATTAGAGCACTTTGCGCTTATTAGAATTATTTATATTAATTTCTCAATAATTATTTGTTAAAAATACAGTAAATAAATATTGATGTATATATAATATGTGCACCAAATTGAATTTTTGGTTATGTTATATTGTTAGGAAAATTTAAGAGTTGAAATAGACAAACAAATGTTAAAAACCATTTGATTTTTGTTTTTATCCTAATATATCAATTAGACTTAGAACAAAAAAAAATTATTTGGAATACAGACAAACAAAACTTCATTTTGATGTTTACTTAAAGAACTTGATGCAAGTGGAAAATATTGGAATTGCTTTTAAATTGTATCTGAAATGCACAAAACCTAAGACAAATGTTCTTCAAATAAAACCTCACTTCAAATTCATGAAAAAAATTCATCAATCCATTTATGTTTTAGCCTTGTCGAACCGTTTTCAAAACAAAAAATTGATATTCCTAGGAAAAACCACCCGACCCCATTCAATGTCATATAAATTCAAAAATTCAAAATCTCCTGATGTAAAGCTTCAGGAGAAAAGAAAAAAATCAATAACAAAATAGTGAACGCTATTGAGGCTGATGTCTTCACTTACCTGAAGATTTATGCATATTGTGTGCATGGCCTTTTTTTTCTCACGCCATAATGCCCCAAAAGAAATTCTATGCACACAAAACTGCATCACTCCGGCCCATTTGAGGAGACCGTTTCCCTCGCATATGAACCAGGAATAATTTTTAACTCTCCCGCGTACATTTCAGAAATTCACGTCTGAGGAGCGTGAAAAACTTTATAATTTTCCACTGAACTAAGTAGAAAGTAATTCCATGTGACGGAGGAAAATTCTCTTGGGATCTAAATGTCACAGTTTTTTTTTCAGGGAAATGTTTCTGTTTGCTTTTGTTCTCGATGGAGTCCTTACAGGACATTACTAAGTGCTAGGTAATATTCCAGATAACTTCAGCCTGGGAAAACTTATTCTGATTTCCTTGAAAATTATGTAAAATTTTCCATGTTATATTCTCTCTATAAGCACTCATAAATCAATCTGAAAGTTTTGCACTTGAATCTTACATGTTTGTTTGCAATATTAACGGAAAAAATACTGTAGAAGCAATTACGTTATTTTTTTTATAGGTATACCCTTTATTTTGCCCCAAATGTGCTTTGCAAAATTAAGGAAAACTTATGAGTATATCTCATTGAATAATTCTCAGTTCGTCGCTATTGCTCACTAAATATCACAAAAAATAGCCGCTATTTTCGTTGTACAATAAAATTAAAAATGCATGGTTTTATTGATAACAAATAAATAAAAAAACACATCACTATTCAGCTTCGTTTTAATGTCCTTTTCTAAGTTTAATTTGTTCTTCTTATTTAAAAAATGCTATGTTACATGATGTGCGCACGCATTAATTATTGTAAAATTTGTTTTCAATCGAAATTGTTTCTAATTTAAATATTATTTCAATTGAAACACAAAGGAATTGTATGTGAGTTGACTGAAATTAAGGATACTCCAACAAAAACTTTAAGTTCAAACTCACATTCTGATAGTAATGTCCAGGAGACTGAAGCTGTGGCTCTGCTGTAAGTATTTAGGAAAAATTCGGACTTAAGTTAGGAAATTTATAAATTTTAGATATGTTAATAAATTAGTTATTTTTATAAAGACACGAATTTAAATTTTTGTCAGAAGATTATTTGAACACATATCTTTGTTAGACTTAACAAATATGTAAACATTTTTATATAATTTATTTGCTGTTGTTCAAATAACCATAAAACATCAATCAATAAACATCAAAGTTTATGTTACACTAATTTCATTCTCAAAATTGTAGAAAAATGGCGTCATATTTCCGATTCCCGTTATTCAAGACTACACAAATAGTTTGGTAGAATTGATTTTAGTTACGCTGTGGTTATTGTTAGGGAAATAAACAAGAGTAAAAATGGAGAAACACAGATAAAATCACAAAGGATGTTTTCAGCGTCTTTCCATTGAGATTGGGACAAAACTCCTTCTATAATGTAATGAAAAGTGGTAAAATAATTTCGTATTCATTTCAAGAAAGACCAAAAGTTTTTGGTGAGTTGTCGAAAGTAGTTGAAAAGTTCTTTTGTATTATTTTATAAATGATATTCTTCAGTGAGTTTGTGTCAAGGATTTCAGCTACTTTACAGATACAAAACTACAGTTTTTTTTCCTTTGGAGCTGACGACTTTATATCACTGAAGTTGAACCTAGTCAATGACCTTTAAAGTGTCCTGATATAGAAGTAAAATTATCGCATAGATTTCAATTTAAACCATCACAAATTTCCCTTAATCGAGTTCCCAGAGACAACTTGAGTTAATTATAATCAATCATGTTTTATGTGACATCATTAAATTATTTTTTGTAATAATCTTGAATAGTTAAAAACATAGTTTATTATCATTGTAAAATGATTCATTTAATTTTACAAAACCAATGGATAAATAAGTTAGTTACATTAACTTCAGCAGATTAATTGATGCAACAATAAAATAATGCAAGAATACGTGAAAAGAATTATTTGATTTAAACAAAATAAAACAAATTTGTTCCAGAGCAGCTTTATGCTTACCATAGAGTGAAACAAACTGTGAAACTTATCGTCTTACGAAGAAAAAAAAAATATATTTAAAGAACTAACTAAACTGTATTAATGTTAGTAGTATTCGAAACTAATAATGTTTAAACGTTGATTAATAATGAGGGCCTCTATTATATGTAAATGTACTCAAAATTAGAGCAAAACAAGAGATACAATTCTATTGTAGGGCAAAACCTATACACGTAAGTTTTGTTCAACAGACAATTATTAAAGAACATTAAAAGAACATATCAAATATATTTATGAATATTTAGTCAAATATTTATGTACAAAGTGAATATATATACATACACAGAGAAAGTATTACTGTTATGTCGTAGTCATTCATATAATGTACATATATTGTATTTAGATAACAATGATAAATAATAACAAAAAAAAAAAAAAAAAAACACAAGAGAAAATATTGAAAATTATTATGAATAATAACTGTAAAAACCTCGGTAAAAACAGTTTTTTGGAGAATACAAAATTAACAACTTCTCACTTTATATTTTTGAAAAATTTTAACAGCGTTAAACATCTTAAAAGAAAAAAGACAAAAAATGAAATAAAAGGATAGATATTTACCTGTTTGTGTTGACGTTCTAAAACAAATTTATTATATTATATAAAAATGAAATATATATGAAAATCACTCGTATGGCTAGGTTTACACGGCATTAAAATTGAGCCCTTAGACTAAATAATATATTTGCATACATGTTGAAAAAATTAAATTAAATACACACGTAAAAGAAAAAAACACTGTATTAAAAAATAATCAGAGGAGCAAATTTCTACAATTTTCAAAGTACCTACCTACAAAAATCGATTTAAGTCAATGGAAATCACATAACCGTTTCAAAAGAACCATCAAATTATAAGCAAAACAAGAAATAAAAATAAAGTAAATAGAACGTAAAATATAAATGTTTATATATACTACATTGTTCAGCCCTATTCAAAAATACCTGCAAGAATATCTGGCTCTATTTAGTGTTGTTTTATCAAGAGTAAATCGCAATTTTCATGTTATTTACTTGCAAAAAAGCATGCAATGCACTCGTACAGAATTGTATAAGCAAAACTTAAAGAAACAAATGCATAATTATGTATGTTTAAGAATGTCTAAAAACCTATGTTTGCCCTGTAACATTGCTTGTGCAATATACGCCAATAAATATTATCCAAATAAATGAGAAGCAGCATTAAACAATTTGTTTTATTGTATTTCCAACTGTATTGTTTGTTAAAAAATAAGAACTAAAAAAAGAACTATATATTCATGATTGGGAAGTGAAAAGAAACCGTTTCATGCATGTCCGTCTGTCTATCTGTCTGTCTGTCTATCCAGTCGATTACTCGATAACGCTTATAGCTAGAGTCTTATAATTTGGTACAATAATATTTGATTAAAATTGTAAGGTCAAGTTCGAAGATGAGCAAAATTAGGTAACTCCTTCTTAGTGTTCCCATACAAGCCTGAGTCGTTTTTATACAAAAATGTTGATTTTGTTGACTGAATGTTTACATTTTGTATTTTTTTCGTTAAATATTGTTATAAATACGAATTATAATTAATTATTTGTCAGAAATTTTTTTTTTACGGTTTTTTTTACACGATATTAAAACTATAGAAATGGAAGAAAACGTCGGCAGTTTCAAGATGGTAAACGTAATATGTCCGGGAACTTAGCAGATCATTTCCCAGCAGATCAAAAATAAAAGTGAGTTCTCTTCGCAAGCACATGAGTTCTATAGTTCGAGTTCCTGATACTTTTTAGCAATAGTTCTTATTATATACTGTTATAAGCTAGCTGTTATACAAACAGCTGCTATGTGAAGTTAGCAGATCATTTTTTGATATTTTCAATCGTCTTTTTTTAAATAAAATCGCCAGAACTAAATAAATCGCCCCACGTTTTTGTTGGCGATTTAAATTCTGAGAAGAGTTTTACGGTAGTAAACGTGGATGGACAATTACAATTTACTTTGGGGTTTTTCAATTTATAATGACTGAACGGGAATCTTTCCGGTGGGCTAAAAGATGTTCATTTGAATTTCATTTTTGGAGGTTCTGTGGGTGGGAGTGGTAACCCAACCATCTCATTTGGGGTAGTCCAATTTGAGGCGAGTGTGATATCAAATTAAATCTCTTGGTAAGTACTATTAGAAAGGCATAATTTTTTTTTCTGTAAGAAACTTTACAAGAGACTTCATTCATATTGTGCGCTTGTGCAGTGAGCTGCGTCGATTTATCTGCGTTTGAGTGAAAATATTGAATTCTTTCCATGAAAGATGTAAAACACTATGCTAAAGCATTCAAAAGAAAATTCAGCCCCCACCCATCCTATCACCCTGCTCCACCGTTGTACCACAAGTTCGAAATGCACGCGTTTAACGATAAAATGTCTTTTATAAAATTTCTTACAGAAGAAAAAAAAATATGCCATTTAATAGTACATACTCAACAAAATCTTTAAGTTGATATCACACACGGCTCAAATTGGACAACCCCAAGAGGTGTAGTTAACACACGTCTCAGCCCAGGGACCAGGACCCCCGGAAACGGACGAAAAGGAAAATTTACGATTAGTAAATGGAGAGAAGTTATTTAAATATATTACAGTGTCCCGTGACGGCAAGCCAAATATTTCCCCCTTCAGCAATCACGCCTCAGGTTCGCCAAAAGAAGTATTCAACGTTAAAAAAATTAACGAGCAACACCGTAGAAGCACCATAGTCTTTACAGGACCATAGACAAAGGTTTAATCTAGACGTGGACACGGAGATTGTTCCTCACATGGTGAATTATGTTGCGTGCAGCGTGTTCTAGACGCGGCAAACCAAAAAATCTCTATATCTGCACAGAAAATGGAACAATGAAAAATATTGTATAACCACAGGCTTCGTGAAATTATATTTTATTTAACCTCAGCAACGTGTAGCAGGGTACAGCTATTATCTATAAAACGCTGCAGAATTTATTTTTCTAAACTGAATAAAATACAATTTTCGATTGAGTCCTGAATAATTCTTCACTCTTTGGTCAAAATCGACTTCAGATTTGACCTCATCACCCTAAAAACCACCCATTGCCCTAAAACTCATGGGTGCATTCCGATTAAGCTGACGAGCTTCGGGACACAACTACAACTAGGGTTCAAATGTACTGTAGCCTATATGCGAAAGAACGATTTTTTTCAAACGGAAATTCAGGTAAATATCGATGTTTCGAGGTTGAGTAAATGAAAGAATTGTTTTCATAAAAGTAATAACTCATTAATTATTTAATTCAATTTCAAAACTTAAATTACAATGCAAAAAGAAAGGGGGATAGAAATAAACAGTATCTAATTTGATTTGTTAACTTCATTTCTTCCTAGAAGGGATTGTAGATGATTTTAAATTTATAAGTGGGAACAAGTGGAAATTTTGCCACAATTATTGTGTAATTTCTCTCGTATCCTCACTTACAAATAGCCGTTTAAGCGTATTAATTCTAAATTGCCTCGATTCACTTCACAACTAATTAGTTCACTGGTTGGACGTCTGTTCGGTCTCCTTGATCAGCTAACAGTGAGTTGCTGCTCGTTCTCTCGCTGCTACCTTATCCCGTGCAGTCCGAATTCAACTGCAGTGCTTCTTAAACTATTATTATTATAATTTATATTTGTTTGCATGTTGCTAAACAATCGATGACACGGGGGACAACGCGTAACGGAGATTGCATTTTTGGACACTACCCATCTTGAAACATACAAAAAAAATTTTGAAGGGGTGTTAAAAAACATTGTTCCGAACCATGTATTATTCAGAAAATCATAAACCAAAAGCCAAAACCCACTCACTGACTGATCAATGTTTCTCAAATTCTAATTGTAAGAAGATTTAATATTTAAGAGCTCATACTTGGTGCAGAGGTTCCCTACAGGTATTACATGAGCACTTATGGTTTTCGGAAATTCGCTTTCTGAGCCCTACAAGGCTACAACTCACCTAAGGACAAATCATTAAAAACCCATTGCATTAAACACATTACAGTACAGTTCACTATTTCCTGGGCAATAGCGAAGCATTGCCGGGCGTGCTAGTTTGTAATAAATTATTTAATTTTCAGAAAGCAAGTCCGTTTGCATGGATAGAGGCTTTGCTAATACCCCTGGCACACGAGAGCACTTAATCGGGTTAGTGACGTCGCCCATGTAAATTTTCCATAAGAACTCGACACCGAAACCCACCTCCTGTAACCCGGCTAGACTCGACACAGGGCTACCAGCGCCGTGAGTTCCACATAGTGGCAAATGTTTGTACTAAAAAGTAATCAGCTGTGAACTGTTATTTTGTTGTTTTCCTATATGTTTTCGTGTTATCGTAACTTTACAGCAAATTTAAATTGAGTAAACACATCAACTTATCTCAAGCTCATCGCAAGAAACTCACTTGATCGCTGTTGCGAATCCATTTTTAATATTTACTTTTCGCCAAATGTTATCAGATATGTCAACCCCGAACTCCGTTCGGCGGCACACGACACATAACCCACTTTACGTGACGTCATTAACCCACTTAAGTGCTCTCGTGTGCCAGGGGTATAAGCCTCATTAACTCACTTAATAGCTTCCGTGTGCCCAGGGTATTATAGAAATTTGTCATGTTGGACTTTTCCAAGAGATGGTGCCGTTTTAAGTGGGACTAATTTTCTGTCGAAAAATAAATGTTATAACATTGGAGATATATCGTATGGAGTTCGCACGGAATTCCGTTTCCCATATAAAATACACGTAAAACGATGCACCTCCGTGCGCCCAATTTTACTGTGTGCTTTTTATTTTTTGAGTACGCAATTCGAACGGAAAACTTGTGCTAAAATTTCGCTATTGAAAATTTCTAACAGGTGACTCTGCAAACAATTGGTTACTTTTTTCCGTGCACGTCGCGACGACGGAATTAAATAAAAGCTGAACAAAATTATTCCGTGTGTGTGTGTTCATCAATTTAGCCAGGGCCAAAGAACAACAATCAAATTCAAATTTATATTTTATTCAGATTTTTCTTTCTTACACTTGAAAGTTTTCAATAAAACTTTTAATGATATTCGGTTGTGAATCCGTTTGAAAAAAAATTACATCTGATTCTGCAGATTGATTCTGCTGTACTTAGTTCTGCTCTTCTATTTGAGAAGATGCTCGCGGCAAGGACATTGATGATGGAGAAGGCGAACTCGAATCATGAAAGCGGAATGTGTCAAACTGTGAGGCAAAGTTGCAGGCGCAGAAAAAAATGTTGACCTGGTTGATGTTGATGAACTGTGACAAGGAGAATAAGGATCATTAATTTTTATCGAATTTCTTGTTAAGGTTCCCATCTCCGCTTCAAATATGGTTTCATTAATTGCCTTTTCGGCAAGCAATCTTTGCTTATTCGATACTCTTCTCAATTTACTGGCCCAAGTTTTAGCCATGTAATCAAAGGTGCCATTTATAAAAAGAAGTATTACCTTTTACTTGCAGAAAATAAAGGATATGCTTCAAGTTATATTTATAAAAAAAGTAAAGGAAAAGGTTTTGCTTCGAGGTGAGAGGTTTTGCTTTAAAGTACAAGGTTTTACTTTTTTCTTATTTATAAAATGAAGCATTCGCTTCAAAACTGAAGGATTTGCTTCTAAAAAATGTATCTAGTCCACACCAGCTTTTTTTTTAGAATCTCACTTTATTCACTAACAATCCAGCCGGTATGCAGCGTGTATTTTTAATTTTGTGCTATTACTTTGTTATTTGTCGACCAATTCTTATGAAAATTTTAGAGAATATTCCTAACACATCATAATAAACGAATATGTAAAAATCCAAAAATCGATTTTTGTGCCAGATGAGTAGATTACCCCCTTAAATATTTCATGGAAATGAAGGTGAGTGAGTTACGAAGTCTTTTTGAGGATATAGCTTTTCGGAAACACTTTATAGCAATTCTTCCTTTGGTTAATAGGCGGATGCTCCTGGTTCACAACTCGTGGGAGGACAATCATTTCTATCGTCGTCTTTGAAGGTTATTAGGTTCTAAGGACGAAAATTTGCGGTCGATGAGGCTGAGTCACCCACGGACAACCAGGCCAATTCGGGACCAAGTTGAGAAAAACGGTAGTTGGTGATCGAGTACTGATCAGTGAAGTCGTTGCGACCATCTGTAATATTTGAACGTTATTTTCACTATTATTAGTGTTAAGTACTATTGTCCCGTGTCCGAACTATAAATTTTGGTGTGTGTTACACTGCGTGGACGTGGTGTGTTTTGTCCGTGAGCTGTAGCCTTAAAGCTGTCCGATTGCAATATGAACTGCATTTCATCAGGATTGCTTTTTTTTTTAGATGTGTCAATCCTAACGAACTACCACCACTTTTTTTTTTAACTCGTTCGCCACTTAACGATCAAGATGTTCAATTATTTAACTGAATTCTTGGAAATTTACTTAAAATCCTCTGAGGTGACCCTTTTATTACATATCGATCGTTGAAGACGATTTATCTTGTCGCCAGTCTTAATTTCTTGTTGCTGAGAGGTTTTTCCAAACAACATCAAAGAAAAGGTGGACCGCGGCACGGCGTCGCCATCCTCAATATATTTCATTATTTTGAAACACATGAACAAATAAATAAACTGTATACGTATTGCTGAACTCCAAATATGAATTGCAATTTCGGAAATTTTTGTAACACGTTTGGACTCCAAATCGTAAATTCTTTGCACACATTACTTCTTTTATGTGAAGTATTTGCTTGCAAGGAAAAGGTGAAGATTATAAATACGTTTTGAAGTAGAACCTTTTACTTCTACCTTTGACTTTCTAGTCCTACCTTTTACTTCTTCCTTTTACTTCAAAGCAAATGCTTGTTTTTTATAAATACGGCCTATTGTTTTTGTCCTAAATATTCACAAGCAAGTGAGAGCATTTCGTCTTGCTTTGTTTTGTTCATTTTGGCTGTTGTGGGCGCGAACACTTCTTCATCTCCAACGTCCTGAAAAAATATAAAAATTTATTTTAATTCTGCTTCACTGAATTAAGTTATTAGAAGTATTTATGTGTATTTCAGATGCCAAGAACAGAGGAAAAATGGAAGATAGAAAGCAAAAATTTCGAACAAAAGTGAATTTTTTTAACTGCTTAGGAGCTATTGACGGAAAACATATTCCAATTCGAAGCCACTGCAAGTTCTGGATCACTGTAGTACAATTACAAAAAATTTTGTAGTATTGTACTTATGGCAATTGTGAACTCAAATTATGATGTTTATAATGGTTGATGTTGGCGCCAACGGACGATCAGTGTCGGATGGTGGAGTTATATTTTATACCGATTTTTGGCAGAAATTTATTAATAACTCCCATTACATATACCTGAAGATGAGAGTCTTCCAGAAACTGAATCTACTTTTCCATTTGTTTTTATTGGAGACGATGCTTTTTCACTATCCAAAAATTTGTTGAAACCATATAGTGAAATTGATTTAACTAAGGAAAAGAAAATTTTTAATTATCGGTTTAGTCGAGCGCGACGAGTCGCTGAAAATGCGTTTGGAATACTTGTACCTCGTTTTGGATTTTTCGAAAAAGCAATTCGTTTGCGTCCTCCTAAAGCAGCTATTGTTACATTAACATGTTGTTATTTACATAATTAATAGAACATAATAAAAGAAAGTATGCCTCAAAATCGGTCAAAATTTTTCAAAATATACAAACAGGAGAAATTGAAACAGGTCAACAAAGAACAAATGCACAGCTAACATCACTACAACCAGGACAAACTCATAAAATATTTCAATATCCAAAAGATGTTCGTAATAGATTTTGTAATTACTTTAAGTCAGTCGGTTAAGTTCCTTGGCAGGAGCATTTTATTAAATAAGATTTTTTTTATTTAAAAAAATAAATAAGATTTAAGGTTGTATATAGGTATAAAAAGTAAAAGAAAATATTTGATTTAATACAAATTGAATTCTATATTAAACTATAAAAAATTATTTTCACTTACCTCCTCTTGTTCCTGTCTTGTGTTTCCTGCATTGTAGAAATACTCTCTACTGGCTTGTCCAAATGTTCGATGAAGCGCATGAAATCAAACCACCACAATGAGGGTTTGTATATGTTTTCTGAGCCAGCACCAGACGTTTCAGTTTTTTTTTACTTCTTTAAGTTCTTTCCTGAAACTGCTCCTCAGCGTATTAATTTTTTTTTTTTAACACCGTCTACTTTGGCATCACTTTTTATTTTCTTTAAAATTTGTAACAGTTTGTTGTATCCACTTTTAAGTAATCTCTGGATGTGGTATCCACAAGGCCACAAAACACGATTCGATTTATAGCATTTTATAAATTTTGCCACAATAATTTTTTCGTTTTCCATTTTTATCGAATATTTACTGCCAAATGTTTGAGAACTGATGAAAACTGACGAAAAATACATACGCATTATCAGTCACTGGTGACAAATGGCAAAAATTCAAAATTTTTGAACTTCCATCAGTCAGACTGTCAGTCCTTCATTTAAGCACACACATTATCATTTTACTGTCATTTAGCCATTAACTGTCAGTTAAAACTGATAATGTGTACCCCACTTAAGATATGCCGATACTTTTTTGACAGCTGGTATGAAGTCACTGCGTTCACATTTTGAATGGGTTGCCAATGTCACGAAGGTAATAGCATGGTGTCAATCCTTACAAGATCTTCAAGGAAAACTACAACACCAAACATGTACACTTCAGAGAACAGCACATATTCATACCTGCTTACTAACAGTCGCACAGAGTAAGTCAACGAGATACAGGACGTCGTATGCCCAGTTATGATTAAGAGAGTCAACTGTCATATATTTATGTTAATGTTATATAAAGGCAATAAATTGAATTGAATTGAAATTGAATGGGTTGCACGGAATTTGAAAACAGCAAACTGTCAAACCATCAGAATGTTCATGACGGTGAACGAGATGACGCGCAATATGGCACGGGTGCGAAATCTTTGGCAAACCGTATGTCCCTCACCTCGTTTAAGCAACAAATTCAAATAATTTTCAATTTGTCTTCAAAACGAAATGAAAAACAATTTGTAAAAACCTAGGTTTACAAAACGAGGATGCCCATTGCTGATATTGTGGGAGTGTGAGCTTTCTCTAGTACTCCATAATCAGCTGTTAAAACATCGACTGCGTCCGATCGAATGTCAGCGTCGCCTAACTCATTAATTTTATAAAAACAATTTTAAAATACTTAATTTAGATGAAGCAAAAATCGTGACTCATGCTGTTGACGGAAGGTACGTGTGAATTACTCATTATTATGCCATTGGTTAAATATTAAGTTCTTGTTTTATAGAGAAGTAAACGTAAACGTTTTGAAGCAGATGGGCCATGGGCATATCATTTCTGAGATCCAGGGAATTTGATAGTAAAAAACATTAGAATAGTTTGATAAACTGTTATGATAGTTTCTTTTTATTTTTTTTTTGCATTTATTTCCAAAAAACATTTAAATCCATGTAACAATAGTGTAATTATTATAAAGAAATTATATAGAATTAAAACAAAACTAATTTTTGCATTCAGACACGAACAAAATTATATAAATTGATTGTATTTGTTTTATTTTCTTTCACAAAGCGCTAATTTGTTTTATTGTACATAAATAATTTGAAGTTCTTAATGTAAAGAAGAGAAATTAAATTGATACATACAAACAATGGCGTCAATACAGACGGATATAGATGAATAGATTGATTAGTTTTACACATTTATTACTTTAGCTAATGTATGAATACTGTATTAAATACAAGAAATGCACTTGTTTACCTATTTCTTTAATTGTTTAAGGAAATTCAAAAATATACGTTCTTCTTCATCATACAACGGAAATCCCAATAATAAATAATAATTTGTTTATGCACTAAAATCAATTTTGTGAAAATTAAAATTAAACGAAAACAAAAAAGTCAAAAACAAAAAATATACAATATTAGAAAAGAAAAACTAAGGATATTTGATAATTCTATTTTGGAAAAAAGACTTAGCACACAACTTACTGGGAAAATTGCTCTTCAAGGATTGGAATCACAGATAAATATATGCGTCTTTTTGTTACGCACTTTATTTTTGTTAATTAGAAAAAAAGTATTTAATAGTTGTACTCTATATTTTAAATATTAAATTTATCTTTTATTCATTTTAAGAAGAATTGAGATTGGATGAGATCGAAAATAACAGAAAGTAGAGGCAATGTATTATTATTATTATATTGTTTCCATAATTAATATTTAATCTAAGTGAATCAAAAACATAACTGAAAATATTTAAAGTACAAACTCAGTAGTATTTTTGTCGCGAAATTTTCAAATATACCTATCTAAATCTTATGTTTCCATGTTTTCTCATTTTAAGGGTTTTTAGATCATTAAATTTGCGCCGTTTTCATATTTACACGGAAATTCATTTTCCTTAGTTTAATTTTCTATGTAAATATGTTCTTAGTTCATAAAGTTTTTTAAAACTTCATCATTTTTAAATTCAATTGATCTCCCCTATATATAAGATTATAAGTAGAATTGGCATGTTTTCTTTGTATGAATTTATTATTCTTACTCATACCTATTATATTAATTAAAAAAAAAAGTGAACGAATATAAAATAATGTTCAAATGATTTGTTTGCAAAAATCGTTATATATATTTAGTAACTTGTTTGCATTTTTTCTTTTTAAATATAAATTACATAACAAAAATAAAAAATTTACATTATACTCCATCGAAATAAAAAAAAAAACGACTCAGTCTCGCATGGAAAATGGTGTATTATACTTTAAAAATACCTTTTGCTACTATTTTGCTTTTGTTTTACTTTTCTTAAAATAACTGTTCACGTCACTCAAAATAGGTAAAAGCACACACACGTCTAAATCAAGAAATAAGTTCAAATAAATATTCTTGATATAGTTTTTGTATACAAGTTAATTAAGAAAACAGACAAAAAATAATATATTCATATAAAAAAACTCATTCACACATTTCGATTTCATTTTCTTATATTTTCGTTTTAGATATGAATATTTACTTTTTGTTACAAAAGTTCAATGGCAAAAACTAATAAACGTAAAGAAAGTAAATCAGATGTAGAAAAAAAAAACTTATTTTAAAATACATTAAAGCCTCATGTTTACTACGTGAGTAATATTAATTGTTTTGTATTGACGTTTTACGGTAGATCTTATTGTTTATTTTTTCAGACATCACAAATTTTTATCACGAAAGGTTTCACTAAAATTATTGAAACTCTTTAAAATTTTGAGTTTATTTTTCTTCATAATATATTTTTTTAATTTTTTTTTTATTTCTGATAAAAATATCGTCATTCATTACTAACGTTTTGTTTTTTATTTGGTTTTCTTTTCTCTTTTTCTTATTACAAAAGAAAATAAAAATAAAAAAATTGCTATTTGTTAATTGTTATTCGATTGGATTTTCCTGTAAATATTTTATTGCAGTATGAAAATAAATTTCATATTTAAAATATGTTTATAAGCATTTCTACCAAAACTGCGCCAGTCAGCTCATAGTTTGTAACATTATAAAATACTTGTATTAAATACTTGAGAATGAAATATTAAAATAACATAATATAAGTCTTTTATCAACTCAGGTGAATCATTTTTTAAATTGGAAAATTTAATTAGATTTTAGAAAACAATTAAATAAAATAGAAAATGGTGTGTCTCAATTAGCACAGAATCACAAGTTGTGATGAAATTGTTGAAAAAGCTGCACATTGTCGCAGTTAAACAATAATTGTTGGGCCACTTAGCAGCACTGGTGGGTGGTTGATTGGGCGGGTTCTTGATATCTGTAATGGCCGGTGGCCGGTAAGTATTTGGAGGTACTATAACGCTCCATATCGGTATTTAAAGAACTTTTCTGTTTTCTGTGATGGTTTCAAAGCAGGAATAGCAAACTTTCAATATTCAAGTTTAGCATACCTAAATCATACTGCAGACTTTGCCTAAAGCAAGGGCATGAAAAACATTCTCGAACTATGACTATGTAAGATGTAATATGATTACCACAACAATTAAGAACATTTTTGGTTTTAAAGTAAGTATACTCTTATTGTTTTAATTCAATATACTTCCACTTTGTCCAAGCAAAAACTGGCTTAGAACCTAAACCCAATCAATGCTCACCAAATATTTTCCTTAAAACCAAAGAATGAATAACTACTGATATAAGAAACACTTGAAAACCGTAAATTGTTTTCATGTCAGTTCAATTAAAAACCTTCTAATTGGAGTGTTTATTTTAATTTCTCCCGAACCCAATGTAAATTCTGTGTTGCTGAGTGGGCGGCACATACAGCCTTAGTCTTTGGTAGAGTTTTTGTTATTAATTAAATAGTTATCAACGATCAAATTAACAAAACTGAGAAGCAAAATGAAACGTATATTGTGATTTAAGTTTTATCCGTTTAATAAATCAGTCGATCAATGGTTTAAATGTGTTCAATTCGAAATAAACTTAGATTTTATCATATTTGAAAATATTTCATTAAGTGGAATATTTAAACTTACGACAACTTCATACCGTATTTCTATTTTGTTCATTTCATCGAAACTGTGTTCTTTCGTGGACTTACCAGCGTTACCAGGTAATATGTTGTTTTCGTTAAATTTCAAATTAATTAATTTCTATTTTTATGGAAATAAAACTAAGTATTTTGTTAATTTTTAATATAGATCCTGAAGATGGGCTTTAGACTGAAATTTATAGATCTCAACATAAGAGAACATAAGAGTGCCAATTAAACAGGAAATTAAATACCTGGGAATCAGCATAAACAGTTTATTCAAACTCAACGATTATGAAAAGAAAACCATTATTGTAAGAGTATATTATGAGTAATTTTTGTCGGTGGATCTTAGACTGTTGCCACAGCCGTAGGCAGAGACGGTAATTTAAGCATTTTAACATTAATTTACAGTTTAAATAAAATATAAATCGCTACAGTGGACACTTGCACACAGCAGTGGAAAAACCTCAGGACGAAATGGCTGCAGGAAAGACCGCGATTGGCGATATCGTTCCATCCGAGCGGGAGCGGGATGGATGTTGAGGACGAGGTGGATCCCGTCGTCGAGACTTCCTCCTAGGAGTACTTCGACATTTTCGAGTTTTTGGCGTTGTGGGAAACAGATCGCGATAGAATCCCGACAAGGGATTCTAATGTATTTCAAGTGGCATTTTCCCTTGCGGAAATGCTACAAAGGAGACAACAGCCTCCACCCGAAGTTCCCCCGGTAATAGTGAAGAGGTGGTCTCGGATACCCGTGCCAGGGCGAAAAATAGTTTTCGAGAAAAAGTATTCAATTGCACGCCAAAATATGTTTCTATAAAATTTTATTAAAATCCCCATAAGTCCGTAAAGTAGATCTGTTTCAAAATATGTTTCAAATATATATTCAAGTATGTGAATTTAATAAAAATAATTTTGGATATATATTTTAGTTCCAAATATAGTTAATAGTTATTATTATATTTTATCATGTAAGTATAACAAATGAAAAATTATACTTTAAATATGATTTTAAAGATTTTTCTTTAATCTCAATCTTAAAACATTATTTCTTCAATGAGATGGCCGATCAGAAAAAATGTATTTGTTGTTGTGTGTAAAAATTAAATATTCATAAACGCTGTTCCACTTTTTCATGTATTTCGAGTAGTAAACACAAAAGAACACATTTCGACTTGTAACTGTAATTACCTTATGATTAAACGTTGTTGCTAATTTTATTATTCTATAATTGAAAAGTATGTTGTTCCGTTTTAAAAATATGTATATGCATTTCAAATTCATTTATTTTTGAAGAGAGAAAAGCCAAAAATTTTGTTGGATTTTTCTTAAAAAAAGTCAGAAAAAATTGTTTGGAAATTGTTGCAACAGAAACCGGAAGTCGGTTGAGATTCAACCTTCATGAAGCGCAAACACCATTTTACATTGAAAAATTCAACGCCGGTTTCAACCATTTTAATTAATTTAAAATACGGATTTATTGAAAAGTTTAAACAATCAAAGTTGATATATGCAAAATCTATTTGAAGAATACGAAAATAGTTATTTCAGTCTTTTTAATTTAAAGTAATTATGGTTTTAGTAGAACACCACTTTTTTGTGTTTATGTTTGACTTTATGACTTTGGCTCATGTTGAAAATAGAAATCCAATTAATTTGCATGGATAGAAAGCGAACGCAGAACTTTTGAATGTAGAAATGCTTTAAAAAAACGCTTTTTACTTTTGTGAAAGAAAAAAATCACTTATGAAATATATGTATAAACAATGATTCAAAAAAAATGATTAATTTGTTCATTTTATAGGAAATGTTATTCCCAAAAGTACGGAATTAATGTATAACAAACCAAAAAGGGTATTGAATCACTAGCCTTAACAGGAGTTCACTAAAAATTGTTGATGTTACTTTATAATATTTTAAATGTCTTTCTTCTTTGTTTATTCCCTTAAATTGTTTGGTTTATACGCAGGAACTTTTATTTGTAGTTGCTGCTTTAATTATTATGTTGTATTTATGAAGCATATTTAGTTTCATTTGTATTTAATTGTTTAGTAATTGAATCAAATGTTTTATAGAAAAATTTTACGAATTAAAATTGCACTTTCTTGTTGTGATTTGTAAATAGGAAGTTAAAAAAAAAAACAAATCATATACAATTGTGCATTCAAATTGAATTATTTTCACAAGTATTTAGTGTGATTGATATAATTTGTAAATAACACTAACCTTCTGTTATGATTTTTACTAGAATATAATTCATTTGCTTAAGATTTGGCGATTTAAGCTAATATGCATAAAAAAATTGTTTTTAGTTATGTTAAAAAATAAACATTTTTAGAAATTAATATTTACTTTATTTATATTTCTTATCTAAATAATGCAAATGAATCAATTCTAATTAACTGAAAATAACACCACAGAATATGAATGAATTAATTTATTTAAATACATAAAAATAAAACAAGATAACAAAACAACAAATAAATAAATTTGCCTATAAAACATAATTTTTCTGAGTTTGATTAAAACAAAAAAATTTTAATCATAAATTTTCCTTGGATTCAATAGCTACAACACATATTTTCGACTGAACACAGAAGACGATGACGAAATAACAGTTCTGCAAACTACGGAAAGTTCGACAAGTATTTCTCGACGTTTAAGCGTATTCGCTTCGGATTTCATGGACGTCTTGTTTTAATTCTTAACAATCAAATATATATGTTTATGTATATATATCGTTTATGTAAATAGAAAAATTGGTATGCGTTGTTTCAATATGCAGAAAATATTCATCGTCTTACCAGTTAAAGTATTTTGAATTTTCGCTAATACCTATTAAAATACCTGTACTTTTTCTTGTCTATTCACAGAATTAATTCACTGGTTTTTTTGAGATTTAATTCAAAGTTATTGTTTAGTATCTACGTTCATTTTGATGATCAACTGCTTTTATCACAGATAAATTCACTTTTTATATATATCGTGTTTAAATAAAGCAATTACAATAAAAAAGAATACTGGCTCTTCTTCAATTGTAGGCCTTTATCTGAAATTCATTTATTTCTTTGTTTTTTTTTTTTTTCAAAAATTATACTATAACAAAAAAATAAGTTTTAACATTATTGTTAAGTCTTTGCACTCTGTCAGTTATTTTTGGCAGTAAAAAAGCAACCACAATTAACAAGGTTGAGTTACAACCAAGTAATTTTGCAGTTATGTGAGCGAAAACAAAAATGAATTCATGTAAAGTGATGGAATTTCCAATGTTTGTAGAAATAGAATTGAAATGTTAAACTAAACAGCCGAGTGCAAAGGGTTAAATGTAATTCAATTGAAAAACTGTGGCGTATCTTCATAATTCAAATCATCGTTACAATACGAAAGCAAACTTTCTGTTGCATAGTATACGTTTAGGATTGTTAAATAATAATTAGTTGATATTTTTCCTTACTAAAAAAACATATATACAGATATTTCTGTGCAAATTCAGTACCCCGCTAATGCAAACTATGTATACAAATCAAATATTAGTTAACTATGTGCTTTATGTATTCAATTGCTTTTAAGTTTTAACTAATACAATAAATGTTGATTTCAGACCAGATACTGAACTTCACCTCAAAAATTATTTCATATACAGAAAAACTTCGAAAAATTCAACAGTAGCAAAAGTTTATATCTGTTTTAAGGTACATTTCATTTTTTATTGATAATTTTCACATTTCACGAATATTGCTTAAATAATATGATGGAAAGTTGGCGAGCGAATTGGATTAGAAATGGTTATTTAACTGTTTAGACCATTTATAATAACATCCTTGGATATAAACCGTAGAAAAGGTAAAACTATTGCAGCAAGAAAAACGTGACCCGTGTGATGCAGAGCCGTTCCAAATTTCAACTATAGTTAACAATTTGTCGTTCAAAAACTCTCGTAGTTGACCACGCCGTGGTTACATTTCAACTCTACTAATGAGCGTTAATATTCGAATGATGGAAAAGAAGAAGGAACTGCTGACAACTACCCTTCTGTTAAAGAACAGCCGTGGAAGGGTAAACAGAGATGAAAATCTCTAAAAAATAAATTTTTATTAAACAAATTTAAGGTATGTTAAAATAGGTTTATTACATTGACAAATTTGTCTAGCAATGACAACTAGTTTTGATAAATGGCTAAAGAAATGGCTAAGATCGCCGGGGAAAAAGCCAAGCAATGAGTGCAGTTTCTGTTTTGTGACGTTTACATCGGTCTGAAATCCACAAGATGTTGAGTATCTGAGGGGGTTATTGCGAGAGTCGAGTGTACGTGTATCGAGTCGACTTGAGGGTGTGCTTCGACTCGATAAAGCTGTAAACTGTACATTAAATAATTCCGCAGGTGGTAAATTTTCATAATTTTTAAAATATTGTTCACGACTTTCACTTTGTTTGTTCATTTTGCGTTTTCTTTTTCTTTTTAAATTTGGAATAGAAATTTACATTCAGCTCCGCGATATTTAAGAACTGACAAATTGTTTGAAAATTCAAAGGTAAAGGTAAAGCGATCAAAAACAGCAAAGTAGAAAAATGCATTTAAAAATCAAACCAGCATGTGAGCAAGCTTTGATTTATTTGTTCACAGTGGATTCCAAAATTTCATTACTTCGGTCAAAATGACAACAGAAGCTCAATTTTAAAATATAAAAATTTCTATCAGAATTGTTTTTTTTTTTTGGAATTGCTCCAAATATGTATTAATTAACACTAAATTTCAACCAATAACTACTACGGAAAGTATGCCTAGTCAGGTCACGTTTTATGCGCATTATATTTATGCTGTTTTGTATAGTATATTTTTTTGTCCCTCTAAATTCGTATATTCGTATATTAGCGTTCGCAAGTGCTCCATTTGTTGTTGGTTTTGGAGCGAACCTTCAAAGGAAAGTCGTGTTTAGTTGAGCTTCATTCGGTGTTTGCTCAAGTGCGACTGCACCCGTTCACTGGAGTTCGAGAGCAGTTAAGTATCCCTGCAAACACCAGTGAATGTTCGCTTCGCAAGTGTTCGCCTTGATGTAACGTCTCAACCAAAATGTAAGTAAAGTAAGATAAAGTAACGTAAGGAATTGAACAAACGGAAGATTCCTCATGTCAAAATAACGTAAAATCGAAAGTCCCCGAATTAAAAAGTATCGAAACGGTTAATTTTTGATTTTGAATGTTTTTTTGCTGTTTTTATCGCCTAACGGTTGATTTCTCACGAAGAGATTCCATCAATGTAGTGACATGTTCATTTTCGGTTCCCATTTCTATTTGACATAAAAAACTTCATTTTCGCAACAAAACTTACAAAGTCGACATCAGTAAGTAAGTAAACCAAAGTAAGAAGTTGGGGTCAATGAAATACACGTACCTGATGGCTCGTTCACACAGAGAAAGCTTACAGACGGAAAGTAGCAGTAACTGAAGTTGAGAAGCCGGCAACTTTTGTGTCCACTTGCCTATCAACACTTGAAACTTTCTGTGACTGTGTGAACCCAAGCTGTCAAATGTGAAACTTAATGGCGTCCTCATGCAATTTAGTAGCAGAAAATTCTTATAAAATGATGTGGAAGAGTGATGAAATAAAGAAATTTTTAGAAGTGTACGAGAAGTATGAACTGTTGTGGAATATACCGCCCTTGGCGCCATTTTATTTCTGTACCGGCTGACAAGTAAACTTTCCATGTGTGAACAAAATTAGTGTGACAAGTTTACAGACTACAGGTACTTTCCGTCTGTAAACTTTCCCTGCCATAACGAACGGAAATTTGACATTTCCGACCTGACATCATGCTGGCATTGGCATCGGCATCGCAAACACATTACAGCTTCTGGCAGCTAACAACTGACAGCGGCTTCGTGAGTTGCAAATCAGTAATTTTGTTGAACTGAACATGGATGTGACTGAGTGAAGTCGAAATTGCAGCAACTGCATTTAGTTTGCTGTTGCATTTAATAAATTTGAATTTATCGGCGCAAAAAAGATTGTGTGCACACTCACACGGTAAGAAATGTAAACGAAAGTGACAGGAAGCCGCCTCAATGCTTCAAGAAATCCAGCATGTCGGAATTTTCCGACAATGCCGGCATGATGCCGTCTCGGCGAAGCTGTAATGTGTGCTACTTCATAACATACTGTGTGTTGGAAGGGCGATGCCGGCATCGGCATTGTCAATGTGTGTTCGCCTTTAGTATCCCTTGTGTCTAACGTTACGTTACTTTAGTTTACTTTACTTATATTTTGGTTCGGCCTTAACCGTAGCTTCATGTTTATTAAATTTGGCGTAGCGATCTTAGCCTGATGAAACTATTTTATTAGCAAAACTGAGATTGAGGTTAACGGAGGTAGAAACGGAGAAACAAAAAGTATCTGGGTTCCGACTATTTACAATAACCACTTTTATTAACTTTTCAATGGCCGGACGCTCGCTGCAGTTCAATAATTCGCATTCGCAAACTTTCCTCTATGAAAACTGTTCTTCAAATTATTTTATAAATGTTGATTTTTACAAAATACAACTATGACGGAAATGTTTAATATTCATTTCCTATTTTATTTATTTTCATTACTTCATTAAATTAATTTATTAATTTTCCATTGCGATATATAGGATTTAAGAAACGAAAAAAATCTCTTAATATGAGAAAGTAACTAAATAATTACGCGAGAACATAAATAATTAATCTTACATTTTTAAAATTTTTCATTTCATTGATTTTCAAATTTATTTTGTTTTGAAAAGTCTGTTATTTCAATTCTCAAATTCTTCTTCAATTATTTTGTGTTTTTCTTTCTTTTTTTCTCGTTTTATTAAATTAATTGATTAAAAAGAAGTCTTTTAATTTGCACGTATCAAAAACAAAAGTAAAACAAATTCTTCGCTATGTATTTTTTCCGTTCACTCTTAATCATTAATATTTCCTTGTAATTAAGTTTTTAGGTATGAAATTTTACGCCCCCGTTCCTCCAACACGCGCTTATACCTCTTGCATTCATTTGCAAACAAAAAATAATAATAATGTGAAAACTATTCATTCACTAAGTTCTCTTTCATAGGAAAATATTGGCAAATTGTTTACTTTCCACATTAAATAGTTAATTAATAGGCGTTCGAATAATAATAAGGAATAGTTTCTCTTCAGGTAATTTTATGTACTTTTGAATGTTTTTTAGTGCATTTCAATATTATACAGCCCACCTATTACAAATCTTTTTTTTGCTTAATATTCTAAGAAATACAATTTTTTTTAATGTGTTATCTGCATTAAATCCTTACAATTATTATATTATCAAAGCAGAAGCATTTTCAAGGCAATATGCAGTAAAAGCTAATCAGCAAAAATTGTTGCCAAAAATTGTTTGTTGCTTCGTTATTTATTTTTCTTGATTAAGTTGTAATCAGTAATTAAGTATTATGAATTTAATAAATGATAAACAAAGTAAGTATATTATCCTTGTTTTACTTCTGTACTGCCTTGAATCGATCAGCTTGTCCAGGCTTAACCCTAAAACATTGAAAAAACCGTTGTCTACTAGTTTAATTAGAATTAAATTGTTTTAAATTATAAATTTTGAGAGGTTCTTTTCAAACAAGTAATTAAACGATTACAGAAAAATGAAATTTTTCCTTAGTAGGAATGTAAGACAAATGTGTCTAAGTTTAAGTCAGTTTTTCATGATGTTATATTTTTCATGTTACCACTTGAATACTAAAAAACAAACAAAATATATATATATATAGTATGTATATTCGGTAAGTTAGAAAATAAATTAAATTGTAATCGGTTCCTTGTCGATTATTTAATTCTCATAAAACTAAATTACATTCCTATTATTAAATCAAATCTTTTTTTCCTGTCCAAAAGGTTTGTCTTAAAAATAATTAATTCCTATTTTGAATCCACTTTTAAGAATCAAATTCAAAGTGTTCTTAAAAGGTGATAAGAAAAATATATAAAGTAAATCGCTCACCGAAAATTCCGTATAGAGATTTCCCAAAAATAGTTCATCTGTGCTGGATCCTTACTGTTGCACGGCGGTCGTTGGTGATGTGTATTGATAGTATGCCGACGGATATTGTCCATAAGGACCTGCTAAAAACAGACCAAGAATAAAATACATTCAAAATAAATTCAATTGTCATCAAAAACTGATTGTTTTAGGTTGCAATATAGATAAAAATCTTATAATGTGGATTGAATTTGCAGATAGATTAAAAGCCCCTCAATGTTTAATCCTCTTTTTTCTTTTTTTGATAAACCAAATATATGAAGCATGATTACTATAATTATTTTGAAAATAATAAAAAAAATAAAGTCCCCACACAATCGCAAGACATACGAGTACCGCGATTATGAAAGACGACTACAAAGTACAAGAATTCAAGAAAGTTGCGAAAACTAATTTATTTTTAATTATTGTACTAACCCTGAAGGGGTTGGGATGCGAGATTTTGGAAGCCACAATGATTAACTGTTGGCGACAATTGTGATCCAGTATTTTTTGTATGATTCGGTCTCACACCGCGACCTCCAATTCCACCACATGAATTTTGATAGTAACGATTACCTTCAAAATTTAAAAATCAACAACAAAATCAGAACATAAAAATTATGCAAAAATTCAATGCAAGAAAAAATTATTGATGTGAATAAAGGGGTAAAGTGTGAAGAACGATTGTTGCGAGGATAGTGAGGGAAGGGATGAACATCACTTACCCATGAGGTTGGACACATTCGCGTCAATCATGTAGGTGGTGACGCCGACGGAGGCTGCGGCAACGGCAGCTTGGTTTTGCGATGATGGTGGGGCTGCTGACTGTTGCGGGGCGCCTGAGTAAATCGGTCCCGACTGAGGTGGTGTGGCAACAGCGGTGTATTCGTGGACAGGGGATCCGCCGTTTCCGTACATTTTGTCCTGATACATGACACTGCCGTTGGGCGATGATGGAGCCATGTTCTGTCGTTGATTGGGATTGTTTTGTGCGCTGCCATCCTCTCGGTGTCTGTTGTTGCTGCTGTTGTAGTATGTTGTTGACTGTTGATATTCGAGCCTCTTCTTGTTTGGATTGAAGCGATTCTGCCCATTCATGTTGTGTGGGAAGCTCGTGCGGACGAAGCCGTTTCCTCCGCGATACTGTTGTGCCATGTATCCATTGTTCGACTGTTGGTGATTCATGTTATTGTGGAATCTTGGTGGCATTCCAGAGTCCCGTTGCTGAGGTGGTGGTCGATTGAACTGTTTATCGTCTTTATTCTCACCGTTTCCACCGTCGAGGGGCTGGCTCCATGAGCTATTGTGATTCCTCCACTGTTTGTCATCCCTAGGCTGATTATTCCAGGTTTTTGTGAAGAACGGTTTCTTTCCGTTCATGTCGCCAGATTTTTGCATATCATTCGATTGTGGTGCACTGTAAGACATGCCATTGGTTGGTCGTGGATTCCAGCGTTTGTTGCTGCTGCCGATCGAGTTTCGTCCCTTTCCGGAAATTGAAACTCGTGCAATTTCGACAAGATTCGTTGGGGGCGCTTGGCCAGCCTCTTCCAGTACAGCAATCAGCTCTTTCGCTTGTTTCGCGTTCCCAGGTGTAAAGAATGTGTACGATGTTCCGGATTGTTGACAACGTCCCGTGCGTCCTGAAAAATATCGTTAATATAAGACAAAATTTATAAATAACCACGATTAACTTACCGATCCTGTGAATGTAATCTTCAGATGAATTTGGATAATCGTAGTTGATGACATATTTCACATCCTCGACATCAAGACCTCGGGCAGCAACATCTGTGGCCACCAGAATTGATGACTTTCCATTGCGGAAGTCCTGCAACACCAAATCCCTCTCTGTTTGTGACTTGTCACCGTGAATAGAGGTGGCAGAATGACCCTCCTTGCGTATTACTTGAAGAATGTCTTCGACTTTCTTCTTAGTCTCGACAAATATGATTATTTTGCTGGCATTGTCCGTTATGACCTCCTGTAGGAGGGACACCAATTTGTTCTCCTTCTCCTCCTCTTGACAGATGTCGATCATCTGCCGGATGTTGTGATTAGCAGCAAGATTCAACGAACCGATATTGATTTGTACGTAGTCGTTGAGGAAGTCCTCGGCCAGTGCCTGCACCTCCTTCGGCCAAGTCGCACTCCACATCAGGACTTGACGATCAGGTCGAATTTGTTCAATAATTTTACGAATCTGAGGTTCAAAGCCCATGTCTAGCATCCTGTCGGCCTCGTCAAGGACGAGATAGGTGCATCGCATTAAGTTCGTAATGCCCTTCTCTAGAAAATCAATAAGACGACCAGGAGTAGCTATGACAACTTCTACGCCACGATCCAGATCACGGGCCTGTGGCATTTTTGGGCTTCCGCCAAAAATGCAGGTGTGTCGGATTTGAGGCGTTGACTGGCATCCGAAGTCCCGTGTCACTGATTGAATTTGCTGTGCCAACTCGCGAGTAGGGGCGAGAACGAGGACAATGGGTCCGTCGCCACGATTAATTCGCTGTTGATGAGTGATGTGGACCATCGCTGGCAACATGTAGGCAAGAGTCTTGCCGGAGCCAGTTTGCGCGATTCCGACCAAGTCCCGGCCGGAGAGCGCAATCGGCCAACCTTGCGATTGGATGGCAGTAGGCTTTAGGAAGCCTTGCTTTTTCATCTCCTTGATGACGTATTCAGGGAAGCAAGTGTCGTCGAAGCCACTGATTGGATGGGGCACAGCATTTCCAACTACTGTGATTTTCAGATCGTTTCGCAGACTCAACAAATCCTGCTCGGTAAGTGCCATCGTCTTTGGGTGCACCACCAAAAAATTCTTCTTGAACGGCTGCAGATTGTCCCAAATCGGTTTAACTAAATTCTTGCCAGGATTCTTTGCTTTCTCACTTTGTATTTTAGCCCTCTCCTCCTTCGACATAAACTCGTTGGGTGATGACCGCACACTTCCATTGTTGCCATTGTTACCACCATTCATATTACTCTGCTGGAATTTTCCGCTGTGAGGTTTCGGGAAGAAGTTCATTTTCCGTTGATAGCCGCCGTTTTGAAAGCCGTTCATATTTGGTTTCGGTTGTGTGTAGATATTACCGTTACGCATGTTACCCTTTGGGCCGGAGCCGAAAGTGTTCATGCCGTTGTTCATACCGTGGCCAGCATTACTGAATCCGCTTCGGGCATTTATAAATTCGGGATAAGCTGGATTGCTGGGATAGCCTACGGAGGGGGGAAACATGTTTCCTGTTCCTGGCATACCGCCGTCTCCACCGCCGCCTCCACGATTGAACTGGTTGTGCCGATCGGATCTAGGTCCGTAGCTGAAATGGACACAATTGAAATTTTTTATTTCAATTTATTTGAACACAATTAACTGCTGCAGCCTGAAATGCGATTCAATGGAAATATTTATGAATTAAAACGAAACGTTCGCAAAACTATCTGAGCAAAGGATTTTTTTTTCGCCTGCAGCTGTTTATCGAAACTCATGAACATTCACTGCTCTTCTACCCTTGGTTACAAGCGCCGAGACAAATGCCCCGGAGACGATATTTCTAAAATGCGCACTCAAACCCGTTAGTATCGACCGTTGTAACTTTATGACGTCTTATTTTTTACAATGCCATATCTTTGACACAATATTTTTAGTATTTTCGTTTTTCAAATGGATTTTAATGCAATATTTCGGCTTCCTCGCACATTTCGCAATTTTACCATTCGTCACCTAACGCCACCCGAATCATTGAAAGCAGATAATTACAGGCGTTCAACTGCCGAGGGGAATGAAAGGACAGCAGAGAGTACGGTTCTCAGACCTGCAGTAACTTGCACGACCACAAAAAATCAATACTGGAAAATTTTGCCCACTCAGTTGTGCATTTGACCGAACGATACAAAAAAAAATACTACCCACACGAAAACTTGGGCAAATGATTGAATTCTGGAAAAATGCAAATAATGCAAGAAAAAAAGACTAGTAAAAAGTTTTTGACCTTCTTGGTGTCTATGAAGGAAATTGTGTCTATCACCAAGAAGAGAGTAATGTTAAATTAACTAAATGTGCGATATTTTTTTGTACACCGCGTGATACTTCCCCCTCAAAAACTAGAGCGTCTGAAATTTCAGCGAATATTAAAACGGGACATGTGTAACCATTTTCGGTGCAGTTATATTTTCTGCTTAAATGAAAAAAACTTGTTCATGTGTTGACCGTTCAAACACACATTTACACTTTACGACATATTGGGAGTACACACACGTCAAATCTACGCATAGGGAAAGGGATACGCGGCCGCCATTTGCAATCTTCAATGCACGACGCTTTCCTACTGGAAAATTTTTTCATCTAATTACATGTCTAAATACTTACAAAGCCTGTGTGTGACTGAAGCTGTTCGGGTACATTATGCTCCTATTTTTTCACAATTTATTAACACGTAACTGAATACCAATTGCCCCCTATAATCTCTTCGTGAAATTTGTTTTCGTAATGCACAGACCTGAGACAAATTTTAGTTGAATTAACTTTAAACAAATTTGATAAATTAAAAGCCATTTGTTGTTGATCTCAATGCATACAGTAAATTTTGTTTTATATTATAATTGCTTAAGAAATCAATTACATGAAAAATCAAATAGACATCACGAATAGTTTCAACAAAAAATGGCTACTGCGGAATTTTCTCAATCAACTTTTCGTTTAGTTCACTTGCACTACACACCTGAGAATCGACCGGCCCGCGAAAGATAATGAGCCCGAATGAGACTGCTTCAGCAGTTCTTCAGATGTTAAGTTTACTTTTAGATGTATTCTTCTATTACTTCTCCAAAAAGTACTAGAATGGAACAATTCGGGGACGGGAGAAATAAGTATGATCAATTATTTCTCAAAGAACTACAGCACCTTGAAAAGAAAATGTGGCACAAGTCAAAATTTTCAAAAGTTGAAATTTTCAAGCCGGAAATTTTACTAGAAAGGAAGAAATTCAGGGACAAGATTTGCAAATCTTGTTTTCCCGTCCGAAAATCCATGACAAGTCCGCAGGAACAGCAACGCTATCTGACTGCAAAACTGAAACTAAACGCAAATCGGGCAATATATTTACTTCAAATGACTAATAAACATGCCATTAATACGTTTCCAATTAAAACTAAATATTTAAGATTACACTTAATATAATTAATTAAATTATTTCGTAGATTATCTGATTTTAAATGTTGGATTCGGTTGTAGTTTTCTTATTTTTCGTAAACTGCCGCATATTCAGCAAGTAAGCAAGCAAAACAGCGCCATCATCGGTCAATGACACAAGTTAAGCTTAAAGAATGAAGGAAAGCTTAACTAAAAGTTTTTTTTTAATTGAAGAAATTAGAATTGTATTGGCTATGAAAATTTCCCTGATTCGGATCGCTGCTGAAAAGTTGAATTTCATTTAGTTTAAACTCGAACCGTAAATTACGAAAGGCTCATGCACAGACAATATCCGTACCTCAGAGCAGAAGGGTATTAAGTCCAAAATTTGAATTTTTCGGTTGTTTTGCTCACCTAGATTTAAATTTCACGCTCTATTCAGAGGTTTACTATAGAAGACGATTGGACTGAAAATGACGGAAATAGCATTTTATAAAAAGTATTAAGTCCACCTCGCTCCTGGAGCAAAACAGTATTATCTTTATATTACATGTATTTAGTCCAGTATAGACATATATCACCCATGGCAAAACCATATTATGTTCAAAAAAAGTATTGTGTCCCACGTTTTCCCCCGCATAAAATCTCAAAACTTCTATTTTATCATAATTATGAAGTGCAAAATAAAAATATTAAGTCACACTCATGAAATTCTTCTGAAAATAATAAAGTATTAAGTCCATGTGTTCTGTAAAAGATTCAGTCTTCAAAAACTTTGATAAGTGTAAACACCACCCATTATCATTATTCTTAATATAAATAAGTATTATCTAGATTAAGTTTAAACTATTAAATAGTACAGGCTAGAAAACAAGTGCGACAAATTATTATTTCTGCATGTTTTATAGCCTAAACAATGAAATTATTGTATTTTACGCTCTCCTGTAAAATTTACATTTTGTGACTTAATACCCTTCTGCTCTGAGGTACGGATATATTGTCTGTGCCTCATGTCGCATGTTCATTTTGTTTATTTTTACGTCATTGTTTTTTTTTTAAAATACCAACTGTAATTGATATCCCTTCGCCTTATTACCCAGCGAGCGATAATTGGAAATGAAAAATAATGTTTACAAAAAAATGATATTGCAGCTTAAATGATCCAGCGATGAACTCTGCTGCACCACGTTTACTTGAACGAATAATACAAATTTATTTAAATAATTTTTTTATTTCTATTTATTTATATAAATAATTCTGATTAAGGCGATTTATTTAATTCCTGATGGCGATGCTTGCACCCATGGGAGGGATCAATCTTAATTAAAAATGAAATATTTCTAGTGTGGCGCCAAATTGTGAATTCCAATCAATCAATCTGACGAATCTCAAGAATTATTGGAATAGCGAAGAAAAACAAATTCGCCGGCGCCATAAAAACCATTCGCGGTTTAATGGGGAGGGGGGGGGCGACAGGGGCGGCCCGCCCCGGGCCTTAGCGACACTGGGGCCCATTTTGAGTGTGATTTTGGGGTTTTGTTTTCTGACTTCTGAGCTAAGTAGAACCTTCTCATAAATGTACTAGGTAATAATTCTATTCTTTTGCCCTTCATTTTTAATTGTTAATGCATATTAAAAGACTGCCATCAACATATGAAGAAAGAGTTCGAGCCTAAAAATATAGTGTTTAGTGCCCCCGAATGCACATTCAGCCCCGGGGCCCGAGACGGGCTTTATACATGTTAAAATATTAATGTAGTCCAGAGGCTTTAAAAATCCAAAATCCAAATATTTTGAAATCCAAATATTTTTTATCGCATTTCCATAATTTATGCGATTATTAAAAAACTTCATAATAGATCGTCTGGGAGGGGATTCACCCCTCTGAACCCACCGTAGTTACGCCACTGGAATGAAAGTAGCGTTAAAAAATTGAGTTACGAGTTAGGTCCATTATACAAGCAGGGCGACTAGTTCCAAATACGACTAGTCAACTAGTCGGCCGTAACATAATACTTCCGTCCACTATTACTGTGGACAAAGTTATAGTTAATCTCATTTAGTGCTTCTTACAATCTTACATATGACAAATAACGCAAATATCCCCATTTACAAATCAAGCCATTTACAGACAGAGCTGGCGTCCAAATTCCCTTTCTTATCGAATAGATCTTGTTTAATGGGAACTTCATAACGCCAAAATTACGATATAAAATAAAAAATACCATATGAGCTTTAATGATGAAACTATCAACTACTATCTATCGCATATATCATAAAGTTGGGACACGAAAAACTAGTCGACTAGTTCATTTGATTTTTTAAACTAATCGATTAGTTACTAGTCGGTATATTTAAAAGTATTCGATAGTCGCATCACTAGTGCATGTTGAAATAAAAGTGTTTATCCTAAAACTGTTTTATCAATAAAGGGGTCCCATATTAGAGGCCGCCCCGGGCCTCAGACGGGCTTAGTCCGCCAGCCAGATTAGCGGAATTCTAATGCAATTGATTATAAATTCCCAAATAAAAACGAAAATATTGTTTACTTCACCTTTTGCAACTGGCATATTGCGTTGCAATTATTGGCCAAATATAAATAATGGCCCTGCTACTATAAATATATTAATCTTCAATTAATAAATATGCTGCTGTAAGAAACAACCGTTTTTCATGCTTTATCGGATGCGACCTTGAAATTATCATCTGCCTCGGTTTTTTTTCGCCTGTCTTCAAGCATTAATTTTCCCATATATTAGTAATTGCTGTGAAACGCACAAACATCATTCGTACTTTGCTTTTGGCAAAGGCATTGAAGCGAGCAATTGCGGCCAGGATGGGGCGCCAGAACACCCTGGGGCGAGTGTCTTTGCACCTGAGGGCAACTGACCCCCGGCCAAAGGCATTACGTAATTAATTAATTCATGCCCTGATCAGCTTACGAACTCTCATTCAAACAAGCGTCGTAGGCACGTTGATGGAAACGGGGGTTGACGGGAGTCACAGGATGTTTGCTGCATTTGTGAACAAATAGCGCCCTTTTTCCTCCAGTTCGGGTGTTTGAGGAGCATTAGCGTCCTTGAATTGCGTGGGAGTTTAAGAACCAATTCAGTGAGGTGTGTGAAATGGGGAAAATGTTTTTCAAGGTGCATCGAGAAACTCTTGAAATTCTGCCCCCGATAGCCGTTGGATTTCAGCCCTTTCCAGATCGCTCCGATGGCAACCAAATGACCTCGAAAATGCAGTTCCATATGTGGATTATTTAAGCAGCTTCCGGCCCAGCGGGGTGCAGCTAATCCACCTGGTCTAGTTAAACAATAAAAATTGAGCGAGAGCCACTCCACATCGGTCGAGCCCCCACACCTCCTTCATCCACAGTGATTCCCTGATGCATATTCTGTTTTCGGTTCGGCTCCCTTTTTCAACGTGACTCCCCAAGTTACAATCACGTTCCGAAACTGTACGCTGAAGAGACGCCCGCCACTACCCCAGGGACACGTTACAGTGCAGGCGTCCCGGGGGATCATATTAACCTACCGCTGAAGCATTCACTCCTGAGTCCTGACTTTTATTAGGAGGCGAACGTCCGAATTTGTTACAGTTGGCCACTGCCGTGATGGGCCCCATTATGAGTGTTAGCCAATCTGGGGATCCTGTTGACACCGACCCCCGCCCCCTCCCTCCAGGCACGTTCTTTCGATGTTTCGTTCCATCGGCAAAATATTAGTGCAGCTTCTTTGCATTTGGTTTGTCATTTCTAAATCGATTTGCTGCCGAGAACAGGAAGTGGAAATTGTTTCTTTTTCCTTTTATTGTTTCTTTTTTCAATTTTGCAAAAACATGCCTAAACGATGTCCACATATGTATGCTTAGGCACAGATGAGATGAGACCGTGGATGGGGGATGGTGACAGGAAGAATAGAATTATTGTTCAAAATTTCGCGGATTTAACTTAAATCAATCGACATTTTTCAATGGAATCGAGTTCAATGGGCGCATGGAATTTTGATCTATTGATTTATGAAACTGTGGATCTGGATGTCCTGACTCAGTCGACCAAAGCATCCCGTGCAAGTCCCAGGTCGTTTTACAGCAATTTTATATTGAAATAATTTTAATTGATCCTCTAAAAATTCAGATCTGAAAGTCAAGTAAATAAAGTAAGAGGATTCGCGATGCAATTAGGACTGCTTGCAACTCTGAAGCACCCCTAAGGACTTTTTCAACAAAGTACTACTATGATTGCTGGGCCTTGAGCACAGCCAACTGCAGAAGGTCTCGAGGGGTGGATAATTGCTTATTAAATTTTATTGGTGACGTATGCAGCACATTAAATCCGGAGCATTTCACATAAAAAATTTGCCAAGCAAAGCTAGTGACTCCACGATGTGGCAAATTGCGAGAGTTTTTCCATCCGGAAAATCCGTCCCGCAGGGGGATCCACTACCATTTCAAAACACCAGCAGGAGCAAGGGGATCACCTTGAAGGATTTTCCGTCAATTTAAGATGACATCCGGGAGGGTATTCACAATCCTTGTGATGATTTTTCACCTAATGCCTGGTCGAGAGGTAAGGCAACGTAAACTCACAAATCACCTCCTTTGTTAGTTGTGTCTTTGGGAATTTCCCTATCCTAGTGTCTTCTGTTTTACAGTTATGCTTGAGTTGATGTTTGGTTGCTAATAGCAAGCGGCTAACGCGTGCGGTTCACGTGCCCGAAAGATCTTGAATGGGATAATTTTGTAGCAATGGAGAATTTATTACCGATGATTTTCAGGATTATTATTGCCAATGCAAGTGGGCAATTTGTTGTGGAGAGCAACAAGAGATGCAGCGGGTGATAGCAATGGGCGACGAATACAAAGGATCTCCTTCTCAACGGGCAAGGGTTGAAATCCTTTTCTCGACTCTGATTGATGATTTTCACCGTTTCCACAGGTAGATACGATCAGATACGGGCAGGAGAAGGGTGCAAAGTGGTCGCAACGCATGGAGGTAATCATCCGCGGTTGTTATTGTGGTTAGTTGTTAATTACCTGCTCCCCCTACCCTTATCCAGAAGCAAGCGATGTTTCAGTGATTAAGCTCAAATGAAAAATTTGCATAACTTCAAAATCCTGTTCTCGTCCAAAAAAAACAGATTATGATCGATTGGATCCCAATTCCTGACATAGATCGAATATTCATTCGAAAACTAACTTGAACCACGTGCGTCCTTCCCCGCAACGTGTGCACTTACCCCTTCTTTGAGAACCTTTCAGTGTTATACAATATTCACAACATTTTCTGATATCACTTCACATCGGTCTCACATTTAACGGCTGTAAATGGTAATGACTTTGGTTAATGACTTGCTTCAATTTGCTAATTGTATTTACCTAACTTTAGTTGTGTTTACGCTTCTAATAGACCACCCCCTCGGTTAACTGGCCGCCCTGACGTCGCGTTATCATGTTCTATTTGTGAAGTGTGCCTCACACACTTTCTCAATGTTGTTGTCTCCCATCGAATGATATTAAACATCACACTCTTATTTTTCCGGTGTTTATAACATCGACACTCAGGGGAGCCGCACAAGGGGGGCACAAACGATTTCAAAATTTTCCCGCCACCCTTTATGTTGCCCTTTTTGCCATTCATCGATTATATGAAAGTAATCAAGGTGACTCTTAAGTGGTATAAACTTGACTACCTTTCAAATTAAGTGGTCGTCTGTGATGTCGAACAAACATGGGCCGGAAGTGAATGGGGTTGGGGGACATATTACCAACCCTTTGAAGTTAATTTGAGAGCATGGAGGTTTGACGGCATCGAATCCTGGCAAAAGCACTGGATTTTTGTTTTTGTCTTGAAGGATCACGGTAAAAAAGTAATCTTAATGAATACGTGAGCATATGCGTCTCAGGATCTCAATGTGGATTAATTTCTGAGGGGATGTTATCTCACAAACAGTTATGTTTTAATACAAAAAAATGAAAGCAGAGTTTTCCAATGTTGATATATAAATAACTGTTTATATTATTTTGCATTCACAATTTCTTAGTTTGATCGCTGCAAGGAGCAAATGTCAGTTTTTCAGTTATCTGGAAATTGTCGAGGGAAACTTTCATAATTCTAATAAACACTATCATCAATCGCCGTTTGTTTGCTCCATTTGCTAACACAATAAAAAAAACCGTGTCAATATAATAATTTGCAATTTAACAATATGCAAACAGGCCATTAACTCAGGAAAACGAGGGTGAATTGCATTCGCCCAGGACAAGGTATTAAAATTCGTCCTTCCCAAGAATAATGCTTCTTTGTGTCTTTTCATTGTCCTGCATTCCAGACTATTATCATTTATGACCACGGGTGAGGTGAGGACTCGATTCCGACTACAATTCATTTGGGTATCGCAAAAAAATGCATTTTTAATTTTCCGAACCATAAATGTGATAAAATGAAAATGATTCACTCCTGGCAAAGCGCCCACGGCTCTCGGAAAAATGGTAATAGTTGCGGACCTCAATCAGATCAGGAATTCAGGGAACCCGAAAAGCAATAAAGGCGTTCACACCCACAAATTTGTGAATATTGAGTGCGGCATGTTGATGACGATGATGACGGTTGCACAATGCAATTGGAAGCTGTCCGTGGACCATTGACGAATCTATTAAATTAATAAAGAGGCGGGGACAATACACGGAAATTATAGGTGCTGAATGGCAATAAATCCAGATGACATACATTAACGGAGGCTATTAAATAATTGAAATTGGATTAGATTTATTCGCTTGGATTTTGGCAATATTTATTTGAAGAAGCTGTGGTTTGGACGCAAAGGAACATTGATTTAATAAATACATCTCTTTCCTTACAAATTCATATGGAATATGCAATGTGCACGCTCAACAAATTATATGTCAAAAGAGTTAGTAACAAATTACAATACATACCAGGAATAATACGAGTACACTCCTCACACGACAACTGTCACTTCACAACCGTGGACCAATGAAAAAATATTTATTTTCAGGAGGAGCTCAACACTTTTTTCAGTACAATATCCATAAAAAAACTACTACAAATTTTATGAAGAAAGCGATTTTTGAAAAAAATTCCACATATTTTCTGCAAGCATTTTTCGATTTTATCGATCGGAATAACTTTTCCATGTTCTTCTAATAATGAACTCTCTATTGTTAAAAAAAGACATTTAACATACACAATGTGCTCTTGATGCTGAACCATTATTAATTTCTGTATAACGCCAAACAACAAATAACAAATTATGCAATATGCTCTTTTTGTTTTCCTAACAAAAGAAAGAAGTTGGATTATAAACATTATAGAATCCTTTCGGTCTTTTGATTTGCTGTTCTTGTTGTTTTTCTTACCCATGCATTTCAATGTCTTTAAAAAAAAAATGCACCCGTCATATTGTTTTTTGTCTACTTCAATTTGAAAAGCTGGAATCTTGTAGAATTAATTCAAAATAAAATCATTCCTCAATTTAACGAAATTCAAAAGTTTCTGAAGTTGTCTAAGAAAATTCTCATTCAATTCAATTCTCATTCATTACAAAACAGAATTTCCAGTTACACTCTTATTTTGCGTTTAAATGGAAATTTAATCGTAAGAACCTGAAAAAGAAAATAGTTAATTTAAGAAAGACAAATAAAACAAGGAAATGAAAATAAGAAAAAGAAGAGACAGCATAGAAAACTGTTGTGAAAAGATCCACCCTTCTTGGATAAAACTTTAGCAAGGTTGATGCGCGACTCTCTGAATTCATAAGAATCAGTTTTGAGATCTTAGTTAAGGCGACAGGACAACACTAGAGAAAAGGACCCACTTGCAGTGGATAAAAGCTGAAAAACAAACGTTTCGAACTAGCTGTAAAGGATGGTTAAACTAAGTGAAAATTAAATTAAACGATATTCCTGCAAGACACTCCGACGTATCCTGCCTGAGGACTTCACTCAATACCAGGAGTCACCATTTCCTGGATTCAATTTGACAAGCAGAGAAAATGGGTGTGCATCTACACGCCAGTCATCCTCCAATCAGAACTCAGTATATCCAGGATAATTGTTTTTGTCCTGTTCAGTTCAACACTGGATGCCGCACCGATGTGGAATAGACTCTGCCCGAAGGACAATCCTTGTGCTATACTTCAGAGTGGAACAACAAACTTGAGTCCTTCAGCAGTCCATCTGGTGTTCTCCTTCTTCACAATAAACAATTTTCCAACCATATCAGAAAAGTTTCCTCTAGTTAAATTTCCCCTCTCTAATTTCCCGCCTTTCGAATGTGCACTGTGCAAGGATATTTTTCAGTGCTTTCTCAGCCTCTCCAACGGTTAGAGAGCTGGCCCAAAGTGCGATAATTCTTTTAGAAACAATTTTTTTTGTTGCTTCACTTCATGGAATTGTGCCACGATATCTGTCAATTTCTGTCCTTCGAATTTTAACTAAAATTCAATTAGGTGATTTATACAGATTAAGGAGTGAAATAGTTCCACAGGATACTCGAGTCCGGTGACTTAGTGGATCTGTGTTCAAAATTTGTTTTCGAAATTTCACTTTGTGAGTTACGATCGCAAATGTTAATCAATTTTTGGTTTTGTGAAATGTTTTGGGCGGTATTTTCCCGTTACAGTGGAAACGAAAATTTCGAATGAACTGATATTTCCGGTGACTACAAAAGTGTGGATATTATTTAACATAACTTTCCAGGTAAATATCAATTGTTTATACACAAAACTTTAAACAATTGCAGGACACTCAGTAATGTCGAACACGGTATTTTTGGTCGGACACTGAGTTTTAAATTATCCTTTTTGATTTTGATGATTATTTATTTTCCTAATATAATCACATTTTCATTTTCGATATAACAGCAATTCGGTTATTTAAAAATTAACTGCAAAATTACTTAAGTCACAGGACAAGATTTGCCAATTTTTTATAACCATTTTATATAATACATACGTCATACCATACGATTTTTATATTAATTTTTAAATTTTAAAAGTGAAATTCATTTGCTCTTTTTGTTTTGGATTCCTTTTTTCAACGTCATTGTTTTTCATTGTCAAATTACTTCTCATTCCGAATAACGGTAAAGTTTATTTTATTTGTAATTATGTACCTCTTACAAATTATAAAATTTCCTGGTCAAGTACGTACAACCAAAAAAGTTTTAATAATTATAAAACTTTTTATTAATTTTTTAACTCAAAATCAGCCAACACCATTTGCAATTATTTTACAATAATTCTTTCGATTAAAATAAATCTATTTTAAGTTTTGAAATTATGAAATTTTGAAATTGTCTGAACTAAAATTATAAATTGTTTATTCCGCAAATACTTATTGTTAAAAGTAACTTGATTATAGGAACTCAAAAACGTATTTTGTATTTTTTTTATTTCTTCCAATTTCTTTCGAATTAATTTCATGCTATAATTAAAATGCTATATGCAACCTGAGGATGTGATTAAATGAAATCCAGATAATCCAATTTAATTATGCTGCATAAGGCTAAAAGCAAAGCGTATACAAAAAAGAAACATTGAAATGAAACAAAATTTGTATGGAAATGAAATCATCTCCCACATTCCAAACCAGTGCACCGAAAAATTAAGAACAATAATTCTGCGGTTATAGCGCCAGTGATTTTATATTCACTTAGCAGATTCTTTACAACGGAGGAAGCCAGACAATCGGGATGAAGTCGTCTGCCAGGATAGGTGTATCTGGATCCAAGAAACTGAAGAAAAACTTTCCTATATGTGTACTAGAGGGGTGGAGTGTGCACATATATTATCTCGAGGTCCTACCGTTCTTCGTTTTTGAGTGGTTCGGATGCTGAACTGTGCCAGCCAACCCTGGAAGCCTATTCCATTTCGATGAAATATATTTTCGAAATTCTCCATTCAATTATTGAGTCAATTCAATTAGAAAATAACTGCCACATGGATGGGCATTGATAATCGAATTTTCCAACCCCGTAGCTCTGGAAACAACATTCGTCCTGGTGTACAGAGAACTTTGGCATTATGCACTCCAACTAAGATTAATTTAAATAATTTTGAGGAGAACCCAATTGACTTTGCATTATTTTTCATTAAGTTTTCAGTTACTTGGAAAAAACAATAAGTATGAAAATTTTCATGATCGGAGGTCACTTCCTTTATGAGTGGAACGGAATACGTCTGTAATGCAGATTAAAAAACTGCATTTCCTTCAAAACAACTTTGTGTCGTTTTATAAACATTCGTTAAAACTTAATTATGAATATGCTTATTTCTGAGATACGCACATTGCTTTGGGTACAATTGAGAATCTTATTATCATAATGAGGGCAGGAACAAAACGTCCTAAACGAGTATTTTTTATAGAGCAGGATACTTCTTTTAAAGTTCAGGGATTGGCGAACCGTGAAATCGAAACCTGCAAATCGGAGGGTTTGAGATGCCACAATAACGTATTTAAAAAAACATACACTTACACTCCCAAAGTGGGGGGAAAACTGCATAGGCAAGGGATAATTAAAATAATCACTTAATAGAAAACTTCCTACTTTGGTTAACTTTATCTGCCACTGAAGTTTTTGCCGTTTTATTGAATGCTTCTAAATGATGTCTTTCTTCAAAATAATTCCATCTTATGTCCTCAAAAGGATAATTGTCACGGTTGACTGACTGTTCAATTTCTTTTTCCATGCCATTCAGTTTAAGTGGGGGTGGATAGTTAGTAAAAAAACAGAAACACGAATACAACACAAGAAATCAGTTGAAATTATCGTGTATCCGATCCCCATTTACCATCCCTCCAGAGACAAAGTAATGTTTTTGCTAACCTTAAACTGAATTAACAGGCATAAAGCGAAATATTTAATTCCAAAAAGGACAAAGTGATCATCTGTTGAGAGTCTGAAGTCCTTGCCGATGCTCCTGCAATGCGACCTTTATGCAGGAGCCGTTGGCTTGGGTATCCTGAGCCAGATTAAAATAGAAACGAAAATGTTAACAACGCTATAACAAAGCAGTAAAGCGGTAATGGGAAGCGAGAGAGAACAAACAGAGGGGGCAGCAATTCCGATTAAGTCCATCCCTCGGGAGATGGAATAACAATAAACAGTAGACAGTGGCGGACTGTGTGGCGCAACTAGGCTTCATCGGCACCAACCGTTTTACAAGGATGAACATTTTTTGGATACAAAAGGCAACCGTGGCATTTAAAAAGCGGGAAAAGTGCAAGCGATTTTCCTCTCCAAATCCGATTCAACCATTGTCTGCCGGCCTGGAGGGGATGCTATACAGTATCCGTTCCATCTACCCGACGGAAGAGTGGCACAACAGGAAAAAAAGATATGTAAGCAGTGTGTTATTTAAACAAAAATTAATTTGCTTTAATAATTAATTTAGGTAAATTGAATTTAAAACAACAATTAAAGGACAAGCAGATGATGAGCAGAATCCTTCAGGGATGTAAATGGAAAGTGAGGCTGTGTCAGACGCAAGCTGATTAAATTAACTGCCCCCCGGCGGGGTGAGGGGTGGGAACATCCTCAGCCAAATTGTTGAAATTCGTGTTTTTAGTATTTTTTTTTCGTTTTTGCTGTTTTGTTTTTGAATGGCGATGTTAATTGAAATTAGCCATAATAGCCATAAGGGAAGAGAGTCATTTTAAAAACTATAAACGTAATGAGATTTATAAACAAACAGTTTTTAGTAGCTTTGAATTTTTTCGAAAACTTCAAATTAATTATTTAATAAAGAAAAATTAATATATTGTTTACAATTGAAAATTGATAAAATTGAGGCATACTTTTATTGTTACTATTTATCTGTAAACTGTTTTGTGAGTGAAAATATTTACATTCCAAAGGGCCACGATTATTACACACAATTACTTTTGTTTAGTAATAATTCAACTGGTAAAAATCTTCCATCAATAAACAAATCTGGCGTGTACAGCCATTTGCAGTGCTCCCGCCTCCGCCCTCCAGGACCAAAGTACGTGCTCAATTTGTCTCAATATTTGGACTCAATTCACTGTTTAACTTGTAGAGAGGGAAATTAATCGATTCAGATCTGTATTGAATGGCTTTGAGGTTAATTGAAAGGTTGGACAAAGCTTCGGATTGGTTTAATTATTTACCCCCAAAAACTTAATTGAAATGTCAGCTTAGTGCAGGACATTGAGACATGGGTGTTACATAAAAAAAGGATTCAGCCCCGAATTTTGTGGACTACTGAAGGGTGAGGATGAAAGGGACTTCAAGTTAATACATCTATACATAAACATATATTTTGAATGGGAGTAAAGTGGATTCGGCTATGTGTAGTTAACTAACAAAATTTATTGCTTTTGCACTTAGTTCTGACAAAGTTCATCCGAAAATAAACGAAAGGATTGACTTGATACAATTCAATTACCCGAAATTTTCATCCCCCTTTTGTTTTTGAATGTTGACTAAAATTTCCGAAATGTTTATCAAAATGACAAATTTTATTCGTTTATTGTTCCCTCACAAATTGTTTTCCAATTGCAGGATACAATTTGCAGGCATGTTTGTCTGTTGGAATCAATAGATTAGGTATTGTTAGGATAAATGAAAAGGATTCATTGGACACCCTCAAGGAGATTTGAGGTAACGGAAAAGCATTGAAATGGAGGCGACACAGCAATCTCACCACCTAATGAAACGGGTCATCGACTCCAAGGTATCACAGGAATGTGTAAGGACAGTGGCGTCTCCTAAGCCCAATCAGGTGAGTTGAAATGTTGTGTTTGGATCAAGTTTGTCTAACAGGGATTCCACCCTTCGTGATCGGGGTGTCGTTTCGGCGCAATATGCTCCGATTGGACGAATTGCACCCAAGAGAATTCAGCCCGTTCGTATATTTCTCTTAAATTGTTTCGTTTATTTGGTTTGTTATATATATGTTTTTTTCTTCTTGTGTTCTTCGTGTTGCTTCTATTCTCTTTGGGTTAAAGTTTCATCCAGAATTAATGGAAATCACAGGACGTGAGGACATTAGTCGGGTCACGTACTTATGCCCTTTTTTTATTTTTTAAGTGTATCCTTCATTCCGCATCCTTGGTGCACTCACCCTCTTTCGACTGCCACGATTATTTTTGCAGCTATTAATCAAGGGAAGATCACTAAAAGTTTTTTTCTTTCTCCTTCCATTCTCTCCTGTTTCCCTGATTAATGCCACCGATTTAGGTTGGAACTGTGCTGCTGTACGGAATACCAATTGTTTCGTTATACATTGAATCACAGGAGAGACTTTGTTTAGCGCAGATTTCAAATACACTATTGAAACAATTTAGTTACAATGAGATTCACAATCGACGTGTTGCACTAGGCATCACTTGTGTCCAGTGCACGCCCGTCCAATTGGAAATCCTTCGACGTGCCGGAGCGATGCCGGTGAGCTCCCGGAGATGCGGAATGATAACTCGACGTGAGGCTGAACGTTTATGTAAATCATTTCTGGGTGATAATGCCCCACCCAGGCTGCCAGAGGACTTTGCATTTAGTGTGCATCATGAGTGCGCATGGGGATGCAGGGGATCCTTCCTGCCATCCCGATACAATTCATCACGTGCCAAGTGTATCAAATGCTCCTATTGTGGCCTGTTCTTCTCACCGAACAAATTCATTTTCCATTCTCACCGCATTGGACCGGGAGACAAATATGTTCAACCCGATGCTGCCAACTTCAATTCCTGGCGGCGTCATATGAAGCTGAGCGGGAATCCCCCGGAAGAGATCATCCATGCCTGGGAGGATGTCAAGGCAATGTTCAACGGTGGTACACGAAAACGTTTGATGAGTAACTCGCCCAACGCGTCCCAAAGTGCACCATCACCGAAACGGATCAAGCAGACACAAATTAGTCCTCCACTGATTCATGCTGCAGCAGCGGCTGTTGTGTCGGCTGCTGCCACAGCCAATGTAACGCAGTTCCCCATTAGACCGGTCAATATCCATCATCCACCATCACCAACAACCACAAGTTCAACACCAAGGATACCCGGCTTAGGTGGCGATCTACCGCTACCATTCTCGCGATCGTTCATGATGGACTACATGTGGCATGCACAGAACAAATCTAGTCTTCAGTTTCCCAGCTACACCCTGCCGTGGATCAAGCGGCCAGCATCCCTTCTATTCACCCAGCAAACAACAGACAGCCCCAACTCCGAAGACGCCGTCAATCCAACCTACAACAATATTTCGAATTCGAACACAACCAGCGAAAGTCCTTCGCTAATAACCGCCATTGAACTTGAGTCCAAGTCGCCGTCGTTCTACAACAATTCTGCATTCAAACCGGTTATTAATCAGGGTAGGAACACCTTCTCGACGGCCACTGCTTTGGCTATAGGAGCATTGATTGATGATGATCAGAGGACGTCTAGTCGCAACTCCAGAGAGGAGGTGTCCACCATAAAGGAGTCTATATCAAGCGATGATGAAATGGTCGACATCGAGACCACAGAGGAGGAACACAACAACAGCGATGTAAAATACAAAAGTGAGGTCGTTAGTATCAAAGTGCCCGAATCGCCGCCTATAGAAGTGGAGAACTCCATTGACATGGGATGGGAGGGGATCATGAAAAAGGAGGTGAGTTTTCCATGGTTTTCCAACTCTAAGCATGTATTTTTGCATCAATCTTAAAATGCCCTACTGCCTTACTAAACCTTTATTTAGTTCCACATTAAACAAACATATAAACATTACTTAGAAAAACACTTGACTAACAATCTGTCAAAATAAACGATAAACAACCCTCCGAAGTCAATTAACTAAAGTACAGTGAATGAAAAAAGCTGCTTACATTTTTAGTATGAATCAAGAAAGGTCTAATTAAAACTTTATCGAAAACACCGACAAGTACAGAGAATTACCCTAATTACTCCAGTTACCAAAGTAATTCAATCAAAACATTATAATCACCACACCACATCCCAATTACTATCAACCGTTGCTCCCATCCGAGAATTCCCCCATATCGGGGGGATAACGACTCGTCGTTCCCCGTCCTCGTGTACATCAAAAAGTCATGGTAGTCCTCATCTTGTCGCATAATCACCCTCTCGTAACAAAGGGAAGATTAAGCAATTCAATTTTTGATACTACCGTACTATTTCAATTATACGAAATGCCACCTCATATAAACACATCCCCCGTGCTACCCCGCCGTCCGTAGTCAAACTACGCTACCGAAAGCGAGTTTGTATAGCAAAACAGGAATAAATTCTCTCCCCCGAAATCTGTGAGGCTGGCTAGGATTCGACGGTTGCGGAAAAAGGACCTAAGTTGCCCGTCCCCCCGATATCCTGCTCCTTTGTAGGAGTCCTCTTGTGTGGGGCTACAACTCCAGATGGTCTGAAGCTGCTTTGCTAAATTGAAACAATACGCAAATAGCAGAAGTTGCCGATACGATAATCCTGAAATCCTTTCAGGCTTTCATACTACGAGTTCCTCAAGGCAGGAGGAGCAGAGACTCCCCAATTTATTTATATTCAGTGCGGTCTTTATCTCACACGTGCAAAATTTTCATCACAAAATTTAAAGCTGCATTTGAAAAAGGATAACCAGAGATATTGGGTGAGCGTAGAGGTGCCAGAAGAAGACAATCATTGTCCTGAAATTTCCGATGGATATACTTCAGTTGCTCACGTTTTGGATTCCCCAACTTTCCCTGACTGCTCTTAAACGCCCACAACACTCACACAAAGGAATGTGGGTGTGTATTAAATGTTGGGGACTTCTCAAGGATACCACATTTATTATTTGTTTTCACCTGATTGGATGAAATTGTGGAGCACAGCTGGCCACAGTTCCTACTTGAATTATTTACATTTGGCTGCTTTTATTAAGCGTGTAATTGAAGGGAACAAGTGCCGGATTTTACTCTACCATTTCTAATCTTCCATCTTTTTCATACAGTTGCTAATTCAATGAAAATCAAATTCTTCCTGAGTAAATCGTCTTTGGTTTTCCGCTAACCGCGCCTTCTTGACTTAAATTATGGCAATTTGAATTTACTAGATAAATATTTGTCATACGGAAATGTTGAGTCAATTTTCAACTTAACACATACACGTACAAATGATGAGTAATTCCATTTTGAATACATTCTCTGACACCAATTTAAAATCACCATTAAGTATTGAGAAGGATCTGCATGTCCTATCAGTTGTTGATTGTTGAAAAAGGTAATTGATTTTTTTAAAATTAGAAACGATTTATCACATTCACTTCCTTAGCAGCCATTATTCGGGCACAGTGCTTATGCAGTGCTTAGTTACAAATATCTTGCATTAATTACCCCTTCAGGTTATAGCATTTTTCCATCTTCAATATTGCTTGTTTTATGTTTATTGGTTTTTCCTTCCATTTTTCATATTGATTTTTATCTCTAAAATTCTGCTAATGGGTCCATTACCGCAAAACGTAGTTTGAAAATTGAAACTGGTAAATAGCCGAAATGTAAGCATTGGTATGGAAAATTAACATTATTTTTGTTAGCATAATTGATCAGTTCAAAGGGATCTGTGAAGCTCTGTAAACAGTGTTTATGATTTACAATTTTGCTCATAATGCTTTTTGCACTTCAGTACCTGCCGACGCGAGTGACGAGAGCCTATTAACTGAATCAAAAGCTTATTTTATGTTAAGCGCTTTATGTAAAACTGATTCATAATTAAATTCAATTTTGATGCGTTTACGGTCTGCAATTTACATATTAAATTAACCAGTTCGAGTGTCAACCATTGAAATGCTTTCGGGGGTTGCATTTTGCGGCGATTGAACGTTTTCTCAATTCAACTTCATTGCATGTGCAAAATTATTATTTCATTCGGTAAAATTATTCACTGCACTTTATTTTACAATTGTGTATTTTTAATTTGTTTGTATTGTGTTCGTTTATCATTGCTGAACTCTCCCAATCGTATTCAACAATTGTACTTTTTAATACTGCAGAATTCCGGACCTGTGAATTTGGGCAACAACATCCGGTCTACAACCCCAGTGCCATCAACCCTCTCGCTATCGTCGTCACCTTCAGTGGTTAATGATCATCATACAATCGGATCTGGATCAATTCCAACTACAGCAGCATCAATCGATGTAACAAAAGCAACGACACAAGTAACCCCCTCGATTCTTACCGCCGGCACCGTGAACTCTCGAACAAATCTTAATAATAATACAAACAATTGCAATAATAATTTGAATCCTAGCGTCACAACGAACAATCACTCTGGAAATGAACTCTGGAGTGTTGCCAGATTCTCATTCGATCGTCCCGATTATCGTATCCCGTTTTACAGGCACGATATCACAAAGCATTTTCAAACGTTCCGTCATGGTGAAACAACAACACAAACAAACGGTATTGGATAAAAATGTTGATAAAATTCTTAATTATTTTGTGATAGAGAACTTAAATTTTCATATTTAACTCATAAACATTGCATTTAACGATAGTCGTTTTAGAACATTTCAAAATTGCTTGTTTCCTTCTCAATTTGTTTAATAGGTAACAAGATTGTTGCAATTGTTTTAAACATTTTCTCATCTATGTTTAGCACCGTTTATAATTTTTCATGCCTGTGATTTCATATTATTGCAGGTATTTCAATTTTATCCTAGAAATATTTTGTTAATGTGCAACGTAAGTTTCATTAATATTAGTTAATTTATTTAGTTCATAGTTATAAAACAATTAGTGATTTTTTTATTTTCTTTTTCATTTTCATCTATTTTCTGGATATTTTGCATTTAAATGTTTACGAAGAGATTTTATAAATATGACTATAATTATATCGAAAAGCAATAAAAATAAGAAACTATTTTTTTTTCTTTTTGGTTATTATCAAAAACTTTTATGATATAGAAATAAAAGAAGAATGATGAAATTATAACAAAACGAAATTATAAAAATACTTAAAACCAAAACGAGAATTTTATTCCAGCAATATGTGTGCATTTTTTAAACATATAATTTTAATTCGTTGAAATTGTCGGTGTAAATAAAAATATTATCCGAATAAGGGATGAACAAAAACATTAGCGATATGCCTATATGTAAATTTTTGAGCTATTCCATTATTTTATTTTTATGTTTCCTGTTTTTTGAGATTAAAAGACAAGTTATATCTTAGCGGATAGAAAAGTTAAGCAAAAATTATAGTAAACTTACGATTCTAATAAAATGCCATTAATGATTAAAAAAGATTTTATTATTTACCATTACGACTAAAATCCTGCATCCAGTTTCCTTTATAATAAATAAAGAAATTATTTCTGTTGTGATTTTTCGACCAGAAAATTTTCAAATAATTTTAAAAATATTTTTAACAAAAGTATTTATCCATTTAAATATATAACAAAACTTAACAATAAAGAAACTTTTAATTGGGGATTCTCAGTTGCAGAAGAACATTGGAAGGATTCTTGAATTGTTTCTCAGAAAAATAATAATAGGATTAGTGTAAAATTATATTTTACTACAAGGAAAACCCGCTTGATATTCGTTGCCAATAACGATTGACCGCAACCAATAAAATTCCCGAAACATAAAAAGGAAGAAAGGATAAAAAAGGGAACAGGAAGAGATATCTTGTCTGTAAAATAGGGATATCAATTACAACATCTGGTCAATGATATTGCCAAGAAATGATGGATAATAGAATTTGTATGTTTCGTGGTTGAGTGAATCATCCTAAGCCCTCCTTAAAAATGAATCCCTTTGGTTGGCTTTCCCTCCAGCATCCAACAAACAAGGTTTTCTTTGTTGCCAAAGGAATATCGTTTAGGAGGGTTTGCCTCATCCCCAATCTTGTCATTCCTCTGCAATGCAGACGGATCGATCTTAAGCAGTCACCAACCACTACTACTGATAAGTAACTTATGCTTGAATAGTAGTTCCTGAAGGACCCAACCGCCATCACAAAACGGAAACTAGAAAAAAAGGACGAAGAGACGAAATTCATTACTTGAGGAAATAAGTGGATTATGTACCCCAAGATGATGGGTGAACTTCAAATGTAAAAAAAGATTACATTCCTGCCTCAGATGAGATGAATTGATGATTTCTTTCTACTATTTGTCCTTGTGGAACTACAGTTTGGAAAATACAACGTTAATCGACTTTCCGAAGGCGTCTTAATTGAACATTTCCAATAAAAGAGGTTTGCATGGCTGAGTGGGTGGTTCTTCCTGAATGGACCAGTAACTTTGGCATTTTTGAGAAAAAAAAAAAAAGAAAAGAACAGTTTTAATTGGAAATTGTGTAACTTGTCAGGAAAAACGCTTTGAACTTCCTGAAGACATGATGAACATTTGGTTTAGCTCAAGGAAGAAATACCGTTCTAATTTTCCAGAATAAAATGCTTTGAGCGATCTTATTTTAAAAAAGTCCTTTAAATATAAAAAACAAAAATTGCTTTATCGTAAATTTTCCGTAATTTTGTCGTAATTTTTTGTATTATCCTTAATTAATAGCAGTTGGTCCTTGAAAAATCCAATCGTTCGAGCTGACTCTGCCATCATTCATATTATCCTGATAACCCTTTTAAAATGTTTTCCGGTAAATTGTTTACATTTAGAATTTGCTCAGCCACCAAGGGTCGAAAAATCAATTCGTGTTGCCTCCTTTTAAACTGTTTGCCAAACAAAGGGATTCTCATTCAACACAACGAATTCAATTATCTACGGTAATTAGCACAAACATAGAACCCATATGTTCCATGAAATTGACGAGCTACCGTGCGATTTAGAAAAACGTGAATGTATCCTTTTATTTAATGTGCGGGGGGTGATTGAATTTATGAATATACAAAAATCACAAAATAAGGGGTACATCATATAAAAAACAAGAAACAAAATAATATACCGCGACTGAAGATCAACTCAGGATATTATTTACAAACCCCTTTTTAAAACTTATCTCGAGTGGCGTTGAAAAGTTACTCGGTTAACAGAAGAGGAATTCCCCACAGAAGATTCATTCCCCCGGAAATCTCTACTTAATGAGGTAAATTAAATAACACTACACTGGGGATTAGGTGTTATCTGGTAAAGTTACCGGTAGACACCCGCTGGTCACTAGGGGGAGGGTGCGTTTTTCGTGTACACATGAGTATACAGATGTTCGCATATTGTCAATAGGGGAAGTTTACAAAACCCCAAATTGAATGAGGATATGTACATTACACCCCTCAAAACAATTCATTTTCGGTCACATAACTGCCCGAATAAGCTCGCCCCTCTGTTCCTGGTCGTTGTCGTTGCTATTGTTGGTGTTGTTGTTGCCAATTATTATGACAGCAATTTTCATGAGGGGTTGGTGATACTGTTTTGACTCTCAGATTGATTTTTTCGTTCTACCTTTATCAATTTCAAATTTCCTGTTATTCTCTTTGTTTAATTGTGCAATATGACTAGAGAATTCAGTTTATTCCAGAATCGTTCTCTTCTTTTTCGAAGACTCTTTTTGAGTTTATTTTATTCTCGTTTCTGTTTTATTTTTCAAATCCATTACTATACAATACAACTAAAAAATTTAAGTCCACATAATGAGCTTGGCGACGTTTTTCTAATTAGGTATACTTGTAACCTTTTCATTGCAAATGCAATTAGAACAAATGTAAATGTGTTAAGTATTCATCCCTGCAGAACTTCTTCTTTAGAAATCCGTTAATCCCCTTTTAAAATCCAATTAGTTTTCTTTCTCCGAACTAAATACAAAATGTTGCGTGTACTTTTACAAAGCATATAATTTGAAATATTATTTTGTCTGCTTTAATACAAACATCCTCAGCATTTTCTAAGCATCCTTTGACATTTGACTGATAAAAATTTTTGTGGAGCAGCTGAACTAAAATTGCTCAAGTTTTCCTCAATAAGATTTTCCATTGTTTTTATTTTTGTTAATTCAGGTTCTTGTTCCTTCTTTAAGCGTTCCTGTACTTTTATTTTATTCTTATTCTTGCCAAATTCCAATCTCTTTGTTTATTTTGCTCAAGTGTTTTCCAATGATTCTGTTTTCCCCATTAAAAGAAATTTTTGTTTTATTACAAAAAGTAGATATTTGTTTTGAACGACTCCCCGGGGAAGGCGCACACAAGGAATGAGCTGTTCGTGTACGGAGGAAATAGAGGTCCTTCGACCTTCGTTGGCATAATACATCTGTGCAAAAATAAATGTAGGTATGTTGTTTTTCTTTAACTTCCTGTTGTTCAATTTGCGTTCATCTATTCTAAAAATTGTCGTAAAGAATGAATTGAAATTGAAAATTTTCCAAACGTATGCTGAATAAAAGGAAACAGGAATCGTTGTACGAATGCATTAAAATTTGTTACTAATTTTTTGACTTCTGTTGCTCGAAAAACAAATGTTTTATTTTAATCCATAGATTTCCATACAAACTGTGAAAAAAATTCAACTAGAGATTTATTTTTCGTTTTTTATTTTCGTAGTTTTTTTTATAAATTTAATTCAGTTTTAGATAAGTAATAATTACATAAGGTCTTTTTTGGACAATTGAGGAAAAACAAAATAAAACTTTACAACTAATCAAAAATGGAAAAAAAATAGTATAACTTCCTTCGTGGCACACACTGCACAAAATTTTGTCTTTGCTATCTGCAACTGTCTTCAATATCTGAATTCCTTTCACATACGTCCAGGTTTTCATTTGGTTATTCATTATCTGTTTTAACCTATTCGCACCTCATAAACAATAATTCTGAACATAAAATACAAACATAATAATAATAAAAATCACTATAAAAACAAAATTTATGTGCCAGAAAGTACAAAGGAATAATAGAAGCAAAGACAAAATAGTAGAGAGGATATTTTGGGGAGTGGTAGGAAAGTTGATGTTTTATTCAAAATTTAAAACAATGGTGGACTAAACTAGTGTTCCTGGTTTCCTCAGAGGAAGACGTCTTCTAGTTCCTAGTAATGCTAATCCCCTTGGTTGTTCCGATGACACTTCAACGCCTTCCGTCGTCTCGTCCTTTTGCTCTTCCTTGACTTCCACTGAGTCCTCCTTGTTTTCATCGTGGTCGGACTTATCACTTTCTTCTTCAGCAGGCGCAGCTTCTATACAAATTAAATACATAAAAATACATTTAGGAAATAATAAGGTAATGCGATTAAATCGTTTGATTTTCATTTTTGTTTTTCATTACCACTCAAAGAGTTTCTTCATCATTCACTCACCTGTAGTTGAAGATCCGAGAGCAATCTTTCGTCGGGCAATTAATGGGTTAACTTTACGATTAATAGCAACTGCCTGTGGTTTCGGTTTTTCAGTCTTTGCGCTAATTTGTATCCGCGGACGATTTCTCAAACGGTTGAGACCTCCGATTGCTTGTGTTGTTGCCTCAGCCGGTTTTTCTTCACCGCTTTCATTAGTATTTTCATCACCTGTTTCACTTTCAGCTTTTGTTTCTGCCTCCTTTTTATCGTCATCGTTGGTTTCCGTTTCCGCTGGAGCCGCTGTCGTTTTTGCTAGATTAACTCGGCCACGAGGAAGTAATCTGTTTGCTCCACCGGCTCCTGGTCGCTGAATGTTGAACCGGGATGGACGTGTTGGAAGTGCTGACGCTGGCTTCTCTTCCTTTTCCTTTTCTTCAATGTCTACATCGTTTTCGGGATTGGCAGGTGTTGTTGATGTAGGACGACCACGTCCTCGAAGATTCAAAGTTGGCCGACCACGAAGTGTACGAGCTGTTGTACTTGATGCTTGACCATCAACGGCATTCTCATCTGCACTTCTCTCGGTTGTTGTTGTACTGCCACGCAAATTAAAACGATTACGTGCTAAAAAAAAAAAAACAAATCGTAATATCAAAATGGTAATAAAATATTTTGAAAATGTCAAAACTTCTTTCAACACATTTAAGATTTGGAGATCAAAAGGACACTTACTTCTGCCTCGACCTCCTGAAGCCGTTCCTGAAGATACTGGTTTACTCTCCTCCTTATTAATTGTTTCTTCTTTGGCTGGAGCTGCAGTGCTGCTAGGACGATTGTTGCGGCCGCCAAACGAAGGACGCTGGAAGCGATCTGAAACGAGATTTCAACAGCCAATCAAGTCATTCGGTACGTATATATATTCAACAATAACCACTCACTTCGACCCTTTGTTGTTGATTCAGATGGTGTGGATTCCGTGTTGTTGTTGATGAAACTGATCCAGATTTCAAACGGAAACGGTTTCTGCCAGCGCTACCTAAACCACCGGCACGACGACCTCCAATAAGGGTAGCTGCAGTAGTCGTTGTTGTTGTTGTTGTTGTTGGTTCTGGTGTAGTGGTTGTCGTTGTTGTTGTTGTGCTGATTGTCGTTGTCGAACTGGCGCCAACAGTGTCCTCGCCCTCAGTTGTTAGGCCATCTTCGCCTGTAGAGTCAGGTAAGCTAGTTGTGGCAATTTCATTCTCATCCGTCGTTATGTCCATATTCAAGTTTTCATTTGCCAAAATGGCGTACAGATCGAACGCAACCTTTTCCATCAGAGGCGTTGTGTTCTCCACATCACTATCACTGTCCGTGCTACTGTCAGACTCATTTGACTCTTTCGCATCTGAAGTCGGGGCATCTGATACCTTGTTACTAACATCAGATTCAATATTTTTGATATTATCACTAGATCCGAGTGATTTTGATGTTTCCATGTCAAGGTTCCTGTTGCCTTTGACTTGCTTTTCATCGGTGTTGAAACTGTCGCTATCAACAAGTTCTAAACTGGGTCGCTTCACGCCAATTTTTCTGCTTTTCTCGCTTGCCTCAACTTCGGTTGATGGTGTTGACGTTGGATCGGTATTTTTGTTGCGTGGTGGAAAACGTGTAACAGCTGGCAATCGTCCTTCATCAACATCTTCAGTAACTGGAATGCTAGCACGTCCTTTACCTCGGCTTGGGATTTCATTCTCTGGCGCTGATGTTGTGCTACGCTCAATGTTCGTATACCGTGATTTACCTCTGCTTGTCGTTTCTTTGCTCTCTGTTGGTGGTGTTGCTTTTGTCCTGCTATTTGTAGTGCTGCTGGTCTTTTCTTTTTCGGTTTTCTCATCATCATCATAATAATAATAGACATATTCATATTCATAGTCAACGCCATTGGGACCTTTCTTAATCTGGATCCGGCTCTTTTGGTTATTCTCTGATCCAGCTTCATCGAGGGTAATGGATTGATCAATCAATCCGTCGTTTCCCGTTTCATCAACAATAGCTTTATTGATCGGTGGCTGTGTTGTCAACAGTATTATATTGTTTAATGTGGTGACCTTCGGTTCATCGGGTGTTTCAGTCGTTGGAACTTCATGAAGGTGCTCCTCATTCTCAATAGCTCTTTTCGATTCAATGCTCTTCATGACATCCTCATTAATTAGTGCACTAAGTACTGGATTTAATTCTGGACGTTCTTTTGTTGATAGTAAATTCTGTGTCTGCTGCATTTGCATTAAGTTTTCATTCGCTGACTCTTCCGGCAACTTAACAATTGGTCGATCACTATTAATTTTATGTGCCGTTTCAAATTCATTGCTATCATGAATTTTATGGGCTGTCTCAAACTCTTCTGAATTCTCCTTATTCGAATTAGAAACTGAGGTCACTGTTTTGCTAACACTTACACTTGTACTTTTATTACTGCTAATATTATTATTCACTTCTGGAGACTCTTCTATTATTTGCCCGTAGGCAAAGAGTAGCAAACAACTTAGTATGCATCTGTGTGAAATGGGAGAAAAAATACTCTGGATTAGTAACAAATATTTTTTTTAAATAATAAATTTAAAGTCATATTAATATTGTTTTGAATATTTCTGGTTTTATTCTTTCCTCCAAAAGTTCATTCTGTTTCAAGCTTTAAAAGCAACAAATTTATGAAAGGATATGCTAAAATTTCCTAAAGAGAAATTCAGGGAAAACAATTGGATATTGAGCTTAAAAAGCTTTCAAGTTATCCTGGAAAAAAACTTCTAAAAGGATAAAGAAGAAAGTTCTCCGCTTTACATCCTATACACATTCTCTACTTTGAAGTATCAATACGAAATCAATTTTATTTACGGATGTCATTGATTTTTTTATGTAACATTTATTAAAATGTCGAAAGGTTTTTCACATCTTTCTTCTCTTGTTGAATAATTTTTTTTAGCTTTTCCGTATAAGATTACGTCAGGCAATGTCTCTGAAAAGTGATCAGTCTCAGGTTTTACGCGATGCACGGAATCCGAGACTAAAAATACGGAAAAGAGACAGGATGGAATCAAATGAAACCCATCGTCAAAATGAAAGCTTATTTATTTGATGTATAAATCAATAAATTTTTGTCTATTGTAGAGAAAATTTATAGACATGTCAGTCGTTTTGACGCAAAGTATAAAAATTTGTTAATTAGTTAAATTTTCTTTGCGACTAATATTTTTTATTGCATCAAATCATTTTAACAATTAAATTGTTGATTTTCTCTTCGTGTTTTAACGTAAATTACTTGTGAAATTGATATTTCAAAGGAAAAAGTTGGAAAAGCATCCGCTCCACTTGTGATTATGATGGAAATCTTCAATTATTTAAAACGACAATTGTAATTTAATCAAAGCAACCGGTTCTGTAATTTCCTTCAGTGATGAGTGACTGTACATTAAATGATTCCTGAACGTTGTGTTGAGCGTGTTCGTTCTTTTCCTTACATTTCCCTCATAATTTTTTTTCATACTTTTTGAAAATATATCACTTTCGATTTTAGTGATTGAATGTCATTGCAACAAAATTTGCAATCGTGCTTATTATTCTAACAAAACTCAAAATAACAGCTTGCAAAATTCAGTGAACAGCGACAACAATTCAAAATGCAATTATCTGGCAGGCAACAAGAATCAGTGGTAATTGTAACGGCGACTGCGCAAGAGCAGCCAACTTTACTTGCATTGTGCTCAGCCTGTTTCGATTCGGTTTCAGCTGTATTGTTGCGACCGAGTAAAATTATGCAAGTTCATTTTTTATAGGCACATAATCCCCGTAAATTTATCTACATAATAAAGTTGCAGTTTAACTCACTTATATGTCTTGCCTTTTTTGTAAATATTATTATTGTTATTATTATCTCTTTGTGAGCTTCCTGAATTGTGGTATTTACAGCGGTGTTTAACGTGTACAGTGCATAAATCAATTCGGCATCATCCATTAAGTTGAATTGCTGGAAAGAATTCCCCCTCCCCCGCGCGACAACCAATTACCGTGTATGCCGCATTTGCGCTTGCGATCGGGTCTCTTGTCCCAACTTGGGGCGAACGTGTTGGCCGTGAAGGCAACTACTAACTACCTCTACCTACAGATCTAACTGGCAAGTAAGTAGTCTGCATTTCTGCAAAAGGTAATTACGATGGATTTCGTCTATGCATGCCGCCAATCAAGACGTGGCACTGTGCTATTAGTTCACTTCGCTGGAGGATGAGAGAACATTGCGCGATTTAAAAAGCACTACCCGAACCGAGTGATTGGATGCAATTTGCATTGCAATTTACATTGTGAAGTATAATACCCGAATCTTAGACGAATAAAAAATATGCAACCACATCTCAGAGGTGCGAAACAATTTCAGGAAATATGGTGTGGAAAATGTTGCAGAACAGATCCAGTCTCGCTCGTGGCGGGAGGAGCATCAGATGCTTTCGAAAAAAGATCAATTCATACGAAATTACACTTGCCGTGAAAGTGAGAGCCTCATTATTCCAAATATATGTACGTACCGATACCGACGAATACCAGCGTGACTAGCATGACCGCAGCGGGCTATTGCAGAAACCGCCGCTGCTGGTGGCGCAGGAACCTGCAGTTTGTCCACAAGCCTGACGACCTTTACGTGTCTGTCTGTTTAGCAATGACGGCAATATTGGCCAGGTTTGACTGCTCAAATGTCCCTCGCAAATGCATGCCCCGCAACGATCAACCAACCAACCAACCATACCTCTATTGTGGCAACACTTCCGACATGTTCAGAAACAACACGCAAATTGCTGAAATTTAACAAAACCGACGCACGCAACAAATAGAAAGAAAAACCATAAAGCTATCGCACGGCAAGAAATAACAATAAAATGTTTTTTTTAAATTCTTGCAGAAAATCATTAGATATATAAATCAATGGGTGAAGGTTATCGCAACAATTTCTTCATCCTTCTCGTTCGCGAGTTACGGCTCGACCATCCCATAAATATGGCGCATGGAATGCGACTGTCTCCAAGAGGATCTGACATCTCTGAATTAAAATAACTACAAGACGAAACTCGTTAAGCAAGTTGCTTACAACACAAGAAGTATATGGGTCGGCAGGTCGGTGTTAAATTTTTGCTAAATTTATTACTAAAAAACTCCTGCAGGAAAGCAACAGCAACAAGAATATACAATAAATTGAATTTGAAAGAAGAAGAAGAAACAAAAAATAACCGAAAATCGAAAGGAAACAATTTTTACTTTTCCATATTTCATCAATATCTTTGGGTGTGTCACTGGAATTTGATAAAAATCACTTCATAATACCGTGATTTGTGTGGCACGGATTTCTTTTTGATCTTGTGTAATTTACAATATAATGCAATTTTTGAATTGTTTAATTCCATTTGAATATTTCGTGTAATCCTATCGAAATTTGTGCCACTTTTAAACGCTTCAATGGAAAGTAAACAAAAGAAGACCAGTTTTTATTGACAGTTTTATGTTGTTCACATAAATTTATTAAAAATTTCTGGATATTGTAGAGTTTATAACCTTGAAACTTTTACTTTTCAATGCGTTGGAAAATGTGTAAAAATGAATGTTACACAAAATAACCGCAGATATTTCTTAATAGTTTAAAGCTTGAAAGAAACATTTTCGGTGAGTAAAAGTAGCATAAAAATGTATTTTCTAATTATTGTTTTTACAATTTTATATGTTGTTAACATGAAGTACTTAGTCTCTGTTACACATTAATGTGTCTGTCGCTTAAAAATTTATTCAATCTGATAAAATGCAAAAGAAGATAAAGTAATGCTATGAGAGTTTGAGAGAAATAAAAAAAAATCTGCAAAACAGAAGAAAAAGGATAAAATAAAAATTCAACTTACATGCAGCGCATCATCTTTGTACTTTCACTTCTGACGTAACTTCTCCTTTCGATAGACTTCTCGTGGTGCTGTTTTAGTATTCACTGATTTATTATATTACGTATTATCTAATTTCTATTTTTTCTTCATTAATATAAAAAACAAACTTTGTTTTTTATATAAAGATGATAATTGAAACCAATCGCTCACACGTCTTGGTTCACTGTTTGGATACAAAAATAAAATCGGTATTTAATTTATGTTTTCACTATTTGTATTATCGAAAAATAAAGAACAAGATTTTTTTCGAAAATGTTTCGTTTATATTAATTGTTGATGGATATTTTATCTTTTTACAATCATTGTTGTCTTGTTTTTGAAGATGTCTGCATATAATGCAAATATTTGTGATATAAGACTATTTGGTTATGATTTCAAATGTAGTGACAAAAAATATGCAACAAAGATTATTATCTAATTTTATTTTTTGTTGTTTTTTGCTGTTACTTTTACGATTGTTAACAATAGGCCATAAAAAATAATGTTCCTCAAAGAAATGACAATATGGAAATTTTAATGGTTACAACGAACTTGAATGAACGCTCCTTAAAACAGAAGATAGAGCTTTAAAAATGGAAAATAAAATAATATCCAAATCCAATAAATGAAAATACAAACTTCAACTAAGCTCCACCTTCGGAAAGATCCAGTTGTATGTTGCTAATTATTTTATTCATTACAATTTCCTATCAATCTAAACACATCGATCATTGATCAAGCAATAAGCATAAGTTTAAAAGTGAAAGGTAAAAGTCTCTTTTGAAATTACATGGTCACGTTGAACGCCGGCAAACAACAGAAAAACTTACAAGAACGAGTTATTTTTTTAAAATTTTCATATGGATATGCGGTGGTGACACAGGGGATTAAAATACATTCGCGTTTTCTGAGGACAACGCAGCCAACTTAATGACACCAATCTGTACCAGAAATGGACAACCAAAACGATTGCCAAAATGGAGTTCATCAATTCGCTATCACTTTGTGAAAACCTTGAAATTCAATTTGGATCCATTCTTCCACAAATCTCGGTCAATTTTCGTGGATAGTCGATCCGGAACAATAACGTCGCCTTGCCCCCAAGTGATCCAAGCCGTTCATTAGCCGGCAATCGAACTTGTTGAACGACCAATAAAAATAGTAACAAAACGAAAATAACAAAGCAAAATTCTTGGGGCACGTTAGATGAACAGATTGGTATGAATACGGATATGAAGCATATACGACTTCAAGACGCATGACGCCGCGCATGAATGCATAATCACCAACCGGATATTTTGACCAATTATAATTAAATATATGTTCAGTTATTTGACATATTTGAACTTTTGAAGAATTGAACGAGAAGCTGGCCGTTGTTCTTTTCAAATTCTTGTCGCCTGGACGGAAGTGGAGGTGAGCGTGTCTTTGAGATATACCCGAAGGTAAATCGTTGTTATGGTCATATGCGGGACAGGTACCATGTTCAGTGTTCAGCGTACGAATTGCCTATCGAACCTTGATGTACAAGTTTTCGAGAAACGTTGATGACCTAAGTTAAAATTAACTGTTCAGTCCAGTCTATAATTTATTAGATCCAATTTCCGGTCATAAGTTCGATCAACCTTAAGTGGGGACAAACACATTTTGCAAAACTATAGGTAGTATATTATGGAAATAATTACAGTTTATGCAAATATCAAGTTCAAGCAATTAATTCAGTAGAAAGTGCATTTACTGTTATATAGGAATAATTAAATGGAAGAAGAAGAATCTCCTTGATATATATATTTTTCAAAATAAAAACGCAAAACCTTGATCAAAATTGCATAAAATATTAGTACAAAATCTGTAGTTTTGGATTTGTGTTTTTCTTCTTCTTTTTTTAATGAATGATAATAAATGTGATAAAAAAGAAAATCTATCAACATTTCTCATTATAAATTATAATTATGTAAAGAGAAGGTTGAATCAATTAAATGGAAAACGTTGAATAAGTTAAAACCAAATCCAGAAACTAAAATCGCTTTAAGGATCAAATTCCGAAAAGAACTTTATTAGAATCAGTTCAAGGAACTTTTAATTTTACTGATTCTACCAAAATCCATTTTTGTATCCTGGTGACTTTTTAAATGCAGTAAAACTGAAATACATTGCGAAATTAATTAATTGCACGAATTTTTTTTTTTAAAATAACATTAAGGAAACTCCATAGAATATACCTAATCTTGAACTTCATACTTAAAAATTGATGAACTATTGTTTAAATAATCTTGTTGAGCCGCTTTTGAACACTTTCAAAATTTCTTTTTTAATGTATAGGTAATACTTTTTCTTTTAAAATTATTTTTGTTGCTAATTTTTTGTCACTCCAAAAACACTGAAAAAAATAAAAAGAATTGCTGCATAGAGAGTAATTTTAATTCGAAATAAATTCAAAAGAAAATTGGTAAATTGTCCCCTATAATAAGTGTATTGTATGTATAATTGCATTGAAAAAATTGCTTCTATTATTCCGTATCCATGAAACGATTTTAAAATTACTGAAATCACTCCTCGTATCACCAATCACTATATTCCAATAATAACTAAATATATGCACAATCAGTTAATGATCTTCTATTAAGCTGTCGAACAGAAATTATTTCTATTCAGTTTTTTTCAAAATCAACGTTCCCAAATGTTAACCACTTTGAAAAATTTTCACAATTCAAATTTCGAATGTCTGTTAAAGAAAATTCAAACAAAAAAAATTAATTGAACTGAATTACACACAAATATTGCAAACGCGAGTAAAAAACTAAGGACAAAAGAAGATTTCTGTGCACTATTTAACAACGGTCACTATTAGTAATCAATCAAAAAACATGAGAAAAGATAGAAAATGTACTAGAGAAAGGCAAGAAATAAACAAAACGATACAAATAAGTTAAAAGTATAAGAAAAAAGAACAACTCTTGAGCTCGCCGAACGAAAATTCGATATAATGCTCCTTTCACTTTGAACGATGGAATGATAGATAAAAACAAAGTGGGGCTTTATGTATGCAGCACCCCCCACCTCAGAAACATGGTCATGTAGCACTGTCTTCGGCACTGATTTTATACACCTGAAAAGAAAATAAAAGTGAAAAAAAAGTGAGTTTTCTTGAAAACGAGTGTCGCCTTGTTACAGTACCACAGTCGCTGCTGTTGCCGCAGCCCCCACCATCACTGCCTTTGTTAGTGTTGCCGCTGTAGCCTATAGTTACCGTTGCGGCAGTCCCGCCATCATCACCAATATCGTCGGAGCCATCATTACCATAAACACCATCAATTCGCCACACCGCAACAACTTTGGCACTGCCGTCTGCCGCCTTGCCACGTTTGGTGCATGAATGGAACACACACGAGGAGCCACCATCAGGGAGCTCCGTCCACGATCTCCAGAACGGTCTTACACGTCTACAGCCAATTGAGGTCACAACCCTACCAAGGATCCGTATTCTTGCAAGATATCCTAGCCTCAAATTGCTTCTGCCTTCAGTAAAGCCGGCAAGCGGTTCAAGCCAGGTGCAAGAGGTACCACTTGGTAAGATCGGCAACTGAGATTTCTTTACGTACCATTCGCACTCAAATCATCATCAATGGTACTTGCAAAACGTTTGCAGAGGTTAATTTGAAGCCCACTGTAATTATTAAAGTGTTCTTCCTCACCCATCGCTTTGTTGAAAAACCAAAATTGCACAGCCATGCAGTAGGAGTCAAGGCCAAAGTCGATTGGGTGTTCACGAAAGCCGTGTTGATGTGATCGTTACCAAAACCGTTTTATTGCAAAGGCCGAAATGCTTCCAAATTCATACTAATCATTTGAATAATTATTATGGAGATTTAAGAATGAATGTCGTCCACAAATATCAAGAACTCCCATTACTGCAGATTACTATTATGTAATTCAGTAACCATGTCCAGAAATTCTTTTCCAAAACTTGCCTGAAATATAATCATTAAACGTTTTATTATTTCTGTTTATGAAACTGACAATGACATTGGAAATCCGCAAAAGCTTTATTGGTTCTCTTTTAAATATAGTTCACGACCAGTGATCTGCAATGCCTGAAGAATACAGATCAGGTCAAGGTTAACTCTATAAAAATACTATAACCTTTTTTTTGTGGCCAATAAAATCGAAATTATTCCTGGAAATATTGGGAGAACTCCAAGGTCTAGTAAAAACCCAAAAGTAGCGATTTACATATCATTTACTGACCACAAGTGGACGCGGCCGAAGTTCGTTGGGAATTTTTAGCCGACAGCTCTTGTAGAAATTTCTCGAGGAAACAAAAATAAAAATATCATAGTTACACACTTCCTTTAATTCATTCCACATCCCATTCGAATAGGACTATAGGAAACGAGTGCTGTGATTATCATTATACAATAAAATTAGCGTCTCGATCGCTGATGCCATTTAATACCGGTTGCACTGAAGACCTAAAAAAATGGGTCACCAGTCACTTTTCGGTCCACCGAAGAAAACTGCGATAAATTCACATCGCATCAGATATCGAGACTTGGCAACTCCTGCATGAAAGTGAATCTTGAAGGTAAAAGTTTTGTTGTTGATATTGTTGTTGCCTTGTCCAAACGATATTTTACACGCACCTTTATCCGCGCATAGCCTCTTTCACTGCGATCTTCCGACCCATTCCACCTGACTATCAATTAAGAAGAGCCTGACATCGCTTTCAATGTGGCATACCGATTTAAAATGATCGCAACAACAACGTAAGAAATAAACAAAAACTAAAAAAACAGCAAACCAAAAAGAAAACATAGTGATACTGCCTCTCATCCCGTCTTATCAGTTGTGCCGACCTCCGGTGATAATATCTCTCGGATGAACGCCAGCGGCTTTTCTCGCGAAGACGTTAAAATTTCCAATGATTTTCTGATAGTACATAATTAGATTAAGCGATATGATCACCTTGCCAGCGATTTATTGTCCGTATACGAAATTCCACCTTATCGCTAAATTGCTCATGCATTCTCTTTAGTCTGGCTCATTGGACAGGCCTTGACTCACCTGCCCCGGTAAAATGCTTGTGTTATTGAGACTGCGAAACCCCAATAATTGCCCGTCTTATGCAAAATAGCTGCTAAATGCAAATATTTGGATTTTTACAGCAATTTCAAAAAAGCCAATGCATGTAAATCACTGATCTTCTGGTCATTCGAAGGTCTACTTGTATTCGGCACACGATCCTGAATCACCCTCTTCGTCGATACACCGTATCGATCATCGTCATAACCACCGTACCAACGCCATCATCATCATCAAGAGTGCCACAACAACAGCTGGCCATCATACTTATTTGTGTTTTTTTTTTGTTTCTGTTTTGATTTTTTAATGTCCACTCCTTTGGACTCCCTCTCGGTCATCCGCATTGATTCGAAGCTCTTCATTTTGAGAATTTTAACACTTCACAACTTTCAGCTAATAAAGTTTGCATGCAACCGCAAACCACTTGGCACAGACAGGCCAGTAACCTTCTTCTTCTTCTTCGTGTTTTTTTTTCATTTGCTCAATTCTTTTTTTCGTAATTTTTTGGAAAGTGAAATTATTTCACCACGAAGGCAAAATCGACGAAAGGTCTTCTAGCGATCTATTCAACGAAACTTCAATAATAAGTACAGCAATAATAGGTGCGTCTTCAATTTCACCTATTTACAGTTTCTTTTCATTTCCGGTTCATTTGTTATGGTCTCAGCATTTAAAAAAGTGTAAACACGTAAGAAATGTTTTGGAAAGACAATTTGCGATTGTAGTCCTTTGAAAACATGACAGATTAAAGACAGTGATCGTATATAAAACAAAAGTATTTTTGATTTTTTTTTTTCGAAAATAGTTTTATTACACAAATTGTAAATTTAAATCATCGGAGCTCATTCATGTCACGACTTCGGGTGAGTTCTTTATTACAGTGAATCCCCAATTTTTATCGGTCAAAATAATGAAAAACGGAAAAGAAATTTTTTACAGTTAATTCAGCCATGTTCGCTGGTGCAGTGTTGATTGTGTCCCAGCCCAGTAACTGGAAATGGTGGTGGTGAAAGAGATTTCAATAAATGCAGCCTTGCGGGTCATCCTCAGATTGCAGTACCGCAGAAAGTTATCTTTCGAATCCACAATGTTGGCCTCAAGCGGCTATTATCCGGCTGGTAAGGTGGCTTCGTCGAATATCAACTCCACCAACATACCTTATGACCTTATAACCGGTATCTATTTGTGCTTACCTTACAGCACACCCGCAGGCCCCGGCCAGCCCACATGCGGTTTTGCAGGCAAACTGAATTTGAAACACTTCTCCCCTTGGAGCTTGCGGCAAACGGTTAACATAGGCTAAAACAATTTTAATCAAACTCGTGCTAACACATAAACAATTTGCCCTTAATGAGTTTCTAATTAATCAAATAATGTCTATTCGCATTTTGTCACACTCTCACTTACTGTAAAAATATTTTCCAGAAAATTTTCATGGCTATGCAGACGAAGGATGGCAAACAAAACAAAAGACTTCAATGCCTTCAGGCGACGAACCTTGTGCATTAAGTGTAGCAATCAGTGTTGTGTGATTCATGCGCCTCTGTACACCTCGATTAGTGTTCAATTCGCTTATGATTTCTTTGAAATGTGTGCTAAGTAATTTGCTTTGCTGCATGCACAGTGGACGGGGTGTGGTTCAAGGTACAATACCCCATCCGCGGGCTTTGACAAATGACTGCCGGATGTTTTTCAAACACGGAACTACTAACGTCGACGGTCGACTGTCACTCGAAACCTCTGCTCCAAGCAATTTCAGAAAATCCCCCCTGACAGATTTTGTTACATTGTCGTGTGAATGACCGTCAAAAATGTGTAAGAGGATATCAATTGTCTTCCAGCGGTATGCGCACTGTGTGTTTGCAAACACACTACAAATCAACGCCTCTGCAGTTACTCGTCAGACATAAGTAAACAATTCGATGGATTTTTGACGTCCAACAATTAACGGTTGTTGAAGCTAAGTTCAAAGGCTCTCCCATGCAGAGAAACGTTATGTTTTAAATGCCATTGTCCGAACTTCACCGCGCCCTGGTCATGCATATTAAACGCCATCATAGCAAGTCGACCATTTTGATTTATCAATTCAGATCACGGCGGCATCAGCCAAAAGGAAGCGATCCGCTGCCTTTTCAATGGAAGCCATTTTTTCCCACTGAATTAACATGAAATCTTCATTATAAGTTTTATGCTCCATCTCCGGTACACTTGTTGTCTATTTTTGATTAATTCCATTGGCGAATTTCCCCCACAGGATAAAAACTTACTAAAATCATAAAAAAATAGCTTTTCTGTTGATTTTATTATTTCGTTTGTACGCTAAAAATGCTTCAATTGAAAGGCAAAAGTTGAAAAGAAAAACAGCGCAACAAAACTGAAATCAATCAACAAAGTGGCATAATTGCAATTTAATTGTTTCCTTCAGCGAAACAAAAAAAAAAAAAAAAACAAAAAACTGTAGCAGTAAAAAACAACTGTTTTAAGTATGAACCCATAAAATTCTTGCGAGAAGTTTTACCTTCTCACAGCAGTTTCCTTCGATCATTTATGTCTGCCCATCAAATTACTGCCAGTTTTTATAGTAGTATTTTATAATTGAAAAAAATTGACACGTCCTTGCACGCATTCACATCGATCACTGCGCGGCTGCAGCGGCCGCACTTGTGCATCCGTTCATCGAGCAACGCCACAAATGACCTTCCTCTCTGAATAAGGAATATCTGCAGAGGTCTTTCAACCAAAAACTCAATTTTTTGCTGAAAAATGAAGCCACACCAGTGTGGGACCAGATATTCCCATCGGCCAACTCCTCGATATCTGCATCCAATAATTATACCCGGATCGTGATTTATTTTCCTTGTCTGATTGCAGACATGTCACAGAAGCGCAAATACCTTAATTGATGGAGCCAAAAATACATTTTCGACTCACCACTCAGGCCTCTCATACGTTTATGTATTATATTTACATACTTTTGACTTTAAATATATGTACCTCTTTTTTGTGTTCTCTTCGAAGTTTTGTTCACCTAATATCCTATATGATTTTTTTTAGTTGAGAAAGATGAGCTCGAGATGAATTCCTTGCCTCCAAAAATTATTGTGCTAATAAGATGGAGAGGATCTGAATACGGCCCTGCGACAATATACAACCAGATTAAGGCTATAACTTCCATTTAAATGCAGTTTTGCAACAACGACAGAGCAGTAAATATGTTATAAAAATGTAAAATCACTAAATTAAATGCAATAAATTTCAAATTAAAATCGTATCATGAATTTAGAGATGATTGATTTAGAGCTCCAAGGCTGATCTTCGCACGATCCACTCTGAACACGCCCCGAATATTCTGCACGCGAGATCAGTTTGAAAACCAATCAAACCTTAACCGTGATTCTTAATTTTATTTTCTGTTGTTCATTTACCGACAAGTATTTTTATTAAAATTTCGTTTGAGCAGACAATGCCTTTCATATTCAAATTTCGGTAAGCATGATATGTCTTTCAAATGCTTTTGTTTAGTTAATTAGCCCACCGAATATTGCAATGAAATTAGCATCATATACGCATCAAGTCACCTTTTAATACATCAATATGACAATATCATACAAAAAGAAAAAGGGTCGAACGTTGCAATAATATCGCCCCCGTCTAGCAATACACAACATACCAACAAAACTTCATTGTCATATAAACTCCGGCGTTTTAATACAAATGTTCACAATTAACATTTTTAATCTATAAAACACCTAAGAACGATGACATTTTCCTTGTCACTCTCAAATTTAATTAATCACGTAACTTTTGCCAGATATTCGCCTTTGATTGCTTAAAATTCAGCCGTAGTCGCCGCTCCCTGCTCCCACCGCAGCAAGTATGACTACGACTATATTATATCTGTATAGATATATTTTTTTCCTTCCACCCCATATGCTTAATTTCTTGTTTTGATTTTGTAATCGGATGCTGCAATTTACATAACTTTCTTGCAACAACCAAATTATGGAAATAGCATTTTTCTTCCATTGGATTACTATTATTATCTTTTAACTGTTTCCCTCGATTTAACTGGTTACGTCTAGCTGCTACTTTAAGCAGGTATTCATAAAAAAATTAATAAACAACACACAAAAATCCGTGAACAGAAATTAACAGAAAAGCATTTAAATAGTTAAATAGTTCATAGATAACATTTTAAGTTTATTTGAAAAAATAAATAGAAAAAGTATTTATAACAACAAAACATCGAATCAGATTGAAAAATAAATATATTTCTCAATTACATTCAGAGATATTCTGTAAAAATAACCGATAAACAACTCCTAGAAGGCAATTATTTGCGGTTTTTCACCGATCTAGCAATTTGATCATTTTTAATCTGAATCGGCAATTGTTTTTATTTTTAGGCGGATCAACAAATATAATATCAACAATATCCCCCAGAACACTTCTGATGGCATTGTGTTAATACTGCCGCGGTAAATCGAACCAATCACAAAGTGAAGCGATGGTTTTGCACTGCTTCCTGGAGTTGAGGTGGTCTAACGTTTGATGTGCCGTTATGTAGGAAATCAATGGTCACGTTTCAAGTACTTAAAGATCTATTTGAAAATATCATATCAACTGTGGTCGCGTTCTCCGGAAGCAGTTCCACTTCTGTGAATATGAATAATATTGCTTTTGAGGTGGGCGGTTTGGTTGATGTTTATCTTAGAAGGACGATAGTGCAGTTTCGGGATTGTTTTCGTTTTTAATCATTGGTTTACAAATTCCGGTCAATTTTTTGACCCAGGAAAAGGAAAGCTATTCTTAAAGTATTTTGGGGCGCTGAAGCGAATCCGTTGTCGAAATTGACTCCATTTTGTTTTTTGTTATACTCGAAAAATATTATAACAGTTAGTACAGTTATTATCTCGAAAATTAGACCCAAGCAAAATAAACGGCCTGCCAATTCGGATTCAGCATCCAAAATCACTGTAGAAACTCCTTTAGGTTGCTCAGATCAAACACCTTGTAACCTGTGTAATAATCAAAATCAACTGGCCAAATTAGTTCAATAAAAGAGTAACAGAAATAATTTTGGAACTGAAATAATTTCGAAATTCGAAAATCCTTTTCCAGAATTCAGATAGTCCAGTGGATTCTGCGAAACATTATCTTGTATTATAATATCCCGTTATATGGTGGTTAAATCCCATCTTCATCACTTTCGTTATTTACTTCAATGAATGCTAAAAGACACGGAATTGATTACCTAATTACCGCACGCACCTTGACTTGTTATGCATATTACAACATTTGCAAAATGCCATAAAACTGACGATAGTAGCGAAACCGGGTGCTAAGTGCTTTCATGCATCTTCGTCCACCAGAAGGATGAAGATACTTTTTAAATGGCGCCTCTGCAAATCGATATCCAACAAATAGGCAATTCACTTTCGTTCAAATTCTCAATGGATATCGACAAAAATTTTTTGGAAAATCGAAACAGAAAATGTGTTGTGTGAAATCGATTTGTAATTAAAATGCTTCAGAAACTCCCGATAAAATAACCGTTAAAATATTTTCGATAGATGAAATTAATTTGTGTAAAACATCGCCTTCGGTGTCGGGGAGAGATGGTTTCGTAACAACGCAACAAAACTAATCGACCTTACAACACTCGGCCCCAAGCATCATCTTCGTGAGTTGTTATTGTGAATCGGTGCGCTGGAGGAGGCGCATTTCTCTGGCGAAATTTAGTTCAAGTGACTTGTTTTTATTATCGGTATTTATTTATTTTGCCATTTCTTTTTCTGTTCTCTTTTTTTCGTTTTTGGTTTGTTGCATTTTCTTTTTCTCGTGTTGCTGCTTGTTTTCATTTTATTATCATTATCTGTACCTTATGTTTTCTACACCTCATTTCTCCTAATGTCAACTGTGTGCCGCCACTTTACAATTTACTTGCTCTCTTGAGCAATGGAGTGTATTAAGCATGCAAGAAATTCCAAAGATGCCGAAGTCGGGCCACACCTCACGCGCGCAGGTAACTTTACTTTTCGCTTTTACTCGGTCTTGCTGCACCATCGTTAGGGGGTGAAACTACCAGAAGTGCCCGATCACGGAAATCAGACATTGTGGACATTCGATCGCTTCTCCGTGTATTCAATGAAAATATTTCATTTTTAAATAACATTGAAATAAGGAGCTCTTAGGATATCCGAAAGGGCTAGAGACCAGAATATAAAAATCAAGGTCCGGAAATTACCATAAAAACTTCCTTTAAAAGATGCGTAAACGGTAAAATAATATACAATTTGTTTACATATTTTTCCCTAATGGAACTGCAAAATGAACATTTTTTCTTTGACTTCAATATGTCATGGGGTCAAGCGAAGAGTCAACTTTATTGCCATTAGCCATTAATTAAATATTAATTAATTCTGATTGAAATGTTTTTTGCTTTATTTGCATTATGCTAATTTAAATTTGCTTTATAATTACACTCTCCATTTAACTGCATTTACTTCAATCTCCTTTTAATCTTTAACGGTTTTCCCCTACCTCATTACACAATATATTATTTAGTTAACTATTTTATTATTTTCTTCACACTCTTCAAAATGTTGTAAAGGAATCGCAACCTGACCATTCCAGATTTAACTTCCTTTTCCAGTTCTTCATCACACAGTCTTCCGCTTTTAGGGATCGATGCCATCTACATCCAGTCTTGGCTTTCGTAGTATCATTCAATTAGGGTAGGACAAGTTACATAAGTGTTTTTCAAGTACACCATATTTCTGGAGTTTCTCAATTAGCCGCCGCGGACCGCGGACCGCGGTTGATCGTTGAATGTACCGTCAACCAAAATGGGAATGTGGGAGACATCTTTTATGGCACGTGCATGTACACCATTTTCATTTTTACTTCAATCAGGGCAAATTTGATTTCCACAATCTTATAATTCAAATTGCAGTCGTGTAAGTGTGAAAATAGGCGGTCAAGGTTAGTTATTACGAAATAATTCATGTAACAATGAGGTAAAAACTGGCAGCGAAAGGCTTTTATGTCATCCGTCGTTAGATCGTCGACATATTAACTTTATTGCCATTATTGCCAGATTTTGACGAAACAGCATACATAAAGAAACATTACTTGCAATGACTTCATTGTCTGACAAGACTGAAAATTTGTAATCCGCTGCGGTTAGAAAATTTTGATTTATTAACATGACTTTATTAACTCGAAGAGACTCCGTTACAATGCGAACGAAAGTTCCCATCGTCGGTACGGGCAATTGACGTCTGGGAAGATGGAATCAACTCAATTTTTATGAATTTCTAAATAGGGAGGATTTAATTTATGGAAACGATTTCCTTCCCGTGTTGCGGGCAGCTCCATAGTGTCTCTTTCAGCTGGTTTCCCACACAGCCATCAAGTGTGCAAAACCTACTAGAATAATAATAATGGCAATGCAACATATTGCGGAGGTCTACACCGACATTTTATTTCACTCTCAATCTACAGTAGTTCACCTTGTGTAGAAATTTCACTTTCTTCCACGCAAATTACTTCCTTTTGTCGGTTAATCTTTCAAAACCGGCACGCCTTAGCATTCCCTGTACTCCGCACCGACAATTTGCCCAAAATTGTGCTCGTCTTCAGGTCTACTTTATCAAATGGCAATTATCTCCGCTATACACTCTTGCAATAGACTCGGTCATAACAATTGGTCAGCTACTGGAATTGGAGTTCAGATCGATCAGCCGTTGCTATTCAGACAAGCAAAAAGATGCTGCGATTTGAGCATCTTTCACCAGCCGGTACTTTTTGCTGCAGCCACTTAACGATTAACGATCTGCCTACTGCACCGGAGGGAAAGGGAAGGTAAAATATTGCGAATTAATATAAAAAAGTAGTAAAAATAAAATAAAAAATATCCACACAAATGAAGTAGAAATGAAAATGAAGACGACTTTTAACCCAGCAACCTTTAAATGCGACGCCGTCCTCTGCTGGTCCAGCGACATCCTCCCCCACTCAGCCCCACGCGAAATCCATCTTTCACCCAGCTCCAGCAGCGCTCACTTGCATCTTGTCAGATGCTTTCTTTGTTGCGTCACCCGAAAAAGGTCAATCAAAACGTCTCCGGGAGCCATTGCCGCACCACGACCACTTCGAAGTGGAGGCAACAAGTGACTTCATATCGATACCCATTAACGCATTGCGGCGGCATTCGAAACCGCTGGGAAAGAAACAACAAACAAATTATTCCAATCCTCTAGGCGGATGCAAGGGTAGTGGGGAGTGTAATATTTTCTGCAACAAATTGTAATTAAGATTATTCAGTCTTCAACTTCGTCGGAGTATCCATGGTGAGAGGATTATCTGCCTGAAGTCAAGTCACTCAACAGTCTTTGGAATGTGATTGATTTAAGACACCACCAATCAATGGTGCTTCTCTCAAGGTTTACGGGGCACGTTATACCATTAGCAAGTGTTCCATGAAATCAGTAAACAATCGCGAACTAGGAAACGTTTTAAGGTCAGTATTGCACAGTAGATTCGAGTTAATCACAAATCGCAATCTCAAATGAAAAGGAAATAATTTCAAAACTAATTGTTTAGTTTGAACTTTGGTTTAAATTTTATTTATCCATTTTTGTCTTTATCCTTAAATTAGGCAAGCTATGGTGTTACAATTAACAACATTAAAGCTATGTAGAAAAATAAATATGTATATTTTTCATTTTTGTTTTTCCCGGGTTGTTTTGATTTCTCAATTATGTGTAAATATCTTGCTTTATATTATAAACTGTGCCAAGGATTACTATCCTTTTAATAAATTCAAAATTTCAACGAAATCATTAACTGAAATGTGAGAGACAAACACAAAAAAGTAAACGTAATGATGTTAAGTAACAATTGTTATTTACCCCTCCTTATATAAAATTAATTATAAAAAATACGTAAAAAACACATAAACTTCGAGTTTAAAGCTTCTTCGTAAGTATTCCTAACTAAGGTCAGGATTATAGAAAGAGAACTCAAGAACAACTGTTAACACATTGAAGTTCAGAGTATTGTTTAGAAATTGTATATAAATTTTTTTTCTGTACTGAAAATTGGTATATCTAACCTAGTATCACATAACAAACAAACATTTCCTTGATAGTCTTTGTTTTCTTCCTTCCGTTTTTTTTTTTCTAATGAAAGAGCACCAATCAATAGCTTTGTTTGTTGGTAGCTCGTGCAGCGCACATTCCCCTCTTAAGTTTCTTCTTTTTTTTTTGGTTTCTCATGTAAGTACGTTTTTAAGCACGTTATTGTCCTACGATCAACAATAATTTATGATCATTTAACAAATTCAATTGTAAAATAATTTCAAAGAAATTATATAAAAGAACAAAAAAGGCAAAAATATCTTAAAACTAAAAGTGTAGAGAGTGAATTGAGATTAAGTAACATTTAGTCCTCTTCTTTGATGTTCTGTTCATCGGATGGGAGCATTCGGCCCTCTTCAAATATTTTATCGCGGATCATTAAACTATTTAGGATATTTTTTCGAGGATAATTCCACGGTTGAATGTCAGATGTTCCATAGATTTGAAACATTACATATGTACAAATTGCAATTACAGATGACAGGCCAAACACAGATTGCCATTGTGCCCTGTTCTCCTGTAATGAATACAATAATTAATTATATTGATAAATAAGAAAACTTCAGTATTACATCATTTGTGACCATGAAACCAGTTATAACTGGAGACAAGAACGATGCTGTCATGTGAATTGTTTGAGCAAAGGCCAAAACTGGACCAGCCAAATTTGGAGCAATATCTACAATGCTGGCCATTGCCCCAGCATAAGATGCTGTAATCAATGAAACTGCAATATACCAGATGACGATAACTAGCACAAGATTATCATCGATTAACCCGATGGCTAATACAAGAATGCCCGGAATGATTTGCGATATGGCTGTAAATATTTTACGAACATTAGTCAAAGACAGAATGCTTTTCTGGACCAAGTAATCTGCTGCATAGCAGAATAGCACCGAAGAAATGTACGAACACAGAAAGGGTGTTCCCGACAGTAATCCATTTGATTGAATACTGAATTTAAGAATATGCTTCATGTATCGTGGTCCAGACATTATAAACTGGTAGTGAACCCAGATTCGTCCGAACGTTGTCACTCCGATCGACCATGCCGGAAGTGATGTGAATATGCTTCTCCATGGCACCCGCATGCCGTGACCATTTTTAATCTCTTCGCTTACATTCACCTCGATATACTCGAGTTCGTCCTTTGATATTCTCGGATGAGCGGCTGGAGTGTTGAATGCCAACAAATACCACATGACGCACCACAACATACCGATAGTTCCTGTAGTGTAGAAAACGTATCTCCATCCAAAGTGGCTTATTATAAAACCACATAGTGGATAAGTCAATCCGATTCCAATACTAAAGCCCTACAATAGAATTTGTTTATAATAATAAACCAATAAATGTGATACGAAAAGGGTAAAGTATTCATTTTCGAATTTTCAACATACCTGAAAACTTGACATGAAACGACTTCGTTCGGATGGAGGGATCCAATGGGCAACTACAGCGTACATTGCAGGCCACGTTAAACCTGAAGCGAATCCCTGTATCGACCTTAATCCTATAAGAGCACCATAGTGAACTGTGGCTGCGTAAGGAATGGCAAGACTGCACGCGGCAGTGGCAAATTGTGACCAACCAAATACATTTTTCGTACCAAAATACTGTGTGGCTATTCCACCAACAACCTGGAAATTATTAAATTTATTGCAAATGTGTTTTGTAAATTGAATATCAACATGCTTACCTGAGATAAGACATAACACCAATAAAACGATCCCAGAATAGCTGCTTGAGTTGTAGACGTCCAATCGAATTCACCTTCTTCCAACAATTTCACCTGCGAAAATTCAATTCATGTATCTAGATTACAACATTTAAAACAGTTTATTTTATTTTGATGGAAAAACACTTGCGAGGTATGTTAACCAGATACTGTGATGCAGAGATACGGTGCAAATTGCACATTAGCTAATTAAGTATTAATTTTCAGCTTGTAATGAACCAAATGGCACTCCTCCCGCTGCGCCGATAATATTCCCCAGTTGTTGCATTAAGGTCAAATTTTTGAAGGTCATCATAAGTGCATTATGTAATCAACATTGCACCCTGGAATTTCGTAGCTTTTTTACAAAGACCAGAACAAGCTCTAGCGATAGCTGGAACTACAAATCACTCAATTAAATTCTAGCGAGATTTTATCAGACCACGAGCTTCGGAAGCCAGCAGCGGAAATGGCTCCGGGTGGCATGTGATCAAAGTGTTGCACCATCAATTAGCGCAGATTGACTGTGATCGCAGTGTGACATAATTAAGGAGTCACTAATTAACGTGTCGCCGACAATTGCAATAATCCGGATGACGTCACAGCGCCAATTTTAATCGATGTACTTGCGATAAATGCTCGATAAGCCATTATAGTTTCCTACAATTGTCGTTTTATTGGGAACCACTTAAGACTCCAGCAAAACAAAAATACATAAATTATTCATTAATCACTTCTCCGGTTTGGGAACAATTCTTGCGTTGTGAAATTACTTGAATTATTAAAATAATTAAATGCAATGTAATGAGGAATTTGTACTCACATTTGTGGCGCCAGTGGCTTCATCGCTTGTTGATGAGAGCGATTCATCGTTCCAGGTGTTATTCAGCAAGCTGCTGTAATTCTGAACTCCTGAAGACAGCAAACTCGGATTCGAAGTAGAGTTCGTCTTGACCATAACTACCAGCGCAATGTTAATATCGTTGCGCATCATAAAGGACACCAGAAATCCGGACCATGACAAAAAGTATAGAACGTATCGAGCCGGTACTTTTCCTAAAATTGATTTCAACAAAATATTGAATGAAGAATGTTATTAGAAAAACAAGAGGTTTTATTGAACAAATAAAATCATTTGTTACTTACCACTTACATTCAACAGGATATTACTCCGTTCCGAGCCACGTTGACGATCTTCAGAATGTTTTCCATTAACTCCACGTAAATCATCAAAATTCGAATTCGAAATTATATGAGGCTTCTCACCTTCATCAACTTTGAGCCATTTTGTGTCAGCCATTTTGAGCCAATTAATTTTAATTTAAATACTTTTTCAGGAACTATCGAGGATCAAAGATTTGTTTATTGGTGGAAATTTATTTAGTGGAATGCTATAAATTATTAGGATGGAACATTCGATTCATTATTAAAGAAAATGCTTAGAAATTTGGATATAACACCGGTAGGAACAAACTTTGATACAAATATTTTCATCAGGAACCTGCAAAAAAATTAAACATTTTTTAATCTTTTTTTAAGTATCAAACTAATTGCAAAGACTTTAAAGGAATTCCTAAAAACTTAATGAAAATGTACATGAATTAATTTGTTTTAAAAGTCAACATAATTGCATAACATATTTTTTCAAACATTCAAAAACTACGAGAATGAACAATTTTACAAAATTTTATTTGTTTAACATTTTTGAATTTATCGCTCCACAAGCTGAGAACATGTTAATTCGATTTTGTTTTTTATTTAATCATATTGTATTTCAGTAAAAAAAAACCCTAACAGCTGCCAAATTGGAAATAAATTTTGGGGATACGGTTACAATCTCGGTTACAATGATTCATTTCTGGCTTCTGGAAATGCGCAAAAGGAATACGGTCATAGGTTCAAGTGCATATTGCAAGCACCGAGAAATAAATATAAAACAAAAGTAGCATGAAAACCAAACTTTTTGTCTCTTATTCCATAAATGGTCTTTTTGGCAAATATCCATTTAGGATAACAAAGCATTTGGAAGCGAAATCCGAACGCATTCCAGATTTCGGTGACTAAGAAAAACTATTCGAACTAAAGTACAAACTGTATAAACTTTTGGTGATAATCAACGGCTGATTATCAGCCAATTGGCATAATTCCATATTCGATAAAGAAAACTTCATGAACTGTTGAAATTCAGAATCGCTGTAGACATCACATGTGATTCGATGTCGCCGATGTTATGGGAATGGAAGGGATTGTTGCAACATAAACAAAACATTGAATTCGTCACCGTCCGGCACTCAACGCGAACTTGCTTTTAAACAATAAAGGAATGTATGTCCCCAGTTCATTCAAGGCCAGAGATTTGATAAAGTAGCAATTGAATGTTTAATCTAAGTGGAGCACAAAATCGCTTACCTCGGCAGATAATGTTTCGTTTTATTTTAATCGAAAATGTTCAAAATTCACGTTGCGATGGAATCGAGTCAATGCACCAAACTTTCGCCGGTGAAAGAAACAACACAATCTAGCAAAATAAATGTTCAAAGCACACAAGTCACAAATCAAGGGGAAACACCAACGACCACTTCGTTCTAATTCTTCTGTTCGACTAATTTACTTGGCCGGAGAATTTTAAATATCATGTTTTAAAAAAGCGCACATTTTGTGCTCAACAAAACAAAATGTTTCATAATATAAGTGTAACGTAACGTGAATCCAAACACTGTGACTGATTGATCAAGAACCTCGAGTGCAACTGTACGACAGTCGCGGGACCCGCTGATTTATAAGAGAGAATATAAAACCATGTGGCGGAGCAATGAAAGGGTAAATTGCCCGGTAAAATATACATTCAGTTTGTTATGTCACTTCGCATATTATGTTTGAAACAGACGCTAATCAGAATTAAGTGGCTGCCGAACGCCAATTCCACACTCATGATCTGATGACGGAGCAACATTAAAAACTCATCAACCATCCAAGAGAAATCTCCCGAACAAATCAAATCAATTTGCAATTGAATTTAGTGGAAGAAAAAATCAATTACAAATTTTTTAAAACACGTGCGATTTCATCGACACTACGGAATCGGGATTAGAGTTTTCCAATGCAAATAATAATTGAAATTTGTGTTGACTCCCACACATAACGCGTTAAGCAAATGTTGTAACCTTGAAGTATGCTTCAGGTTCACGTGCAATTGAATTTATTAATTGAAAAAGATAAATTCGTGCGATCTACTTCAGTCATTGGGGAATTCTTGATCCGGTTTAGCATGATCGAGGGCACAACTTAGAATCCCTGACGCATTTGTGATCGGGTGACGAACCGGGCTCAACTTCCAAGAAAATGGATTCGTCACTTGTTGTGCATAAAATTACTGCAATCACACTTGTACCACATTTGCACAAAAATAATAATTTTGGAGTTGGATTAAACCAATCTTCCATAAATTTGACTATTTTCAAGTATTATTTAATGCACAACGTCGCAGATCAATACAGAACCGTCAGCGGAGAGTTCAATTCGGCTTTACCTGCTGGTGATGAACACGGGACACTGCACTGGAAACTATAGTTGCCTTCATTCTTTAGTCGCCAACAAGATTACTATTATCGGGGATAATGCGTACGTTATTAACGAATTCATATCTCATAAATTCTTGCCATTTATGTTTGATAAGAGCTTTCAAAACAGATAAAGCAAGTGTACAACACAGCACAAGGACGTCGCAACATAAAAATCAACAACCATAAATATTGGTAAAGTACACAAATTTCTTGTGACTGCTAAAATTTAGTTAGAACGGTTCAACAATTTCTACTTTACTTAAAATTTCCATTAGATTTGCTAATTAACTTGAACAACGTAATGCTTATTTATCACATTTAGGATTTAATCAAGCAGATCAAGAACCCATTATAATAACAAAATATTAACGAAAAACCGTTCACTTTTATATTAGTCATCGAGAATTAAATGGTGTTGCTTAATCGATTGGTGGCGTCCACGTGCTCTGCTGGTGCCCTTTCGATCGGATCAAAAGCGGAATTACACAAAAATTTAACCGCCACAAGTTGCTTGCATAACATTTGGTAATTGAATGGCGATAGCGGCATCAATCATATCAATGCAATAACGGCTTTTATTGTAGTCCGCCTGACCCCAACTGACCAATGGAAAGGGTTCAGTATGAAACCGCGAATATGGCACCCTCGCACGACCTCAGCTGCACTCTTGCCTATACTGCAGCCAAGGTCATCAGGCACGCGAGCCTCTGTACATTAGTAAGTGGGCACAAGGTGACATCACCACTCGGCAATTGTCCTTGTCATTTTCAGTTAATATTACAATTATTTATTGTTTTTGTTTCTCCTTTCCATAGTTTACTTTCCCCCTTACAGAAGAACTGCCATCAAGCTGCCCTGAATATAACGGAATTCACACGACACAAGAAACCTTTTAAGGCTTCTAATTGTTCTGGCTGCTTTTTATATTCCACTTTTTCTGGTGTTTAACTGTAATTAAGGCATAAACAATGCAGCACGATTGTACAACACATTGTGACCTAAATACTGATCCTTATTTTAGAATGTTTAACTGAAAGGACATTAAGTTCATCGGTTAAAAACAACAACAACTTCAAAGTATTACAATATCAGACTGTTTCAAGTTTTTTGAGTAATTCATTTGAAATTTATGCTTTGGATTTACATTTATTTTTTCCTGTATAGAACGGTCAAGTTGTGTGAGACGATTTACGATTGCAGCGCGAATGTCATGGAATTTATTTGGATATAACTGCAACGGTTTGTTACATTAAAACATTTCAATTATTAAATCAAATACACACTTTCAGAAAACAAAACATTATTCATTTTTTAACTAAAGTTTTAACTGCTCTAATATATAAGAAAGAAGTCTACGAAAATATTACATTACCTACATTACGCAACTAACGAAATTATTAACACCTAGTTTCTGTAGGATTTATCAAAAACATTCTATTGAGTTTACAGTTTGTTTTACAACTGCAGTAAGTGTTCATAAAAACCCAATCAGTGTTTAGTTAAAAACAAGCGAAGGTTGTTTTCTCTATTACTATTTCCCTATAAATTATAAGTTTCTCTATGAGAAAGAGACACTTGAAAGCAATTTGTTGGATTTATTTTTAAGTTCAAAAAGCGACAAATACAAATCGTTTAACGTCCTCGTAAACTGAGCAGATGAACATGAAAAATTTGATAGGATTGTGAAATTCCCAGATTGTAATTCTGATGAGAAATGCATTTGATTCAGTTGCAAATTTGATAACGACCACGAATGCAGTCATGAATTTTAATATAATTTAATTTACTTACCGTTGCCGTCGACTGCATACTGAAACCACCACCGCACACGATAATAAATCAAGGTTTTTTAATCACAAGCTGAGCAATGCAAAAATACTCCTGCCCCTGATCGTGGGAATTTTTATTGTTTAATATTAAAATCAATACTAATATCAAATGCAAATGTAATAATTGTTTCGAGAATAACTAATAATGCGAAACGGGAACACATTTGTGAGATTCGGTCGAAATTGTTTTTGTTAAAGCTTCAATGCAATTTAAATTATGAATTAAAATGGCACAAATTCGTCGCCCGGATTCGATTCGAAGTCCTTTAAGTGAGGACTTTTATCGTGTTTGATTTAATTGGACACAATGATTCCACGTTCTCTGCCGTACTCTCAAATCAAAACTCAAGGCGAATGGCCAAATTCTAATCAATTCCACATATTTTGACAGGACTTTCGGTAATTTCTTGACCAGTGACATGTGTACGAAGACGTCACAGGAACTGACATTTGTGTATTCTTCCTTTTGAGGAGATTGAGGAAGCAAGACTGCAAGAGTATAATTTCCCTTGAAAGCTTTGCTGTATGAACGAAAATATACAAATCTTATGAGAATTGAGAACACAAGAAAATCCCACGCTCTAACCCAAATTGTTTGTTTAAAAACTTTTTAGAAACAATGACGGGAATTTCAAATTTTTCTGCGAATGTTACTTCCGATAAATTAGTTTAGATGTCTCTAAGTTCACATCATTCCATTTCAATTGCATTGCAATAGATTAGTATATTTGACAGTTGTCAAGGTACACGCATGCAGCCGCTGTCAATGTTTTTCTTTGGTTTTTAATTTAAATTATTTTATTGAATTAGTAGTTAATTCATATACCTGAAGTGTTAAAACTTGCATCATCATGAAACAACTAACGAAGGATGATATTTGTAGAGTACCGGAAACTATTAACTTCCCAGAAGCGGAGATGCAAACTCTAACCTATTGGAAAACCGAGAAAATTTTCGAGAACTGTTTGAAACTTTCAAAAGGTAAACCCAGGTATGGTGCAATCAATTGCAAACAAATTGAAATTGGTTTATATGTTCCACCCTACAGATATACATTTTACGATGGTCCCCCATTTGCGACTGGGCTGCCGCATTACGGTCATATCCTCGCCGGAACTATCAAGGACGTTGTCACCCGGTACGCGCATCAGCAGGGATATCATGTTGAGCGTAGATTTGGCTGGGATTGTCACGGCCTACCGGTGGAATATGAAATCGACAAGGCGCTTAATATTCAGGGGCCCGAAGATGTCGCAAAAATGGGCATCGCTGCTTATAACAACGAGTGCCGGAAAATTGTGATGCGATACGCCAAGGATTGGGAACAAATCGTGGGGAGAATGGGGCGATGGATCGACTTCCAGAACGACTACAAGACGCTCTATCCGTGGTATATGGAGACTATTTGGTGGGTATTCAACCAGCTCTTCCAAAAGGGTTTGGTCTATCAAGGAGTTCGCGTTATGCCGTACTCAACAGTGTGCACTACACCTCTGTCCAATTTCGAATCTGGACAAAACTACAAAGAAGTGGTTGATCCCAGTGTGATTGTTGCATACCCGATCGTCGATGCCGCAGACGGGTCTAGTTTCCTGATCTGGACAACAACACCCTGGACCCTGCCATCGAACTTGGCCGTGTGTGTCAATCCGACAATGATTTACGTGAAAGTGAAGGATATAAGTACTAGTAAGATCTACATTTTAGCTGAATGTCGGCTGGAGTTCGTTTTCAAGTCCTCCGACGAGTACACGATCTTGGAGAAGTGCGAAGGTAATACTCTCGCCAATATTAAGTACATACCCCCGTTCCCGTACTTCGTTGACTATGGACGCGAAATGAACGCATTCCGAGTCCTTGTGGACAAGTACGTTTCAGAGGAGTCTGGAACAGGTGTTGTTCACCAGGCGCCGTTCTTCGGAGAAGACGATTACCGAGTGTGTTTGGCGGCAGGAATCATCTCGAAGTCTGGAAAGATTGTTTGCCCGCTAGACGACTCAGGCCGCTTTACGAATGAAGTTCCCGATTTTGCCGGGCAGTATGTGAAGGACGCGGATAAGCAAATTGTACATTACTTGAAGCAGAAAGGTGTTCTGGTGAACTACCGCCAAGTGAAGCATAGTTATCCCTTCTGTTGGCGCTCCGACACCCCACTCATCTACAAGGCAGTTCCCTCGTGGTTTATTCGCGTCGAGCACATGTCCAAGCACCTGCTGTCTTGCAGCTCACAGACCTACTGGGTACCAGAGTTCGTCAAGGAGAAGCGTTTTGGGAATTGGCTGAGGGAGGCTCGTGATTGGACTGTAAGTGAATAAGAACGAACTGCGCTCAAAGTAATCACATCATTCCTTGTTTCAGATTAGTCGAAACCGATATTGGGGCACACCTATTCCAATTTGGATGTCTTCCGACGGCGAGGAAGTTGTCTGCATTGGCAGTATTAAGGAACTGGAAGAGTTGTCCGGTCAGAAGATCACCGATCTGCACAGAGAGTCTATCGATCACATTGAAATCCCATCAGCTGTGCCTGGACGTCCGCCGCTGCGACGCATCAAAGAGGTGTTTGACTGTTGGTTCGAATCGGGGTCGATGCCTTTTGCCCAGCAGCACTACCCCTTCGAAAATGAAAAGGAGTTTGCGAACTGTTTCCCTGCTGATTTCATCGCCGAGGGGATCGATCAAACCAGAGGCTGGTTCTACACACTTCTCGTAATTTCCACGGCGTTATTCAACAAGCCACCCTTCAAGAACTTGATTGCAAATGGTCTCGTTCTAGCCTCCGACGGCCAGAAGATGTCCAAGCGCAAGAAGAACTACCCTGATCCAATGGAGGTCGTCAACAAGTACGGAGCTGACGCTTTACGCTTGTATCTTATCAACTCTCCGGTGGTTCGTGCCGAAAACCTGCGTTTTAAAGAGGAAGGGGTGCGAGACATCATCAAGGATGTCTTCCTGCCCTGGTACAATGCCTTCCGGTTCCTTATCCAGAACGTTGTTCGCCTGGAAAAAGAAGAAGAGTTTGAGTACATGTACGACGAACAGCGCCACTTGAACGGCATCCGTTCTGCCAGCATAATGGACGTGTGGATACTGTCCTTTAAGGAATCGCTGCTGGAATTCGTGGCACAGGAGATGAAGGCCTACCGCCTCTACACCGTTGTTCCGCGACTGACGAAGTTTATTGACCAGCTGACGAACTGGTACGTGAGGCTGAATCGGCGTCGCATCAAGGGGGAAATGGGCAAGGACGAATGTATCAAGTCCATAGACACCCTCTACGACGTTCTGCTGTCGATGGTGAAAATGATGGCGCCGTTTACCCCTTTCCTTTCGGAGTTCATTTACCAAAGGCTCATTCTTCTGCACAAGAATTCAATCCAAGGATCTGTACACTATCAAATGATGCCCATTGCAAATCGTTCGCTCATTCAAAAGGACGTGGAGCTTGCAGTCGCCAGGATGCAGTCAGTCGTCGAACTGGGGCGAGTTATGCGCGACAGACGGACTCTTCCGGTCAAATATCCTGTGTCAGAAGTGGTCATAATCCACAAGGACGAGAAGTACTTGGCGGACATACTCAGTTTGAAGGATTTCATCGTCGGTGAGCTGAACGTCCGCAAGCTGACCACCAGCATGGATAAGAAGAAGTACGGAGTGACGTTGCGAGCGGAGCCGGATCACAAGAGTCTGGGGCAACGGCTGAAGGGTGACTTTAAGGCAGTGATGAGCGCCATCAAAAATTTGAGCGACGCCGAAATTCAGCAAGCGTTGTCTGCCAACTCCTTCAAAATCCTAAACCACGAGATCGATCTCTCCGAGGTGCGCATTATTTACGGTATATCAGAGACGCTGGGGCCGAATTTCGAGGCGCACAGTGACAACGACGTTCTCGTCCTAATGGACATGACCCCGAACGAAGAACTCGTGGAGGAAGGCATCGCCCGAGAGATCATTAATCGCATACAGAAGCTGAAGAAGAAAGGCCAACTAGTTCCCACGGACCCCGCCTTGATATTCTACTCGACGAACACGCCCGATAATCAGGTGATGAAGGTCGCTGTCAAGCACAGGGACTTGATCCAGACAACGGTGAAGTCGTCGTTCTGTGAGTACAATTCCACTGCGAAAAGCAAACGTGAAATCATTCGTGAGTCCTTTGACTTGAAGGGCATTTGTCTGAACATCGTGATTTGCTCCACCGATGACATCGTTTCGCCGGTTGTCGACTGGTGCAACGTTGTCCTGGAGTCCAGCATTGTCGAACGTTTCACACAGGGACGACAGGGCAGTGTCCTCTTGCAGAAATTCAACGGGGACTACTTAACCCTGGAAGAACTGAAAGCTGAGGTCACGCAACTCTTTGGACTGTATGGGATGAAATTCGTTCTAGTCATTGATAATGCAGCAGTTACTAAGGTTCAGGATGCTGCTGGCAAAACATTGGTCGTCGCAAAGGAATTGCAGAACAGCCTCCCTGTTCAGAATACCTTGAGCTTCCCCATTTCGAAATTTGTCACGTGCGAACATAATGGCAACAAATATTCGATTTTCTTAGAGAATCCAAAGAACTATGACCGCTCGAGTTCTGTTGATAAGATTCTCGGCCTTTTGTATCCAAATATTGCTGTTGAAAATATTACGCTAAATTATTGAGTACAATGGCATTTCTAGGAACCACATTTGAAATTGTGTACTGTTATTGTATTTGAATTAAAATGCCTGATGTAAAGTTTCCATTTGAATCGTTTGTTACCCTTTGAAATCCGTGGTCGAAGAATTATGAGATTTACATGAATTTACTTCCTTCCAAATTTACTTTGAAATCATTGAAACTTCATTTCATTAGGAATACTATTCTATTAATAATAATTAATTAATATTAATTGCCAGACAACAAGTTTTGGTTTTATTTTAATTCCACCTCTTTTCAATAACTAATTATTATTCAGAGGTGATGAAAGTTTAAAGTTGCGAAATTATGAAGGGCATATGAAATAAATTTAAGTATTTTATATGGAAAAATGTATCCCGGCAAAATATAAACAAAATCAGCTGTTAATTCTAGCCGCATTGTCCGAAAGTCTAGTGATGACGCATTTCTATTTTGTTGTGACGTCAGAGACGTAAAACTCAGTGACGTCAGGGGCATAAACTTCAGTGACGTCACAGAATTCATTATAGCAAACTACATATTTACATTTCGCATTTCTGTTGGTATTGAATGGTTTTTACGGTTAATAACAATTTATACAGTGTTAAAATAAAATCGCAAACGTATTTTTATATTTATATTTGTATATTATTGAAATATTTTTGTTGAAATAAATTCATTTTCCATGAATTGTTTTCTCCTTTCAAATAATTTTAATCAATATTTTTAAATGAATTGCATGAATTGATATTAAATATTTTTAATATTATCCCGTTAAAATTTATCACAACTGATTAAATATGAAATATTTATTTTATTTTAACCTTTCTGTAATCAAATAATTCATTCATAATTTTTATCATCAATTTGAGTTTCCATCCACAACTTAACGACAGATTATAAATTCTCCACTAGTCTCCACAATTCTATTAAAAACTAGTACTGCGAAAGTAGCACAAAATCACTATGTGTTTGCAGTGCTGCTCTTCAGACATAACCTTTAAATTGTATCTTTAAGTATAAATTAAAAAGACATCAGTATTTAATAAAATTAACATCAAGTATTCGCTCAGTAGTTTTATTAGGACAGTTATGTGGACCTAATGTAAGTGTCGAATAAAATATGTAATTTTTGTAATAAATTCTTTCAACACTGACGTAGTAAACAAAAGCAAAAAGACAGTCTAGCAAGCACAACTACTCTCTCGAATTGGTAGTACGAAATTACAAGAAATTTTGATGACAGTGCATTGATTTTAAAGTGTTTGTAAAAAATGTAATAATTATCTATAACGTTACACAATAATTAAGTTTAGTTTTCATTGATTGTTTCAAAATGAAACAATTGAAAGTGCTGTGAATAAAAATATCTCACATCTCTCTCTCTCTCAGAGCATAACCCCCTTGTGCATACAAATTAAATCGATTTCCTATACATACGTATTTGTTTGCGTAGCGCTCAACCTTTATAATTTCATTCATTCGTCATATCAACGGCTGTGGGAATATACACACACTAACAAAAATACATTTCCTGCATAGATTTTGTTAACGAAAAATTATTTCCCCTGTTCGCCCTTTTTAAGGCCGTTGTTCTAGTACCTCAGTGCCTGTGGTGTAAATTATACTAATTATTATATCCGTACTTGTTATTTAATATATCGTTTCTTAAATAAAATATTAGTGTATTTCGAACTTCTTCGATTCTCAAATAACCATACTGAGACTTGAGATGACAGTTTTCATATTCAGTGGAAAACGGGAAATTTTGATCAAATACATTTGCAAAAGTTCCCTTAAAGTGACACTTAGTTCCCAAAGAGAGGAATTGCAAAGGCTCTTTTTAGAAACATAACCAAACTTTGTTTCAGCATAACCTAAAATTAATTGGTTCCACAATAAGTTCCAAGGAGGGGAAACTTGTGAAAAAGAGACAAACAATTTGGGTGGCTGAACATGTAAGAGCAAGACAGACGAATATAATTGGCCGTCTGCAAAAACAAGAGCAGTGTGCGGCTATCGTCTTCTAAAAGCACCGCAGCTTTTTGTTTAGCATCCCGGAATGTAGATGGCTCTTTTTTTCAAAGGAAATTTCCTACTTGTGACTGACAGTTCGCGTGGTCAAGTGCACAAATACCCCCACTGTTTTTTCTGTTTCTTTTCTCCTCCCAACCGGGAAATTTTCTTTAAATCCATTAAAAACAACCTAACTAAGTAAAATTGTAAGATCCCCCTTCGTAAACTTCGAAAGCCATCTGAAAAACAAGATTCCGACCGAATTCGAGAAATTTTTATTAAAACATGTTTTCCATGCGTATATGAATGGGGGAGATTAAAATTTTTAGGATATTTCACTTCTTTACTATATGCGGTCCCACCTAACTCGCATTTCAAGTATTTGCAGTAGTTTTTAGAAAAATCTCAGTTGAGATTTTTACGGAAAAATTTGCATCTCTCTCTACTGAGATGCCCTGAGGAAATCTGGTAGATTTCACACTTTCCCCTTTTTCAGGACATTTAAATTTTTCTACATTGAAAAGTGGTGGACACACACGCCAAGGGAAATTTTACGGGAAATTTAGTTTTACAGGATTTTGCCGTCTGGAATTTAACACCATCGATAGAAATATACCACATGTAAGAAAGATACCACCACACGGAGAACAGTTGTGCGCTTTTCAATCGTAATCACGAAATATGTGCGCAAAAGTTCAAGAAATAAATTCACGTAATTGCCTAAATGCTTCTACATTAAAACTAAATATCGCGAATGGTTCTGCAAAATTCATTCAAGGTACAGAGAAAACACCATGAGAAATGCGAAAAGTTGAAAAGTTTCAACGACATAAGAGTGGGATTAGTGTGCTGTTGTTGTTGTTATTATTGTTGTTCTGTTACCAATTTTTTTCAATATTTTGCATCTATTGTTTCTGCATATTTGCGCTGGAAATATTTTTTGAACATAAATCTCTTGTTTCAAGAGGATATAAAATTAGTACATTGTAGGGGTAGAAAGAATCGAAATCGTGTTGTTTGATGAACCATCAAAAAGTCAAATTGATTTCGGAGAAGAGAGCAAGAGTCGATATGTGTGTGTGTTCCTGCAGTGTGCATATACGACTTCTTGCCCTCCGCTACAAATGTGACGTAGTGGTTGGTCCAGAGGGGCATTGATGGCGAAAACACACACAAACTTAACTCCGTCTACCGCAACGTTTCCAAATGACATTTGGTTTCATTTTTTCTCATTATACTTTTTACATTGCTTCTGAGAATAACTATCTTTTTGTTTTTTAATAACAGTGGCGAAGCGTAATTCATTAGTTAGGCTCGCAAATGTTACAGTGCCCATAAACTCACTATAAATATGTGTTCAAAGTTTAAATATTATTTCGTTTTTTCCCCAATAAGATAATTACTAAAAACATGTTGTTTCATTGGTCATAACGTATTTTCAGTAAATCTAAATCAACAAACATTTATTGCTGCACGGGGTAGTCAATTTAGGAGCGCACACGTGAATTGCTTTGCAATTACTCAAACAAAATCGACCAGTAGTTGAGAGATAGTTTACAATAATAATAATTAAAATAATTGTGCGGAGGAATTAATGAAAAGCATCTACCGTGTGATGGTGAACCAGCAATTATAATCTCAAATTAACATGGATTTCGATTGTTAGGGAAAAAATCGTAACACGCACGTGACATATTTTAAAATCATCCCCTGAAGAGACACCGTCGTTGCTTCGATCCCCGTAATAAAACATAAAAACCGTTCTTTCGTCCAAGTTCCAAAAGTAAAACAAAACATTCACGATGGCGATGGCTGCAATGACTTCAACCACCACAACATCATCGATGGCATCTGCAAATAGTTCACATTCATCCAGTACAGGCTCAACATCGGGGACGAGACTATATCCAAGCTCATCGTCTGGTTACACGTCACTTAGCTCTGGATCGTCATCATCGTCATCCGGCTTTCCCTCCACGCTTATAAGATCTAGACGGGGTGAGTTATGTTGTTCATATGCCATGTAAATATAAATAATATCATTTATCGTTTAAAGGACACTCATCGTCATCGAACAGTTTATTGCGCGGCAGCAAAAAGGACACTACCCCAGAAGTAAATATGCATAAGTTGAGAGGACTAAAATGGAAATCATTCTACGAAAAAACAAACATTCTTGCGGAGATAAATTCCAGCGACAGCGAAGATGGTCGAGAGGCGACCGTTAAGAGGCTGGATAGTTCCGATATGGGACTGTATGGTCATTATCCAGAGACAGATCCTTTTGTTCTTGTTGTGTGTGATCAGTGCGGTGCCGTTGTAAAACCCCAAGGCCTGGAGAGGCACATACTACTTCGTCACACGTACAATCAGTCCCATTATCATCCCTCCTCATCCAGTCAGCATATACCAATCAATCGGAATCCATCGGGATCGGAACGCTCCAACGACTACAGCAATCCACCCTCACATTCAACAGCTTCAGTTTCGGCAAATGTATCCGCTGGGATACCCTTCGGATCTTCCTCCTCCTCTTCCGGGTCGTCGAGCAGCACGTCGCGTTCCAAAAGCAAATCAACGAGCAAATTTAAATCGAAAAGTGGAAAAAGTTCCTCAAACACAATCTCATTCTCCTCATCTTCTTCGTCCTCCTCCTCCTCGTCCTCTTCCTCTTCGTCGTTCTCTACGTCTTCATCCTCCTCATCATCCACTATTCAGCGCCATCCAGACCGGACCTCCACCGGAAACATTGGTTTCTCCGGAGAGAAAAGTGGCACGCACAAGACAAGCCAGCCGAGTAGCAATAATTCAGCGATCATCTCCACCACCACCACATCGTCCCCGCACACGCTTGTTGGCTCAACTAGAGCAAGCCACCCCACCACCCAAAAAGTAAGCACTCTAGCAATATCACGGTATAGACAAATATTCGAAAGTATTACCGGGAAATTTTTCACAATTTTAGGCGGACTCGAATCCGAAACATATAAAGCCCCTCACCGGCACAGCATGCTTGTCAGCGTTTACCGGTGTCTCGCAGCATTTACAGACACAGGGAGGCAGCCCCGCCAAAGGTATGATCGCTCCCGCACACAACGAGGCCTGCAATCCAGAGTGTTCGCGATCCGGTGTTGCATCCAATTCGAATTCGCCAGTCTACACCAGTTCCTCGTGCGGTTCGTTAGCGTCGACTTCACGGAAAACGTATTCGCGCAGCACAAAGTCAGATCGTCGCAGTGCACCAACCAAGGATCGTGATTACAACGCAGATCGCCATTGCGGTGTGTTAAACGGAGATCCTCCGAAACCGTGCACCAGATCCCTGACGTGCAAATCTCATTCGCTTGCCCTCAGACGTGTCGTGGGCGGCAGAACAAAGTCCTTCGACAAACTCCTATCAGATCACAGATCCTCAAAAGATTCATCAGCCAGAACTTCTAATAATTCACTTACCAGGGTAAGTATGAATAGACAAAAATATTTTATTCGAATAAAATTGATTGCACACGATTTTTTTCATATAATCATAAAGGGCGGGTTTTTTTTAAAAAAATTTCTATTGAATTTCTTATCGTTATATCAATGATTTCTCGTGCCATTTTTTTGCTAACACTAGTTCTGGGACAAGTGCACTTATAAATCGGGCGCATAAGCAATAAACATACGCATAAAAAACTTGGGGTCTGTCGACGGCCTGACTACGTGACTCATTCGATCTGGTTTCAGATTTCTGGAGACGTCGTGCCGCCAACTATGGTTTGTTATTCGGTTTGGCACTGCAATCAGAAGCAGAGGATGTTGTGATAATTTAATTACCTTCTGCAGGTTTGTTATTTCAAGAAAACTGATTCTCGGTTATCGATTGATTTACGTATTCGCAGAATTGCGTTTGATATTGGGTTGGCCGTTGGCCCATAAGTAATGGCGATTTTGTTTTCCTTAAGTTTAGGTTTCCTCAAAAATAAATAAAAAATGAACAATCAATGAACATTGTTGTTTAAAATTTCTTCGCAACGTTCAAGTTGCTCAATGCCTCTCGGGGTAGAAAACACCTGGTTTCGACTCGTAGTCGTCCAACCAAGCCTTCATTCCATTTTGCCCGACTTGACATCTCATTTTAATGACATTGAATGAACAGAAAATGTACCACTACAAAAAAACTAAACTATTTTGTAGAGCGCAGACTTTTCTTTCAAATGCCATAAAACCCATATTTTTTTCCAGGTAAAATTTTCACTTAAAAACAAAACGGTATTACTTATGGGCCAACTTAATATTACTCCTCGATTTTTTTTGAACTTGCATCATTTCTCGTATTGTTTTAAGTTTTGTTTAAAAAGATGCAGAACTAATTCGACCATTTTATTTTGAACGGTGTATTCGGGAAAGGCAAAGTTTTTTGTGATATTTTACTGATTATTCATTGCTTTACAGACGGTTCCCGAGTGCGAATCGTCGAATTCATCGTCAAGCATCGAAATGGATCGACGCAGTACACAAAGTGTTAGTTCATCAAATTCCAATTTATCGACTGAGGCTCAGCCACATTCGTCATCGTCATCGATGTCACCACAACCATTGATGTCTTCTAGTGTTCAACCAACATCTGTGCCAGTATCTAGTTCATCATCGGGCAGATCAGCTGGATCCTCATCTTCGGGCAGATCAGCTGGACCGTTATCGTCGGGTAGATCAACTGGACCCAGTAAAAGTGGACTCTCAGCATTGGGCAGATTAGCTGGACCTTTATCTGCGACCAGAGGAGCTGGATCCTCTTCTTCGGGCAGATCAGCTGGACCGTCATCGCCATCTATTCACACAATATTCAACCAAACTAATCCGAGTCGTCGCATTGTATCGGGTGGGAACCATATTTCGGACAATGCTCACAAAGGCACGATGGAAGTGCGCGAGCGAACTGAAACGATACAAACAACAGGAGAACTACACTTGAATTTAAACCGCAGAGTTATCCCAACGATTAAGAAAGGATCAGGACTCCGATTTCACCACTACCGTCCCGAGCACGCACCAACTTCTCTCAGGAAAATGGCAATGGAAAACGGTGGCATATCAATCTCCAATGCGAACTGTTTGACCCCCCTTTCGGGCAGTTCAGCAGTTATTTTGGAAGACTCAACTGATAACGAGACCAGCTTTACCACCACCTCGGCCGATGGTACATCCAGCGTTACCGTCTCAGGTAGTACAAGTGGTGATACAAGCCTTAGACGCCCTGATGCAACTAATGGCACTCCGGCTTCGATTAAGGTAACAGCACGAATGATCGATTCCAATACTGCTGCTATGCCATCGGACCTCTTGAACGATGAGCTGTATGCGCAAGATGTATTCAGCGAAGAGTCTACTACTCTGAAGCGCCCCATAAGACTGTTATGCGACGAAGATGAAGACGAATACAAACGTGCACGAACTGTTGACAATGATATTGATCTAATGGGACTCAGCAAAGATGAGAAACTTCAGCTGAAGATTCAGTATCGTGTTAACAGAAAGAACAAGTACCGTTTCCGGGAGCCAGGTGAGCCAAGCGAGTCCGCTCTGTCGGTACCGCCAGCTGCTGAGGCTGTGGCCAAACTGTTCCTCGATATGAACCCGAAATCGATTGTGACCAATGCGCATTTCGTCCTCGATCCGGAAACTGAAGAAGTTTCATTCGATTTGAATGCACTCTTCGACACAGATGAGCTGCGCTTGAATTGGGCCAGTTTGGATGAACAGTTCATGGAGAAAGTCATTATGGATGCCTTCCGGCCACACGGCATCACCCTAGAAAACGGCCGTCTCCAAATACCTCAACGGGAATTTCACATACCAAATGCAGAGGACGAGGGCTTCCGTATACATCATCACACTCCAATGACTGAGGAAGAGTATGCGAAACTGAGACCAGAATTTATCAATGGCATGCCAAAACCGATACGTGTTCTTACTCCTGGAGTGAAAGTTGATTGCAAGGAAGAAAAGGATCCTTTAGATACGTCATCGTTACCAGAAATTGTGTCCAATTTGAGTGCACGTATAAAAGCCGAAATCAAACAAGAACTCAAAAAAGAAGTCAAACAGGAAATGGAAGAACCAATGAATGAGGATGAGATCATGGAATTCTGTCAACCAGCTGACTGTTTGGAGGTGAACGAGTCCTTCGGTGATATTCCGGCTGATATGTCTTCTATTGATCCCGCATCATTCGAGGTGCTCTCTATGGACACTGCCACTATGGAAGGATGTGTTCCGGATCCTTCAACTGTAAATGACTTATCTCAAGGAGATGAGATGACTCCAGCAGAGATTCTGGAGTGCTTAGATAACAATATGCCGCAAATGGACATTGGACCGATCCTAGATAACGCTATGAGCGTATCAGGTGATCCTGCTAATGATATATCGACAAGTGATTTCTTGGAATTGTCCAGTATCTCAGGGCATCCCCTTATGGGAATTTTACAGCAGGAAATCAGCAGTGCACTGTCCGAAATGATGCACATTCCCGACAACCCAGATGATCCACAACATGATCTTGCAGACATCTCTACAGCAATGTTCCAGGATTTTACACAGATTGCAGAAATGCCTCAAATCGGAGATATGCCCGAGCTTCCAGATCTACCGGAAATAATCGAAATCGACGATATTAATAGCATGCCTCCTGTTGGCGATGCTGCGCCACCAACAATTGCAGAAGAGCCCGCTCCTGAACCGCTAACATTGACGTCCTTCCTCGATGACCTGGAGGAAGCCTTCCCGGGCTTTGTGAATTCGATTCCTAGCACAGCCACGCGCAGCAGCCATGGCGAGCCTGTGTACAACTCGAAGAAGGAAAAGGAAAACACCGAAATATTGGTGAAGAACAACTTCTACGATATATCACCGTTTTCGGAGGACGTGATCCGAGGCTACAAGACATGGCACAATGCCACCCCGAAGCCGATCGCCGTGAACTCATTCGGACTGGTGAAGATCCGTGGCGGACTTACATTCAGGAACAGTACAATTCCGTTGCGCCGAGACAGATTGCCCGATTTTCCTGTCGTGATGAACGGTAACGTGGATATGGGAATGCCAAAACAGACGAATGTTGGGGGTCGAAGCAACGGGAGGGGCAGAAACCCTCGCAGATGTGCCGCCTTGGGTACAGCGAACGTCGTTCGTCGCTCTCCTTCGGCAACTTTGACGTCAGGTGGTAACCCATTTATCAGGCCAAACAACATTGGAAACCGTCCCAAACTAGAGAAGAGGAGCATTATAATGCACCGTGGTCAGATGAATAAGACCTGCGAGGCGCTGAGGAGCAATATTGTGAGCAAATTATCGGAGCAGTTGTTCGGCTTTAAGAAGTTCAACAGTGTAGGAAAAAGCAACAGCACCAGCAGCTCCAATTCGAATGGTTATTCCATTCAGAATCATACATCAACTAGCAACAGCAGCTCTAAGCAATCATCCTCAACCTCTTCGTCCTCTAAAACCAGCACTTCGAATGGTATTTCCAGCAGAAGTTCACACACAGAGACTTCTTCGTCAAAGGGTAAAAGCAGCCGTAGCAGCACTGGCATGTCCAACGGTGTCTGCAGCAGCTCCAATCGTTCATCTGGGGTCAGCGCGCAGTCCTCGTCATCGAAATCAGTATTCTTGGGAAACAACCAAGCCACAACCTCTGCAAATAGCAGCAGCGGAAGCAACACCTCCGCCACCACCAACAATGGTTCCCGGTACGCGAACACCAACGGAACGTTCCACAATTACACAAACCACTCTTCGCAACCGTCAAAACCAAATCACTCTTCGTCCGCATCTTCGCGATCATCATCTACGGGAAACCACCACAGAAATCCAACCGACTTCAACTGAGTGTTAATGACACTTGTTTTGTTCAAGTTTTACTTATAGTTAACATTTAATCCCGGATACAGACAGTCCCTGCTCCTCCTTTTCGGTTTGTTTATGCTTTTCTTCTTTTAAAAAATTCATCCATTTTATATATTTATCAGGCTAATGACGCCACTTTTTTAATTATTACGTTTTTTACAAACAAGTTTTTTTAAAACATTTTATAAATATTTTAACATTTCATATTTCGCCATTGAACGTATCTTCGAACGGTCGTTTTATTCTTATCGGTTATTTTTATCACCATAAGATTTCATAAGAGCACTAAGCACAGCGAGTATTGTTATTCAAATAGTAACTGTAAATAAGTCCAAAAGTTTGCAAATTATTATAGCATGTGTGCCAAAAACTCAAGAAAACAGTCTTAAATTGTTTTACAGAAAGCACAATGTTACTATTTTTGAAATTTCGTCATTTGCGATAAGATTTTTTATTAATATAAATGGATTAATTTTTTATTTTTATTTTTTAATTGACATTTTATCTTTAAAGTGAAGAAAAAAGTTTGAATTTTCATAATTACATATATGAAAAAAAAATATGAATGAACAAATTAGATAATGATGTATAGCGCATTTGTGGTAATAATGAATATCGTATAGATTTTCCTAAAACTATATTTGCATTATTTTGTTTTTTTTTTATTTGAATTCTTTTGTTATTACATTACTTTATCAAATCTTGTGATATACTTGTGGAAAGAAAGCTATGTAAAAAAAATAATCATCGAGGAATTTTTTTATATTCCTTCATTATTACTAATAATCGTAGACCAGGGAAAAAAATAAAATTTGCATGATAACGTGTTCAATTTCCCATGGTTTTCTACATTTTTTTGTTTACTTTTTAATTTTATTTGTTTGAACTTATATTTTGCTTTTTGCGAAATATAACCATTTATAAATAAGAGTAAGTAAAAAATGAGAATTGTTTGGTCAATCAAACAATAAAATTCAATATTCATACTTGTAAATTACACTATTTATTTAATGAGCTTAAAGTAGTTACATGTATTAAATAACTGTAAAAAAAAACAATGGAAAACGAAAAAAAAAATTAAAAAAAAAACATGAAATTATGACTTTTTGTACGGTTTTCTGTGAACCAATAATGAAGTTGCTGCTGCTGAGGTTTATTCGGAAGTGCTTAAATGTTTTTTTTTTTTTATGTTCTAAGTTACATCCATTTTGTTGTTATATATAATAATAAAATAGTGTACAGAAATTACTAGAGGAAAATTACGAATAGTGCTCCACGCAAAATACACAGAATAATTGAAAAAAATGAAAAAAATTTTTCGGTTTTGCTTGTTGCATGGCGAAAAAACACCGGCAATATTAATGGGTTTTCCCCACTTCCGAGTTCGGTTGGAAAAGCAAGAAATTTCCCACCGAGTTCGGTAAATATCGTGTGTGGAACATCATGAATCTCCTCTGCATTTAAGTTCGGCTAGAATCATGTTTAATTTTATAAACTATAGGTAAGAGTTAATTAAATATAAATCACTTGCATGACTAGAGTCTACAAAAATAATTTACTAATTATTAATGAAATAAATAAATAAAATTAAGACGTTGATTTTGCAATCACTCATATGAACATGAAATGAAATTCTATAGAACTGAAGATAAACTGCGAAATAATAATTAAATTAAGTGAAATAATTAATATATAGCACTGTGCAAGTAAACAGAAAACAATTTTAATTCCAAATTTAAGATACGATTAAATAAAGGAAGATAAAATTTTCTTTTTGATAATTTCATTTCAAGAAAATTCCACATTATCCTTATGAATCCGATCCCGATACATTTTCCAAAACCGTTAGATCAATAAAGTGTGGGAGAGAGATCGATATCGATCCATTACATCTGCAAAAGGGATAAAGGATTATTAGGAACTTCATAGCAAATTTTGATAAAAGGACTTCTAAGGAATATGGGAAAATGCTGTGGAACTTAAAAAAACAAGATGGCTTCCTCTTGCAAAGGGACGGAGATTCGTATAAAATTGGGGTTTAACTTCACGTATTTTTTAGCTACCAACAAATTGTAGAATGCATAGTATCCTTGGACAATGAAATTTTTTCAATAATTATAAAAACCATTGATTAAACTTCGGGAAACCAATTTAGAAACTACAAAAAGACCGTGAAATTCGCACTCTCGACTGGAAAGAATCCGCTCCCATCATTTGCTTCAACAAATTCCGAGCTCACATTCATGATCCTTGCCCAGAAGAGCCAAGGAGTTGGGGAATGCTTCCAAAGGTCAACATAAATTGCGAAATTGAAATTCCGATTCGTAGTTTTGTACAGAGAGACGAGGCATCAAATAAAAAGTTAATGGGAATTTGAAGCAAATGATGCTGCAATAGTACTTTCATTTTTACAGATTACTTACAAAATGATAAAAGAACGATTTAATTATGACCCCATTTCAAATAAGCAATGATTGAACTATGATCCAATTTGGCAGCGTTTTCTTTCCAAATTATTTAAATCCGCCGCGGCTTTTTTATACTACAACGGTTTCTCGCGGCTACACATAATTTGCAAACAACTTCTGGCAGCACTGCTCGAGAAGCTCTTGTCTGTCGGCTCGGCGGATGACAACGAATCGACTTCTGAGTGCTTTCTGCAATCTGTAACACAATCGGCAGTGTATAAATGCCAAATCTATGAATTAAATAAATGTGAAAAATGAAAAGTGAATTTTGTTTGTAACACATAAAACAATTAGTTTAATGCTGGAATAAACAGCAGAAATATATTTGCTGAAATTCATCGAATAGTGGGGCGGACAGTGAAAGTGTGTGTGCACTTGCGTAAATGTTAGTAGTTGTCGTGAATTAAAATTCGTGTTCAATAGTTTTCAGGGGGAACAATTTTTACTTAATAATAGAATAGAATTCCGATAAATAGTGTGCCATTGTTAATTTTCACTGATTTCGTTTAATTAGCTGTGATTTTGTGCATTGAACACAGCAATGAGAAGTAAGATGGGCGCTGTCTAGAGCAATCATCGTGTTGTGCTGAATTATATTTTAATAATATTATTATACTTGAAAAATGGAATGACGATTGAATTCGATGTGTAAACGAAGAAAAACATATAAAAACAACAGATGCAGCTTAATAATGTAATACAGGCAGGCATTAATTCTACACGGGTTGTATTAAAGAAAGGACTTGGAAGAGGCCAGCACCTCTACTCCACTTGCATGTATAGTATTTAAGGCGTTTTCGCCGCTCCACAAATGTTTTTTCGGTTCATATTTTATTGATATGTGGACAGGATTTCGGATCAAAGTTGAATAAGGAATTTTGTGTAATTGGTTAGTGCGTGAAAAACTGAAAAAGGACACTTATCGCATTAATTGACAGGTTTTTTTTTTTTTATATAAAATTCAAACATCCTGAATAAATTGATCCTCAAAACAAATTCTATATATGCAAAAATAACAAATGGGAAATCTTGTTCAAGTTCTTTTAGCCTCACTTATTAATTTACTGTAAAATGGTTTGCGATGCTGCTCCAGTGGCGGACTTATCCACCAGTGCCCACCACATCCCTTTTGTTCAGTGCGACATAATATGCATTGCCATTAGTCAATTAGAACATAATGAGAGCGGCCTGGGGGAAGCGGGCTTCCAAGTCTAATTAGCACGCCTGCATTACAATCCCTAATTCGATTAAAGACTCCCTCTCCCTTCGTCAATTAGCCTCTGTTAATCTAAATTCTCAATTTTACTGTTCACAACATTTTTTGACGTGCCCAATTTTATACATCAATTTCTTTTGCCAAGTGCAGAAGGAATTCTTATTATATGAAGTCAATGTTTAAACTAAACTACGCGTTCAAAAAACTGAAACAGACTAAAAAGTTATTTGTGATTAGGAACTAGAACAAGCGGCTCAACATCAAGACATTTGATTACGCTGCTCCTAATTTTGGTGTTTAAAAATGCTTGTATATTCAGCAGAAACAATGATTGTCTTCAATCCTGATGATCGATACAGTTTCCGGAATATGTATTACTACAAGCAACATCACTCGCTGCACGAATCATTGGGAAGGATAATTGCTTACACATACTTTTCTTCCTCTTTACCATATTTAATAGGCGTTGACTCCAGAATCTAGATTCTAGATTTCGATTTGTTTGCTATGAGAGGAAATTATTCACGGCCACCTGAATTCTCAAATTCTCCTTATGATGCTGAAATATTCATCGCTTATAAAATCGGATGTAGTTCTCCTGCATCCCTTATTATTATTTTTTGCCTGTATTAAATATAATAACTATCCTTTGAGGGAATGGGCGATGTATTTTTAGTTAATTCCCGATCGATTTTCGATGCGATTTAAAAAAGGTCGCCTGTGAGTGTTTCAAGTCAAGAAGCAAAACACAGAGAGAATTTAGTACAGCAACATGCTCTCTTACTATGTGGACCGCATGTGTACTAGAATGGGAGGATTGAAATCGGCTCCACTCTACTACGTCGAGTACAGAGGCTGTTACCGAGATTTCAGGCACGTCGCGTCGTGGAATTGATGTCAAATGGATTTTTTGCTCGTTAACTCAATTGCACTCAGATTCTTATCGGTGAACAATTAATTCAATTACACGGCGCTGCTGTTGCACTTGTTTCCGTTGATAAAATTACAAATATTTTAAAGACTGCAAAAAGTCATGTGTCGAAGTTTTGAAATTTCTCGTGAATGTTGCACATGATATTCTTAGTATAAAGATTAAAGTTTAAAACACATGTTGTTTACTTCCGAAACAGAAGTGAGAAGACTATGATTTGCAACAGCCGCGGCTAATTATCACTCTTCACAATATATATTAATTGTTTCAATCAAGCATTTTACCGTACGTGTTTAAAATTTCGCCGTTCAACAACTTGTAGAAATTTGAGAAGTACTTTTAATAAATTTGTTTTTATTGCAAAAAGATAAAATATGCAAGCATAAAAAACAATAATAAATAAATTTTACCAAACACAGTTTAAATTAAACGAAACCAAAGAAAACTCTAATCGAATCTAGTTAAACAGTTTTGATCCTGTTCCAGCTTCCTGAAACTCGGAAACTACATTAATGTAATTTATAAATTAATAATATTTACTTCCAAGTGTCACAAATGGCAAATTCCATTTGAAACGCAAATGAGTGGAAAAAATAGTTTAGTTGTTCCGTGATTTGTGTATATTTCGTATTCAATTAAACAGCTTCCTAAAAACGACAAAAAATTAGTACTTTTCTAATTTGAAACTTTAAAAAATACAGTGTTTCGAGAAACATTTATTTGATAATCAACGTTTTCATCAAAATTTGAGGAGCTTAGGAAGTTAAAATACAGGTAAATATTTCAATGTTTCCTTTATCTATTTTCAGTCTTAAATATTTCTGATTTAATTTAGTTAACTTTGATTAATTATTAGCACAAGTAAGAAAAGGATTTGCGATAAATTCAAACAACTTTTGATATAACCTAGACGAGCTAGGAAAGATTGGTTATTAATAAAATATTATAATGATGATTGCTAATTGTTCACAAATCACTCTTCACCTTTACAGCAATGAGGGGAAAAGGGAAGGAACTGCAGCATAATTATTTGCTGTAATAAACCAATTACAGAATCCTTATTGGAGCATAATTATTTCATTCACAAAATGAAAAAAACAAAACCAAAATCTTATTTGTTCAAGACGTGGGTTCAAATTCATTTCACTCTATAAGAAGGATACAAAATAAAGAATTAGAAACCCTCGAAACTCCAAGGCCTGGCAAGAAAATATTTTCCAAAATCTTTGTAGTTCCATTTCCTTTCAAATGAAAACAAAAACAAATTTTTCCAATTTACTTTGATTTGCGCGCTCCAACGTATTTCGTTTGTTTGATGATTTCATTTGTGCATGATTTGCGTAGGATTATTTTCCAGAAAGCAGTTGTTTTTTTCATCGTCTTGTTTATTTATGTAATTATTTTCCTAGAAAAATAGGAAAATTAAATGGTTGCATATTTAGAATTTTCATTTGTAAATGTTTAACAAAGTCTGATTTCTTTTGTTACACATTTTCGATTTACAAGTTACTTTGAAATATTTCGTAACAAATGATTAAAAGTTCTCCCCTGTTTTAATTGAATATAATCAACGTTAATTAATTAATGATATCATTAAAAAAATTATTTTAACTACAATTAGTATCTTTTGTCCCTCATTTCTTAAGGGACTGCATTAATCTGTCCTATTTCGTATTATTAATTAATTGTTTGATAAAATTATAATACAAAAAGGGAACAGATATCGGTCCAACCCATATGCTCACTTGTATAATACAATAGCAAAGCGGTCCAAGACAAAGTTATGCTTAGAGTATGTAAAACGGTATATCCTTCCTCTGCCTCTGCTGAGTGTTCGGAAAAAGGATACCTGTTGTGTTATTGCTTCATGGGTCTATATACTACGTGACGTAAGGATGGAGTACTCAACATTGATATATTAAGTCAATCCTCCCTTATCCGTGCTTCAACAGTCACGTAGCTATTCCCCACCACTTATTTAGTTGGACGTAGGTCCTGCGTGTGAACATGTATTGGTGTGTGCCTTGAGTATGGAATTGGGCGTCGCTCGCTGGAGACTGCACTGAATGTTTTTTTAATACCGGTTCAAACTAATAACGGAATAGTAATATTTCGAAAATCGTGGGACTTTCGAGAACTTTCAAGGGCCTTCGAGCTGTTGGGCTACACCAACATTTGGGTCGTGCATCCTAATTTGGTTGCTGTGTGCTTCTTAAGTATGTCTCACAAGGAACAACGGGGATGCAAGTGTGCCTCGAATTGTTCATTTTTTAATTCTTGTTCTTTTACTTTTTTGTTCCAGTGGTCTCCCTTCGCGCGGCTCGGCAATGGAGTTTCAATTCTCCCAAACCTGAGTCACGTTGCGCATGCTCCGTTATTGTGGAGCTTTTATTTATACCAACAACATCTGGTTTGAGATAAATGAAAACTGGAACAATTGCTGTTCGCTATGAAGGAGACAAATGCTATTTGCAACTTTCGAAAATCCACCCTGTTGGGGCCACAGGTGTGGAGGTGTCTATATTCTCTAGTCGCCATCAAAGTATGAAGAAGTGGTTGCTGATTTTGTCCCGGTTTCATGGGGGAGAACTGAAGCTTTTTGAATTTTTTCTCGGGTAGTGTGCCTCCCAGTTACACCGCTATTTAAAAAAAAGAAGAAAAAAAGAAACAAGAATAATACATACTTTAGAGTCAGACAAGACGGTATCAAGATGGCCGAATTTATTTTTTCTTGAGTGACACGAATTGGTTTTTCGTTTGCACATATTTTTCTATTGAATTAAATCATATTGCAACAATCCAAAAGTGCCCTGTCGTTGTGTAAAATCCCAATCGAAACCGGTGGCAACCAATTAACACAAACAGTTCATAAACGTGCGTTTCCGTCACACATTTCGTTTTCGTTGTGTTTTTTTTTTATTTCAACAGTGCCGTAGATTGCTCGGATGGGCTATGCAAAGTACATAATACACCTAGTAGCTCAGTTCTTGCACTATTGAATGTTAATTACAACTGAATAAATAGGATAATATGCAAGAGAAGTAGTTAACCAAAACTTGAGTTAGATTTTCTGCTGCATTTCTGAGTTGGATTTTATTTGGTTCGATCTGTGAATTGTGGAGAATAATCAGTAAGTGGAAAATAAGGGCATTGTTCTTAATTATTGTTTATTATTAAAATTCACAAGACTATTGGAAAATTAAGAGCGATTTTTGAAAGTCCGTTTTTTTAAACAAAATGTATATGTTTAGGATGCCTCAGGCATATGGGCGTTCACAACTGTTCACTTGTTACACTTCTCTTCAATTAAACTCAAGGAAATTATATTAATTAGTACAATATAAGTTGCTAAAAGACAACAGAATTTCATGGAATATTAGAACCTTTGATAATATCGTATTAATTAATTGCTTTATTCATTTTTAAAGAAGAAGAAAAATAGTTTTGAAAAAAAACAATTAATTTATTAAAACAAACATTTCGTTTTTGCAATATTTTATTCAAGTATCTGCGGTTATTTGTTTTTATTTCTGGGCATAATTATTTATTATTTGTCGCTTCTTATCTCCAAAATAAGTTCGTTAGATAATGCTGTATTTACTTGTTAATTATTTCCACTATTCTTATCGCTTACATATATATATATATATATTTTTTTTTTTTTTTTTTAGTATTGAAAAACAGCTAGTTTATTTTATATATTATTGCATATTTTCAGCTAAAAATGAATGAGTTAGATACGTTGAGACAAGAAGCAGAATCACTGAAAAATGCCATTCGTGTGAGTAAATAGTAATTAGTAGTTTAAAAGTGCTATTTGTTTTTAATTCATTATATTTAGTGTTAACAATATTGTTACATCTGAACATTGCCGTGCGTAATACAAGCAATGGTATCTCTAGGCGTTCTAATGTAGTTCAAGCTTTGCTTTTGTTTTTATTAATAACTATTATATTATTATGGAAATTATATTTTTCGTTCGGTTGTTTTTATTGAGTGTTAACATAAGTAGCTGAACGCTGTGTTATTAAACAACATTGTTCACTCCAGGATGCGCGGAAAGCGGCATGCGACACAAGCCTTGTGCAGGCAACTAGTAATTTGGAGCCGATCGGGCGTATTCAAATGCGGACACGACGAACCTTGCGCGGTCACTTAGCTAAAATTTATGCCATGCACTGGGGTAATGATTCTAGGAATTTAGTTTCGGCATCCCAGGACGGTAAACTGATAGTTTGGGATTCACACACCACAAATAAAGTGAGTACATTGGATATGTTAGATGTCAATTGGGCATGCACTAATTACTTTAATCGGTGATTACCCTCAAATAGGTTCATGCAATTCCACTGCGGTCATCGTGGGTGATGACATGCGCGTACGCTCCATCAGGTAGTTATGTAGCTTGCGGAGGCCTGGATAATATTTGTTCAATATACAGTCTTAAAACTAGAGAGGGTAATGTACGTGTATCACGTGAATTGCCCGGACACACAGGATACTTGTCGTGCTGTCGATTTTTGGATGACAATCAGGTAAAAAAAAAACAATAATATGAAAATTAAAAGTAATACCGTAACATTTCGGTATTGTAGATAGTAACTAGTTCAGGTGATATGTCCTGTGGCTTATGGGACATTGAAACTGGACAACAGGTGACTTCATTTATGGGCCATACCGGTGATGTTATGGCTTTGTCCTTAGCCCCACAGTGTAGAACCTTCGTTTCTGGTGCTTGTGATGCATCAGCGAAGCTTTGGGACATTCGTGAGGGTGTTTGCAAACAAACCTTTCCAGGACACGAGAGTGACATCAATGCTGTTACTGTAAGTATCTGATAATATTCGCATCTCTTGGGTCACTAAAATTCAATTCTAATTTTGCGATAGTTCTTTCCAAATGGTCAAGCGTTTGCAACTGGATCAGATGATGCTACTTGCCGATTGTTTGATATCCGTGCTGACCAGGAATTGGCCATGTATTCACATGATAACATTATTTGCGGTATTACATCTGTGGCATTTTCGAAGAGCGGTCGTCTCCTTCTTGCTGGCTACGATGACTTCAATTGCAACGTTTGGGACACAATGAAAGCTGAGCGTGCTGGTAAATAGAAATTATAATTGATGAATTGATCTTAGGTGTCTAATAATTTATTGTTATTCTCTTTAACATTGCGAATTTGTTTCTAATGTGTTCGATATTTCTTCAGGTATCCTTGCTGGGCACGATAATCGAGTGTCATGCTTAGGTGTTACAGAAAATGGAATGGCTGTAGCGACAGGTTCGTGGGATTCGTTCTTACGTGTGTGGAATTAAAACACCAAACGACAAAGTGAAATAAATAATTTAAAATAAATGCAAATAAATTAATAAAATAAACCAAAAAAAGAGATAACAGCTTAACAAAATCGCAACATTTTATTTATATAAAATAAAACAAAAAAAGTTAGGACAATGTTTAAGAAATGAAATAATGAAAATACCAAAAAACCAAAAGTGAAATAAAATAAGTTCTTTTTGATAAACTCATTTACAAATGAAAAAAAAAAATGAATAAAGGAAAGTTTATTGGTAAATTAACTATGGATAAAATAAATTTAAGTTCAATAGGGTGCCACACACACACGTATATAATAAATATACGCTTATCACATGAATAACATAGAAAACATAAGAAAACAAAATAAAAGTGTAAAAAGCGAGTAGATATAAAATTAAGAACAAATTTGTTTTTGAAAGCATCATTAAAAACAAATCAAGGGAAATAATATTATGTGCAAAGTAACTATATTACGGATCCCTTCAAACGCGTGAATTGTTCAAATATCGCTAAAGAATACCCAAAAATGAGAAAGAATGATAAATTATTAGATATGAATTAAGATAAAAAAAAACGAAAAGAATTAGTGCACAATTCCTCATATCGTCTGTTTATTTTTCTTTATCTCTAATTTACTTCTATACGAAAATTTGTTTATAAAATCCACGCACATATTCTATTAAACCCGCACAGTACAATTAAATAATCTTAGTCGCTTTCAATAATTTTATTATAACATTTTTGTCTACTTAAATACTGCAGAATGTTATTTTACGGATTGTTTACAAACATATTTTCTTACTTAAGTAAAATGATTAATTCAAAGTTAGATGAAACAAACTTAAAATGGATATTAATTTATAAAGAGGGACGTAACCAGGGAGGGCTTAGGGGGCTGTAGCCCGCCCTCCAAATGAAAATCCTGCTTACGGGGTTATCTTCCACCCGCTTCTACTATTCTTCTTCTGCCCTGCTATTATTTTTCTTCTACCAAGCACGTAGCCAGGGGGAGGCTTAGGGCTCTGTAGATCCCGCAATGAAAATCCTGGCTACAGGCTTGATGTAAAAGTGAAATATTTCAGTGAAAACAAGATGAATGTAATTAATGTGTTCCTGAATTCTGTAATTGTAGATACGAATATATAATATATTTTCTTATTTACTTAAATCGAAATTCCGGAAACTTACACAATTTAAATGAGAATAGTTTTCGGAATAGAATTAATTGACGACGCTTTGTTAGTCGAAGTGGAATTTATCGATGAAATTTTAGTTTACAATATTCGAATGTCCAAATTAACGAAAATTCTCAATATATATTTAGCAATTTTCGTGAATACCCAGACGTAGGAGTCGTGTCCTTAGACCCAAATCTTTGATTCTCGCAATCACAAAAATCAGTAACTTAAGTTATTGCACAAATTCTATACTGTACTAACAAATCAGGAACACTATTTACCGAGATGCATTTCATTCGTTGAAGTCATTCTCGTCGACTGTATATAATTGTAGGAAGAGGAATGTAGGAATCTAGTTGGAAAGTTTTTTCAAGCAATTTCACAAATACCAAAGATAGATATTTTAAGTCTTAACATTTATTTTTATTATTGTAATGATATTGTTTTGAAATTTTAGAAATGAAGTGCGAAACAAATGATATAGCCGCACTCATGTATTTCGTTCTCAAAGTGATTTCTTTTAATGATTTAACTGATAACATCAATTTCTATAAAATCCATATTATTTTCCGTTTGTTTTCAGCGTTATTTCGTATTAATTCAACTAGATGTACATTCCTCTCTGTATTAGATTTTTTCATAAACTCTTTGATCTCTAGCAGAAAGAGATACTATTGAACTGAATTAAAAAAAAAAAATATTTATAATACATTAGAATATGCATAAAACAAGCTTTTGGTTATATAATTAAATAAAAATTGAAATCGTAAGTGAGATGAATTGAATGATCTGAAAACTGCTTGAAACTTTGCAATGTAAATGAATAGCGAAAAATTTTGAATTGACTGTTTCAGTGAAAAATATTGCTTAATTTTCCACATATTGTAGACGTAAATAGTTCAACAATTTCTTATTCAGATAAACACACGAAAATCTGTCATTCATTTTAAATATACAGTGAATTTTATATTGCTTTTGAAATACTTTTATAAAATGAATATAAAGAAATTTTAGTAAAATGTACAAAAATCACAAAACGATAAAAAAATGAAATGCTTCAAATAATGAATACAAAATGCTTTGTTTTGGAAAAATAAAACTATCACAAATCTTGTCTGCAACAAATTCACGGGCACACTAAACAATTCCAACTATTATATTAAATGCTTACAATATAGGATTTTTTTTTTATTACAACGTTCTTTTCTATTTTTTATTTAATAAAAATAGTTTTTCGAGTTTTTGCTCACAATTCCAAGTGCTTATGATAATTTTTAGTTGATCATTATTTTTCTAATTAATATTTTTAAATTTCTTTTGAAGTTTGTTAAATGAGAAATGATTTTGTTAATTAAAAAAAAAAAAAAATAAACTTTCTTCAGTAATTAAAAGAAGAAAATAAAAAGAAGTAAACATTTAATTCATTATATCTATTCGTTTATGAATGATTATTTTTATATTAATTTTAATATTATTATTGTTCTGCTCTTCGCTTCTTCACTAATTTATTTGTACAAAAAGTGTCATAAGTTATGGCTATTTGTGTATATTTGTGTTTTTATGTTTTAAAAATTTATAATTTTTGTCAAAATTGATTTTGAAAACCAAAAACAATAATGCGAAATGATTTCTTTTTAGAATAAATTAATAAAAAGTTACGTAAAGTTTTCGAAGATAATTTTTTGTTTTCTTTCAAATTAACCTTAATTATAGGAAATTCTTAAGCCACGGTTACACCTAGGTGAACACTTGCGAACCCAACGTTCACTGATGTTTGCAGTGGTTCACGGGTGGAGTCACATTAGAGCAAACACATACGAATCGCCTCGATTAAAACGTCGTCGATCGCTGTTGCTCCGCAGTACTAAAATAAACATGGATATGTACAGTGAGGAAAAGGACAATGCATTACTCTCTCATTGCGATAAAATAACAAATAGGAAATTAATAACACAACACTACACGCAGTATAGCACAAACTAAACTAAGCCCACTGAGCACTCGGGCTGCCGTTCGCGAGCACTGATCTTGAATGAACACGAATTTCCTTTGACGATTCGCTCCAAAACAGGCAACAGATGGAGCTCTTCCGAACGCGAGAGGCGCCTACGAAGCACTAAACAAGGAGGCCGGGGGGCGCGTTCGCAAGTGTTCGCCTTGGTGTTACCGTGGCCTTACGACCATTATTAAAGAATAGTTTGGATATAATAAGATAATTAACAATTTACTTTCAACACTTATAAATTTCTGAAAACTAGTAATAAGAGATTCCTGAATCATTCACTATTTGTTTATTACCCACCGTCGTGAATTTCTTTACATATTTAAACACTTCAGCTCCCTTTTCTTAAATTAACGTACAGAAAACAATAAGCTTTATTTAAATAGTTTATAATTGTTTCCAAGATGATTTCGCTTTGACTGAAGTATATTTAAATAATATATAAGTATTTATATAAGAATCAGCAATATTCGAACTCCTATTTTTCTAGTCGCTGTTTAATTTAATCAAATTTTCGCCTTGTTTAAATTTTTCTAGACAGACCTATTAGTAATCGAAACCAAAGTGCAAGGGATGCATTTATATTTTAGAAGTTGTCGAGCGTGAAAAAACAATTAATACCGTTAGGAGAACAAAATGTTTTTAAGATTCTGAACATACTAGATATTTTAAAACATTTATCAAAAAACGTTTCATTCAACATTTTTCACTGCTTGTTTTTATACAAACTTTCTTGTTTGGATATTTTCCTTTAAAGCATTTGTTTCAGTTTTGCCAATGTTGCTATTCTATGAAGAAAAGAAAAGCGTTATCAGATAAACATTTTTTAACACAGGCTGTGCTTTCAGAATTTTATGCGTGCCTGTTAAACTCTTGATTATATAAATAAAAAGGCGTATATAAAATTCGTGTTCAATTGATATAATTATTTCTTAATCATATTGTGCCCACACAATAAAACTAATAAGTAATTATATAAACAAAATAAAAAAACAGCCAAACAAAATATATTGTAAAAAAATAACTTCGGATGTGCAATGTTTTTCTTTAATTGCAAATTAAAACAATTCAAATAACACCTGTGTTATATATTTATATATATATTCTAGAAAAATGCAATGTTGTAAGAATTTTGAACATTACAAAAGAATTATTTATTTTCTGCCACTTAAAATATTTAATACTTTATTCTGATGTATTTTTGTTAAACATGATTATTGTTTGTTCAAAATTTTCGGAAATTTTGAATCGATGGGTTACAATCATTTTTATTTAACATAAAGGATTGTTTTGAAAACAGAAACAAACTTTAATTTCTTTTGAATGAATCCTTTAGAGACTGTGAACTATTTGATTTATTAATATTTGATGATCTTGTATGGATTTCAAATATGTTTTTTCGAAAGTGCTTTTTTAACACTATGCACTAAAATTAGGATAAAAAACAAAGAAATCTTCTAACTAAAGGGGCACAAGTGGAGTTAAGATTTTTGCTAAAGAAATTTTTAGTAATTTTATACATTTGTACGTTTATATTACTTTGCATCTAGTTATATGTTTATCTAGTTAAATATCCTCAAAACAATTACTTCATGCGTAGTAATATTTTGACGAGATTTTCTATGATAGCTAATATAATTACCTTTACATTCCGGCGTGGCGTATTCACAAGCATGATCGCATTTATTGATGTAGTACATCAAAAAAATCAATATAATAATATTAAATTTCATGAATTAGAATCTTCACCCTTGCCACCCAGCAACCACCCTTGAATAATGTATGTGAGAAGTTTACTTGAAAATTCGTGGTACATATCTTAAGCGCCAAACTTTGCGTACTTACATACATTAAGGATATTTAATAGATCTTTGAGAAAATATATTTCTCACGTCTTCTAATGCTTCTTTCTTTCTTTCTATATATATATATATATATATATATAGAAACAATATTCTAAAGAAAAATCAACCCATATGCAATAATAAAGATCCAAATTAAACTCTTGCAGTTTGACTACACAAAAAAAGGTATGCGAAACTCTTTCATTAAGATGAAGAACGTTTTCCTTACATTACATATAACTAGATGCAACTCTCTAGGAATTAGAAATAAAAGAATTTATATCAATAAGTCTATAGAAGATTATTGAAACAATAACAAAAACACATACATATACACTTTAGTATAGCTTGAAAAATTCAAATAAATTTCACTCAAAATTCATAGTTCGGAATGAAAAAATGACAACATTAAGCTCTAAATTGTTATTTCCAATACACAAATAATAATTTATCTTTTTGTTGCTAGAGTGTTATTTGAATTTTTCGAAAAAAAAGTAATGTTCATTCATAAATAACAGTCAAATGAAAAGTTTCAGTAAACCGATCACGAAATCCCTAGAGTGATTGTTTTAGAAGAAATCTTTTCGTAATTACTTACATTTGTTCCACCATAATTATTTTAAGAATGTTTTTCGTTTAACAAAAAAAGTCAGAATAAATTATTAATTATAACTATTAAAATTTAAACAAATAACATAGGCGTAAGGATCTAAAATACAATCTGTAAATAAATTAAGAGCCGTTATTGCATAAACATTTCCTAATTCCTGTGCAAAAAACATTGGCAAAGTTTTGCTTTTTGTTACTACATTTTTAAACTGTCTCAGGGCTCAACATTTACATTAAACCAAAAATGTATGAGGCAGAAAATATTAATATTTGCTTGGGATAAACTATACATTTTTTTGAGGAATCTCCTTAAAATGTGTGAACGATAAATATTAATGCAAAAGTATTGAAGCAAGTGTGTTTTATAACATTCAATTTATTGTTCATGAAAATGTACTCGTGTACAGAGTCCTTAGATCATATCAAATTTCCACAAAATCACACGATAATTTATATTGTCACAAGCATTGTTCAACTTCGCTCTTAATTTGTTTACGAAACAATTATATGAAATGTGAAAATTTGCGAAAAAAAACTAACAAAGGTATTTCATATAAACGAAATTAGTTCTTTTATATTTCTAACATCAAATTCATTATATAAAAACAAAAAACAAAAATCATTGAGATTTCATCATAAATTAAGAACAAAAGAAATAAATGATACATTATATACTGTAATAAAAATACAAACCCTAAACAAAATCTTTCTACTCAAATAAACCATTCTAGAATTTACTTACAAGACAATGTAATTTTTAAGCACAATTTTGTTATTTATAAAAATGAAAACAAAAGGATCACATGAATTTTTTACTCTCAATTTTTTGACCTATCTGAATACAATACACATAAAAAATATTAAATACAATGAATCCAAAACTCTAAATCTGATCTATACAAATGAAAAATAAATATTTATCTGAAACGAGTTAAAGGAACATAAAAATAAAATTATTATAAAACAATATATAAAAAAATAAATAAATAAAATGAAATGTCAAACAAAATTATAACACACAAAATAAATAATAAAAATGCATACCTAAGATAAATGTAATGAAATAATAAAATGATACCAGAATAAATATGTACTTGTGTAGCTGAATGTGTTTCAAATTTTCTTAAGGACATTCTGCATCCTTCCTGCATCCTGATATAACAATTCCAGTCCATTCATTCGAGAGGATTTCAAGTAAATGGAATTCATATTTTAGGTATCTTCCTTAGCGGACAGTCTGTCTAATAATAATACAGGACACTCGTTGTGATCAACTTCCTAAATTTTTCTCTTTTTACACTTTCGAAAAACCCTATACTCTCTCTCTCTCTCCCCCCCCCCCCCCCCCCCCCCCCCAAAGGATGGGACGAATGAAACAATCGATGATTAATACTGAACCGCTTGACCATCGTACCGAAACCATCGATAGACGATCTCCCGGACTCCAGTCTTTCCATACAAACCTGCAAGATGGAGATTGTTTCAATCATTAAAATATTTTAACAAGTTCTTGTAACATTTAACCATTCCTTATTCATTTTTAACAATTCACTTACACACATAAAAGGAAAAACCAAACGAATTACAGTTTAATTTGTTTATCAGCAACCCCTTTAAAGCCATTGAACAAAATTGTTTGCCGTAAACCAAGGGTAAAATAAAAATAGTAACTCTTAAAGTTATTGCAATGAAAATAAAACGCCATAATTTCATTCGAATTTTTAATAATACAATCATTTTGGTATCTTGTTTCTTTCTTCATTTTTTATAAGAAAAGGAAAAATGTACATCGTTTTGCGAGGTATGTATTGAAAATGCGGCATACACAAAAGAGAGATACATGAAAAAGAAACTATTGTGTAATCGAGTTAACAAAATTAAGTACATTAATTTTTTGTGTTTGTTTTTTATTCATACAATCTGAATTTAAAACCAAAACATATAAAATCCTATATTCAAAATATCTATGGCACAAGGTTAACATGCTGGTGTGACTTTCAATGAAAATAGAAAACATAACCGGACTATTCCAAATACTTTACAAAACTATCATATTTTTTCCTTCGTGTACAACAATATCTACGAGTGAATATTTATTATGCAGATTCATGTTTTACGACTCCCATCATTTCTGGGACAGTAACTCCGTTTCGTAATGATTAATTTGTTTTTTTCTTCACTTAGTTACTTGTTTTTTTAATTGATAATTGAAATCTGAATCTCACCTAGCACAACATATTTGTATATATATATATATACTGTATATATATGTTTCTTTACTTCGCATATCTTCTATGCATATATATTTATAAAACTAATTTTCTTATTTTTTATATTTAGATGAATATTGATTATTTGTAAATGTTGTTTCTTTTACAATTGTTTTGCATTTGTCCCTTGACTGCTATATGCATTCGTAGGTTTTCGTATTAATTTATTTTAAATTTCGTTTGTTTCTTACGTGAGATTTTATTTTATTTTTTACAAAAAGGTACAAAGGTTTACTGTTAGTTTATTTTGCGTTTTTTTGTTCATTTAATGTGAAAAATATTAGGTATACACAATGCACATACATCGATTGTGTACAATGCATTTTTTAATTTTGTTTTGATATTTTGTTTTCCGGTTATTAGAAAACATTCTATTTTTATTTACATTATATATAATAGATTCTTCGTAAATGTCCCTATTGCAAAAACAAAAACAAAATTAAAAATGTATTTACGAGTAAATTATACTAAAAACAAATGCATTATTAATACTATTAACTATATGACTTGGAAAAAAAAAAAAAACAAAACAAAAAAATAATTATATTTGCAAACGCAAATGTTTCTAAAATCTCTAGAATAATTAAAATCTAACTTATTTTACTGATTATACCAAGAAATTCGAAGTTTTCTTTTAAAAGTACAGTATGTACAAATTTTTATTAAATATTCGCGTTCAATATTTTTAATTTTTAAATTAGAGCAATATTCAATGATTTATGTTTAATTTTCAAACGATAGAAATCACTATTTAGTGTTCTTTGGATTGTTTCTATAAAGAGAAATGTTGTGCCCTTTCCCGACACTGAGCAATAAAAACTAAATAAGAATAATAATATGCAAAATATAATTAGTGTACAATTCTTTGATGGTTTGAAGGAAAAATTCATCATTTCTTTTTTATTTCATTACATTGGTTTGGGTAGTTTTGTAAATAAAAAGTTGAGCGAAAATAAAACGTATTTTGTAAGAAACTTATGTTAATATTTAAAATTTGATGACATTTTTTAATTACAATTTAGTTACACCTTTGAGAATCAATTAAAGCGCATCAATGCTGCGCTCTGAAGTCACTTCGGTAGTCATGATAATTCTTACAAATGCTAAATATTTTTTATAATCTAATCATTTTGCAGGACCCGCTCTAATACAGTTGCTGTTATAATTCAAACTAATTTCAATTATGATTTTTCTAAAAATTTCAATAATTTTTACTGCGCTTGCTGTTAATAAATAATAAATAGTTTTAAATATAAAAAGAAGAGCGCGTATTGTTCTATTTTAAAAACTGTATGTAATAAATAATCATTGCAATGTTTAATATTTCGAATTTATTTAAAATTTCCAAGTATTCTATTTTGAAAATTAAAGCGGATTTTCTGCATAGATCCTAATTGCTACTTTCCTAATGCTAGTTTTCACATTACTCATTGCTTGCAAATTCATTTTGGATAAAATTTATTGTTTTGCGATTGCAAAAAAGGCGGAGTGCGCACACCAGTTAATTACTGTTCTAAAGTTATTGTCCTGCCATGACACCACATGATTATTGATTAAACACAAAATGTATTTGTAATGAATTAAATGCTGCTGTTGGTGGAATATACACAGAAATAAATTAGAATTCGTTAAATGACAATTATGAAATTTTTGTTAAATTATGAAACATGTATTTTATCCACAATGAAATTATTTACCATTTAAACTGGAATGATCTTTAAACAAGGCATTGAGTAAAATAAATAATTAAATATTTTTAAAAACTCAGTAAAAATGCAAATATATAAATCTCCTTAGAGTATTCAATATTTGCATGCAATGACAAATTGTCGAAATATTTTTAATCAATATTAATATAATACCGTTCGAAATTTTTTTTTTTTATTTTTTTTTATATATATCACTTTCTGTTTATTTATTAAAACTAAACATTTTTTAAAATATAAAGGAAAATCACCTTTAAATAGCTGAGATTTTTTAATAATTGCAACAAATTTTGAAATTAAATATCCCAGTAGAATAAATTATTCATGATAAAATATTAAAAATGAAATTTCGTATAAAATAATCGAATTTTCATCAATTAATAAAAGCTTATTTCTAAAATTTATACAATTAAAACGGATTTCCGTTGTCATTTTGTTTTGTGATCGTTAGACACAACTAATAAAATATACAATAAAAATCGTCATTCATACGCAAAAATTGTAACAACGGATATTAATAATTGCAAAAATAGTTATTACTCAACTGAGATTCGTTGATTTTCTATTATCATAAGTGACGATGTCAACGTATACAAATTACATATAAAAAAAATTTGGATCAAATAATACATAATGCTAAAAAAATACTGTTAATTATTTTGATAGTAAAATAAAGTTATTTATAATTACTTAAAATATAATTTACGGTACAGACTTATATTTACAATTTCTTTTCAAAAAATTATATTTTGATAAAATTTAAATGCAATGATGATAATAAAATCGTGAGTAAGTCTTACAGAAATAACTAAATGTAGCACAAATTGTTCACTTTGAAAAAAATATGATTCTTTTTCGATAAATGAAAATTAATTTTATCACGACAAACAATTCAGGTACAAACTATAATTTATTCTTTGCGCAATCTTTATCATTATTATTTTTTGTTTTTGTCTTTTTTAATTCAATTCAACACTTATGTTTCCTATTTATGTACAAAAGAAAATGAACAAACAAAAACAAAACCTGAAAGCAGCAAAACAATCAATCACATTTATGATGCCAGGAGAAAAAGAGGTACGGAAACTATGCAACATCTATGAATACTGTTTTAATATTATAAAGAATACAAGACTAAACGCCTAATATTTGGTTCAGATCTTTTCGCTTCTAATTTAAAACTGTCTTTGGTATAAAATCAATGCAAATAATAAAATAAAAATAATGTAAGTGTAAAATTGATTGTTTTGCTCAACAAAAATTACATATTTATAAAAAAAGGTAAATGAAAGAAAAACAAACATCGAATGAATAAAAATATGATAGAGATCAATTAAGAAACAAATATATATGATATTATTTAAAAACAAAATTGTACTTCGGCTTCAGTACTTTTTGTGTACTTCTTAGTACACATTACTCGTGAGTATTATTTTGATCCGATGTTATTTTTTGTTTTTTGTCTTGTTTCAAATGTGCACGAATTTGACGTGAAATCAAATGCTACAATAAAATTTCGTGAAAAGAAATATTAACAAAATTTAAAAGTATACTGCTGAAAGACATCATTTAAAACTAGAGTAATTTTGGTTTAATATCTGGTAATTTATAGTTGGCAAAATGAAACGGTGGTTCCGATGGACTTGCGGATCTATTATCCATACTTGAGTTATTATGAAATTCGGATCCAATTATGGAAACGCCAGCCGCTCTGCCACGCTTCCTTCGTGGCAATATCCCTTTCCTTGCCATGAAAAATCTGCCATTTTGTTGAATTTTTCAAATGAAATTCAGTTATTGTAATATTATTAGAATTATTTACCTGATAGTGGATATTGGTATATTGAACATGTCGCTCACTGTCTGAAAGGTCTGACCTTTTGAGACGCATTCAGCTGCCTGTCTCAAAATAGCTTCAGACCTTCGTACTCGCCTGCTAGGAACATTATCCATATTTATCTGTAGACCACCATCGTACTGGCAAATAACATTGGCCAGAGCAAAATCTGTAATAACAAGAACAATCGTTTAATTTACAATGTCTGACAACAAATATATATTATTTTGAAGTGATTTATATTGTTTCCAATGTCTTCCAATAGCGTTAGATTGCAATTTATCGGTTACGAAATTGAATTATATGAACAATTACATGTTAGTTTTTGTTTTGAACACAAATATGTTTTGGTGTGAAGCTTCCGAGGATCTAAAAATCAATGAACACGTGAAAAGATAACAAACACTTTTGGGTTATGTTCAATGAAAACTACAAACTGACACCGATACATATATATTTATTCAAATATTAGATTCTCACAAAGCTATATGTATTGAATCTGATTGATATCATAAAATATTTATATATTTATTTTTTTCTCTAGAATTCTACTTTGTAAATTCATTCCTTAAAATATAATCTTTGGATAAAAAAAAAATTATTTTTTTAAGAAAACAAAACAAAACACTGGTGTAAAAAAGCACATTGCATTCATAATTAAATTCCAGTATATTAAATAAATCAATAACAAAACAAACAAGCTTATTAAGTTAATATCATTAAATTATAATTAAAAATGACTAAGCATTCATGGACTAGTATTATGTTGGGACTAAGAATAAATTAATTGCCGTTAAAAACAATATATAACAACTTATATTAAAATTCACCGGATTTTCACTGGGGTCTGTTACGCATATAGAATACTTTGCTTAATAAACAATTTTTAACGAAATTATTCACAGTGGTTTTCCTAATGACACCTAGATTTGGTAGTTTGTAATTTAAAACTTAAATATTCTCCCTAAATAATATTTTTTGGCTTCCAAGAATTTTATGATTAGTTAATTTTAACATTCTGTTGTCGTTTTTATACATTTCTTAACGAGCGTTGTTTCAGTGTTATAACTGCGCTGCTCGCTCTAGTACATCTAGGGTATGTCACAACGGCCCTAAGCCAATTACTGTATATTAGTTTTGAGCGAACGTTTGCAACGTCATGAAATAACGGTGACAGCAAAAGAGTACAAAAAAATTGTAAAATTGTAAGGTGTAGTTCGAAGAAGAGCAAAATCGGACAACATCTTTTCAACGTTTCTTCTGTGTTAAAACTGTGACGCTGCACATCTAGGGTATTTCATTATTGGCCTAAACCAATTATACTTTCCGTACTAGTTTAAAATTCTATTACTAACATGTAATCTGATTGAAATATTACATTTATTTCAGTTATGTTATGTAAATTAAGTTTCACTGAAATGATTTAAAAATTAAACGCAAAAAAAGAATGAAATGTAACATGAGAAGTTCTTCCTACGACTAGATAAGTACATTAAGATTGTTTTAAGTTTGAATATAACATCCACATTTTGTATTGATTCAGTGTATTTTTAATACATTTATAAAACATTTAGTTCACATTTAGGCTTTGCAACGAATTTCAAAATGTTATTCGTTTCAATTCATAGCTTTTTAGTTCTGATCTTAAAGATAGCTCATTATTTTAGGCAATTCTTTTTAGATGAAAGATATCTTAAGAATATTATTAATAATTTATATTTTAATTAATATTTACAATTTATATTTCATTCATTTTACAGAATTTTTACACTTTGAGAGTTCAATCTTCTACAATATTTGAAATAACATAATTTACATTAATTAGTGGGATTATTTTGGATTGTTGCTAATTTACTTTAGTACTAGAGAATTGTTATTGTTCTAATCCGGTTTAATATTATTTTCATCATGATTCAGAAACATTTTAATTGAACAACCAGTTTAATAATCACAACAATCTGTTTGCAATCAACAAGGAATGAAAATTTGTAATAATTAATCTGTATAGAAAGTTTATCAATGATTCAATGAGATATTGGTGCTGATGTGCAAGATACATATATACAATACATATATATATAGACATCTAATTCTAAACAGTGTAGTTTTCCAATTTTAGTTCCATTTGTTTTAAGCGCTTCTTCTCGGCCGCCTGCTTCAATTGTCGTGGCATGGGAAACGCTGATTTGATATGCCAACGCTTCATCCAGTTTCTTAATGTTTTTCTCGGCACCTTGTGAAGTTGTGATGCCCTTATGTGATTGAATACATAACAGAAGAAATTCATTAAACATTTTTTTCATATGATAGGATACACACTAAGAGACAAAACTATAAATAAATTATAAATAAAAAGTACACACAATGAAACTACGGAAGACACCGACATTCAAATTCACAACTATCCATTTTGCAATCGACTTGAAATTCATAGAAATGATAATAATTTTAGTTTTATTAGCAGTTTTTTAAAATGAAAATAGAAACCTAAAACCGAATATTGCTTCTCTCTTGTAGCCATGAAAACATCAACATGAGTATCAATGCATTAAGTATTGGCACGATGTAAAATAAAAGTAAATAATAATAATAATAAAAGAAAAATGATATACATTTAAACATTTGTAAAGGTAGATGTTTTTGTTAGTTGTGAAAAACACGCGTGCATATGCGTTGAAAATTAATGAAACATCAAGAATATCATTTAAAAAAAAATTTGTCATATATAAAATACATAAAATTATTTTACATTGCTCTCCACAAATGTTACCATATTTATGGAAGTCAGCCAATATCCCTTCAGTTAGACATGAAGGAAAACCATTTGAGGCTTGTAGAAGTTGAGGCGTCTATTGAGGAGGTGGGTCGCGGGCTTATCGGTTGCTATATGAAAAAGAGATAACGCGCTGTTTTAGCCCTTGTATTGCTTCGTGTTATTCGTTTTATATCGATAGACAACTAAGACCATAACTCAAGCATTTAATAACATTATCACTTTGATGGGATTTCTGTTGTTTTCCCCATTAATTAACAAAAGAATTTTTGCTGCATTTCAAAAGAAACATTCGCGACATAATTTCGTCACATAATCAGTTTAAAAGAAAAATAACAATTTTGAAATGAAACTTTTTGTACGGTGTTTTTCACGGCGATGTAAAATTTCGAGAATGAAAATCAATAATAATAAAATACAGTAATGAAAATGAATAACGAAAAGGAAAATCAATAAAATCATGCCAATATTTTTGCGCAAGTAAATTATCGGTTTCAAATCATTCGAATTTCTTTCGAAATTGTCTCCATTTCGAAAAGATGTCTACACATTCTCAAACATGATATTCGAATTGAAATTTCAGAAATAATGTATTGTTATTTTTTAATTGTTTATTAGAAGACTTCTTACTTCTGGTTTGGTTTTAAAGATACTCGAATGTATTCAAAAATATCTTCAAAAACCACTTTAACATCTCCGAATTATTTTTTGTTATTTTTGTAAATTTCAAGTCAATTTGGATACTGAATAATTAAAACAAAAAAAAACGAAAAAACCAAAAAGTATGATGTGTAAGAATGAAATGACCTACCTGTAAATGCTCTCCCCCGCCTTTACGTCCATCAACGCCGCGTAAAGAGCTTCGGTGCTATAAGATCGTGGTTGGTTGCTGCGCGGATTCCGCAGAACTACAGCACTTGGCGATGGGCTAGGAGGATTAGCTGACCCTCCTAAAGAACCTTGCTGGATGTGCTGAATGGCGTTTGGGTCCAGCCGAGAGAACGTGACTCCACCGCCAATATTTCCAGCCTCTTCTGCGGTTTGATAGCAAAGATCTGGGGCAGAATCAGAAACTGTAATCTGACCAACGACTTCTTTGATTTTTCCCGAATTTCTGTTGTACGTAAGGAGCAGAGTGTTCTTGAGAAGATTTGGGCGGGCGCCGATTCGGGCAATTCCAGTTGTGCTCGAACAAGCAGAATTGTGCGCTATTTGTGTGTTGGCATTGTTGTAGTTGGCCAATGTTGGTATGAGAATAGTTGGCATATTGGAAGTTGGCATTTGTTGCTGATTAATGAGCAATGACCGATTAGCAGTTGGTCCTCCATAGTTTGAGCCAAGTGTTATATCGTCGAAATTGGGCATTTCATCATATCCGCCATCCTGGGCGTTTATAGTCTGTTCATTGGAATTATCCTCATCATATTCTTCGTCATCATCGTCATCGTCATTATGAAATGCATTTACATTGGGTGAACACACAATATTCTCGTAATTGGAGTTTGAATCCTGTTCTTCCTCAGTTATATCAGTTTCTGTCTTGATTGTGGCTGTCTCACCAATTTCGGGTGTATCATCGCAAATGGAACCAATGGACCTATTTGAATTATCGTCACTGCTGCCAGGACTACCGATAGAGCTGCTTCCACTGCTCGATCCACTGCCACTACTTACTAACTGTACTCCGCCGCTTCCAGTGATTCGTGAGTGATCATCAGTTTCAGTACCCACATTATGTACAGAACGGACACTAGCCGCACAAGTGATGGATCCTGATCGGATAAAATTATCTGCGCTCTTGTTCGAGACAACAAAGTCCCGAATCACTACATTATTTCCAGACATTGAAACAACTGATGTTGACGTGGAAGCCAAACTTCTCACTGCATGTATCATCGGACCTGCGACAATTTTCGCTGACTGTAATCCCGCCAAGCTGCCCTGACTGATAATGTCTGATTTCTTCACAAATATAGTCATCTGCTCCTTATTAAACTTCAAAGAAGGTGGCAACAATTGCATTTCCTCATCTGTAGGGTCCATAGTGTTCAGGGCATTCGCATTGGTATTTACAATATTCGAATAGTTTCCGTACAAATTCTCATTTGACTTTACGCGAATCTTTCCCAAATTGTTGTTAGTTGTTCTGCAGCAGTTGTTGTTGTTAGCCACAGACGAATCTGGGGATCTTGATGGAGACGATGATAATGTTGATGAACCAACTGATGCTGATGATGAGGCTATTGCAAGTCTCTTACTGGATTTTTCACTGGGTGATACATTCAACCGCTTTCTGGTCACCATACTAGATGTTGATGAAGTTGGAGTGGATTTCTTCTGCCGTTGATTTTTTCTATTGTCTTCGGAACCACTATCTTCGGAATCTTCATTGAAAATGTTTTCTTCTTCATAGTCATGATCGAGCAATGACGGTCGCAACATTAGAGTGGACTTTAAATTCTTATACATATTTCTCTTGTAATTTTCATTTTCTTGTCTGTATGCATCATCAATTTGTTCTTCTAAATTTTCTATTATATGTTGTTGAGTTTTGGTCGGGTGATGGAGGTGTTTTTCTGAAAAAGAGAACAGAAAATCTTTTCATTTTTCGACTTTTTCAGATTTTTTTTCTTTTTGCTTTTATTTTCTTCATAATATTTGCTTTTTCAACTTTAATTCAAAAATCTTTTCCTTTTTTTTCAAGTTAAAAACAAATAAAAAAATCTCTGTGCTCTTTTTTTCTTTTTATATTTTGTATAATTTTTTTAAAAATTATTTCTGGGATCAAATTAAAAATCAATTGAATAAAATTTTCATATTGATATATCGACAAATTCAAAGCGTCTTTTGTTTTTAAAAAATTAATCGTATATAATAATAAAAATAAATCATGAATATTGACAAATTATACAGCAAAAACACAAATTTCTAAAATATTTACTATATTTTAGAATGAAATGTTTCATTTTTTACGAATTTTAAAAAATAAATATATTTTAAAATGCCAAAAACGAAAACAAATGCAAATGTTAATAAAAATGATAATTAATGATAACGACAAGCAGAATGACATAAAAATGTAAATTAAAACGAAAAATCATTGTTGTGTTCTTAACAGTAATTTTATCATTTTAATTTAAGTTTCTGTTTCATTGTTTTTTTTTTTCGTTTTGTTTCTTTTTTTTACAAATCACCTACCTAAACTTAACAACAAATAATAAAAAATTCCCTCTTGCATTTTTAGCAATTGGAAGCAGTTCTCAACAAAAAAGAATTTTGTTTCATGTTTAGTATTATTATTATTTTTCGTTGTTGTTTCATCATTACTTTTGTTTCTTTTTTTTTTAAATAATTTTGTACATTCACTACACTCGACCGCATACACTTCTTAATTTAGTATAAATATTTAACGCACATTTTAACACTTTTTACACTTTTCAATAAAAAATTCAATAATACATATTTACAATTCAGTTTACCTCTCATTTTAGTTTACCAAAAAAAAGAAAATGATAATTTCGGAAATAATAAAATGTTTCTAGGCAAATGCTACAAATGCCTCGAACATACACATTCATGTGCACGGTTAAATCAGTTTATTTATGCAGCAATGTTACTGTTTTGTGTATTAAAATATGTTTACACCAATGAAATGTGTACGCAACAACACACAAAAAGTATTAAGAGCAGAAATAAACATAAATAAGTACATAAATCATAAATAAAACAAGTAAATTAGAATAAAAGCATTCTAGAGAATAATACAAATTTAAGCAGTTAATACCCAACGATTATATTTTATTTATGAAATGGGATTGGAAACCTTGCAAAGTGCCCTAAGTGTGCATCTAGTGATACCAAGCGCCCAAGTAAAGCGAAATATGGTAACTGGACGTGCTTTTGTGAAGAAATTTGCTTTTTGATATTTTATTTCATATCTACTAGTTTAAAAAAGAATATCATGATATCAAACTCCCAAAATCCTCTTTTTTTTTCTTTTTTTTTGAATAACCACCGTCTAACAAATATTTGGTTGATACTAAAAACAAAAACATAAAATACTGCAGAAGATCAGTGCGAATCGTTTGAATTTGCCTAAAAATGTTTATGATTTGATTGCAGTGTTACAATCCACATCAAGACTAAGAACTAGGTTTGCATCAACTTTATATCTCATGCACGGTGGTAGTATTCCAGTGAACATTTGGAAACAACGTTTACTTGTTGCTCTAACAGGATAATTCCACATCAAAGACAGAGGATAGTGTTCAAAAAAACTGAGATACTTGCTTTTTTTTAAAATGCATCCCGACAACGCTTGGACAAATAGTTCATTGAAAAAAGTTGGTACTTACCCGTCGATTGTTTGCTTGATCCATCCAAATATTCAGACTCTTCTAAAAACAAGAAAAAAATCAATGTATAAATATAAAATCACACAAAACAAAACAATTTGTTCATACCTCTCTCACCCTTGGCGGACATACCAATTGTTTCCTCGTCAGTGTACTCTTCCATCATTTCATCGACTGGCTCCACTTTTGGGGCCACTGAATTGTTTGGTGTAGAAGTAGCAAATTTTGATGGTTGTCCAGCTGCTTTGATTACTTGTGATGTGTTCGGCTCATAGACAGGAGGTGAACGCTTAATACTGTTGTTTTGTGCGCTCGCTGTTCCTGAATTTTGAATGTTTGGACTAGTGCAAGTTTCCCGCGGCGAGTTGGGCTCATTTGGTGAGGGTTTTGGCAAAGTTTGGACATTATTCACATTGTTCCCATTATTGGCAGACACCGAAGCAAGTGTTGACACAGTTGATGTTGTTGTTGTCGAACATGGGGGTGAAGCTGATGTCACTGTGGCTGTAATTAAATGCGGCTGCACTGAAACTGTTGATGGTACCGTATATTCTTTAGTTCGGACAATTGAGTTTAAATTTAGAGCAGCATCTGATCCACACAAACCCCGAATTTGTAAAACTTCGGCACATTTGAGGAGATCTGGCAGGCCAGCTTGTGAAACATTTACTTCACCCTTATACATGAAATCAACGAGAGCTTGTATCTCCCATAATTTGATATCATGCGGCATAATTATGATTGGGTGCTTGCATGGATTTTCGCTCAGTAAACTCTCGAAGTAAGCGGAACAAGCTGCCAATACCAATCGATGGCAATGCAATTGATGCCCCTCACATGCCAGAGTTACATCCACAAATCGCTGACCAGCCAATAGCTAAAAAGTACAATTATTGATTTGCATTAAAAAATTACAAATAAATACACTATTTTGTTCTTACCTGTGGGAACGCAGCCCCCAAGCTCCCCAGATGGCTATTCCACCGTACGCAGAACTGCTGCTGCGAAGGCGGTGTTTGCGCCATTTCGGTCTCCAGTTTGCCTTATATTTTCAATAAGGTTGATAATTTGCAAAATATGTTTTCCAGCAGAATTACAATGAAGAAAATTAAGTAAAAGAAACTAGTTAACCCCCTCGGGGGTGCATTCACTGGTACCAATATATATATTCACACAGTACTTTGCCTTGCTTTTGTTGCTTTTAATGATGTTTTTTACTTCAATTTTTTAATCAAGGATTATTTAATTAGGGAGAATTATAATCAAAATGTACTTCAAACATTTTCTTCAATTTAAACATTCAATTATTTTGATTCCAGGGGAAACATGATGCCTAAAAGAAAAGAAAATTTTGGTTAATTATGTGGAAGTAATCACTAATGATGATGATAAAAAAAACAAAAAAGAAGAAAAATAAAAAAAGTAAACATTAATAAAAAGTTCTGTTGAAATTTATTGCCGAAAAGATTTTGAAAATCTTATAATGTTAATAATAACTGGAAAGTGTCATTCATCAACAACATACTAAAAAACATTTATTCACATAAAATCGAGAAGAAAAACGATTGTAACTGCGATAAACAAATATAAATAATTGATTAAACATTATTTTGGTTTCACGTCGTAAAACTACTTTCGAATTGGCTTCTGTTGAAGAACTGCTCAAAAAACTGAACAATATTTTATATTTGAATTTTCCATTGTGAAAATGTTTGTCGATTCCCCAAACAATTGAATTGCAAATTGTTTTCGTTGAATAAAATGAAAAGAGACACTAAAAAAGAGTGAGATAGATTCCTCTAACAAATCAATAGGTTGTCAATGGCCTCGATGGACCCCCATCGTGGTTCCAAGAAAAAAAAAACCAGTCCCGGCAAGAGGATTTTGTTTTGCTACCACAAAAAAAAATCTAACATCTGAGGCTCAAATTATTAATAAAATTTAATAGAGAACTGCAGTTAAAGCACAGAAACACACTAGATTCGCTTAAGGTCCGAATTAGCAGATAATGTCACAGACATATATATACAAATTATTATAAAACTGCTAATTAAAAATTTATAGAAACATCACAATTGGTTAAACAAGAATTTCACAACATACTAGATCGATTGTACTCTGCCAAATACGAATTAAATTACCTTGCACTGTATTATTAAACAATTACACGAAATGTCATAACTAATCAATGTTAACAAATTAATGAAATTTAATATAAAACACTTTTCATGTGCAGCACAAATAAATTCATACCGAACGCCGCGACGCCATTTGTAATAATAAATTCTTATTCTCGTTCTTATTCTCACCTCCTAAAGTTAGCGTTTTTTCCCCTTGTTGTTAATGTGTTTAATGTTTATTGTTGTTGGCGGTGACGAACAATATTTTAGCAAATAACGAACAAATGCACTTTTACCACCCAAAACGTTTATGCATTTGTATAAAATTGTATTGCATGTGTTAGTGCATAAACAAAATTTTTTGGGTTTAAAAATAGGTATATGCGCTCAGGGATGATAATGCAAGAGTGTGCAAAGTGCAAAATATATAAGGGCTACACTTACACATTCAAAAGATTTTAAGATTAATATTTTCTGAGAATATCCTGCAAAAACTACCGTTTTTTTTTACGTTTTATGAGTTGTCGAATAACATAAAACGCGTCAACGCATTGTCAAAACATTTTGTTTTTCATCTGAAATGTTTACTTAAAAAAGTTCCAGGACTTGGGGACGACCTAATATGTTTATGTACCATTCCCGTATTGTACAAGCAATTAAAACACGAAAGGGTAATTTCTCTTGGATCCTGAAAGAACCAATTTGTGCAGGAGCAGAATTTCGAGGTAGGGGCGAATCAAATAATTTCATTCAAAGCATTAAGTAAAGCTATAATCAACATTTAAATTTAAAATAAACTATATGTAAAAATTTTCTAAGTTCATTTCATTACTTAAGCCTGAAACATTGTAATGTACATTTTGTGCCCAAATCATTCAACAATGTATCAAGTTTCTATAAATATTTACTCTAGATAATGAAATTCTGTTTAAACAACTCAGTTCAAGCGATAACTCTCTGACTACATTGTACACGCAATTACTGAAAAGCTAATCAATTGTGATCAGACGAGCAGAGATATATTAGCAACTAAATGCAACACAGAGAGAATTCTGATATAAACAGCCGTCATAAAACAGACCCTGAAAAATAAAACAACTGACTAATACTAAAACAACGGTCCGGTAGCTATACGTATACGCCAGCCTTGACAACTGTTCTCCAGAAAGTCCCAAGAGCCATAAAATGATCGAATTATATAAATTAATTCTAAAATGCAATGGTGTGCATTCATCCCGCAAAAATTGCATGGAGAACAGCTCATTCGTTTGGTAATGTTGGTGAGGTTCAACAAAACAAATGCACCAACCTCAAGTTAGGTTATGTTAAAACATTCGGCATGCCTTTATCAAATTCCAATGAATTCTGGCCAATATTATATTCAAAAGCTCTTACTGATTCACAAAATTACGTAGAATCATTTTGCTGGTTTTTAAGTACTTCATTTTATTTTTGGCATTTAAATTTTTGCAAATTTTGCAAATTTGACAACAAAAAACCCGCTTGATTTAAAACAACAGAATAAAAACTTATCTTTAAATGAAAACCGTTAAAACTAAACATTCACCTTTTTGTAAATCACTGAAAATTCAATCACGACTTTTTACTTCTGGAGCATCCCAGATCCCCAACACTAATAGCTGATTTTAGCGAGATAAATAATTAAACCTTTCCAACCCTTATAACTGCACTCCCTGTTGAACACACATTCTCAACAAAAAGGATTCTGCGGATTTTAACTAAAAATAACACCGACAAAATTCATGGTTTATTTGCTAAAATACCATCAGAGTAAAAGAGATGATGAATTTAGGTAACTTGCCCTGAGAATCAACTCAGAAAATAACGAATTTTATTTCTCACAAATAAAAAAAATTAATTCGAAAAAAAATTTTTTTGCAGTAGAAGAAATTTTAATGAAATATTTTGCACTGAACTAGCTTGGATATTAAAATCCTATGAAATCGTTTAACCAATATCTGTCGACAATGTTGACAAGCTATTATTGATTAATTTCCATTTATAAATTGCAGTTGGAAATTACAGTAAATTTTATCCTTGCTGGCTGTCAATAAGTCATTGGAGGCACAAGGAACTTTTAAATTGCAAATAACAAAAAAGTCTTAAAGAATAAATATCTTTTTTGCAATATTGTTTAAATTTAATCACTTACCTTATCGATAAATTTGACTCTGATCAGTTTCACATATTTTGACTTAGTACTTTTGGTTATTAATTTGTACAACTAAATTTTAACCTTGTTTTGTTTTCAGTTTTGTCCTTCGTTGAATCATCGTTGCAAGCCATCCAACAATTTCCCGGAAAATTTCCCCTTACAGGGTCGTGCACACTTGCTAAACGTTTTTCACCTCACCTTCACCTCCGACAATGCCGGCATGCTGTCGCGTCCGCGAAGCTGTAATGTGTGCTACTTCATATTTCATAACATAATGTGTTGGAAGTGCAATGCCAGCATGATGCCGGCATCGGGGAGAGACCGATAACTGTGGCAAATTATATTTTATAATTTTTCCGAAAGATTTTGGGTCACTGATCACGGGAAAAATAATAAAAAAAATCCCAGGTGAACCGTTTACGACATTCCTTCGAAAAAGCTTCAGTTCATCTGGCTCCCAAAATCCTTCGGAAACTTGTGTATTTACACTTATTTATCACCTTAAGGACCTAATAACAATATAGAGTCCTTATTTCATAAAAAATGCACTTTTACTATTTTTATTTGCGTAAAATTTACGCATTTTCACTAAAACTTGCGCCACGAACAGTTTCAAAACAAACTTTGTTCAACTGTCATGTCGGGTTCATTTGATTTTATTTTTCCCACGGACTTTTACTTAAAATTACAGTATTCATAATAATAGTAGTAGAGTTCGGCTGTCAAATCTGCGTGGGAAACTGAAAAGAGTAAATTTTCAAATATTTAACACTAAAATAATGCCAATATTAGTTCGAACGTAAGTAGATTTATCAGTATTAAGAATTTTATTGAAAAATTCACCAATATGCTGCATCGAAAAACGCCGAATGACGAAGCAATGGAAGGATCAGTACGGAGTCCAAACAGTTATGAGTACAAGAAGAAGGCTGGGAATCACTTGCATCCGCTGTTTAAGAAGTTTCGCGGATAGATTTTTGCAGTATTTTTTTGTAATTAGTTTTTAATCCTGAAAATTGCGAATAAAACTTATCATGAACTTTTTGAAAAGATTCCATTAAGCTTCCGCATGAATTTAATTATGCAATTGTTTAACCAATGCTGTTGTGTTTATTGATTACAGAATTTAAAACTAGTAAGGAAGCAATTGGTCACACCAATTACGTGATACCCTAGATGTAGAAAAATATACTCATTCTTATATCAACATTTTTGTATAAAAATGACTCATGCTTATATGGCAACACTAAGAAGGAGTTGCCCGATTTTGCTCATCTTCGAACTTGACCTTGCAATTTTAATCAAATATTATTGTACCAAATTACAGGTCCCTAGCTACATGCGTTCTCGAGTTATCGTCTGGACAGACAGACTGACAGACAGACCAGACAGACAGACAAACAGACGGACATGCATAAAACGGTTTCTTTTCACTTCCCAATCATGAATATATAGTTCTTTCTTTTCTGTGACGATTATTTCTTGGCGTTGCAAACGTTCGCTCAAAACTAATATACCATAATCTAGGGTATAAAAAAACAAGTTTAAAATATGATGCAAAAATCCTGACCTCGTCGGGAATCGAACCTGGGGATCATGGAATCAAGGAGTTAAGAAACGCAGTTTAGTACTGCTTTCGGCAAACTTTTACAGTTTTAAGGCCCGTCCAGATAGTTCCGCCTCCTTTCGTTCGTTCGCCTCCGTTCGTTTTTTCTTCTTCTTTCGTTTTCGTCCGTTTTTTTGTAATGTTCACATAGCACCGTTTCGTTTCGTTCGTCTTTTGGACTTTTGACACTTGTCATTCATTGTTTACAATTTAATAGCAATGGAAATATTGAGTGAGCTGTTCGAGGATTGCACTAAATTCATTCTATTACATTAAATTTAATGTCTACGGACGATTCACCGTATTTCAATTCAAATTTATTGTGATAGGCAGAAAGTGAGGTTATGCCCGTCCGCCCTTTCGCCTAAAATTCGAAATTTCTCAAAGTTTTTCCCCTCCGTCCGGTTTCGTTCGTCTCCGTCCGCCTCTATGTGGACACTTCCATAGGCAGTATATGGAACCAAAAAACTGAAAAAACGAACGGAGGCGAACGAACGAAAGGAGGCGGAACTATCTGGACGGGCCTTTACTCTGTTACTTGTGCCGTCGATTTCAGCATCGGTTCCTGAATATGCAATCGTTGAATTTCAAGGGGTCAAGGGATCTAGCCGTACGACTACGAGGTAATCAAAACGGCAATTTATTGGGGATTCGTCCTACAATAAATACGGACAACCGATCTTAATCATTGGTCATCACATTCTTCAAGGCAGAGAACAAAGAGTTGATAAACCTTTTGCAGTTTTGGAAAAATCATCAATGATAGAATCGATTTACAAAAAACAATCAGTCTTGATTCTAGTGTCCTTAATACAACCGCTGATCGAACTGTTCTGGATTCCACGATTCTTTTACAAAATAAATCGAAGCAATCAACCGAAGATGCCGTTAGAGCAATAAAAAATTGATGTTCGAAACCCGTTCGAAGCCAATTATTGCAAATGTGGTGAAAACTGTTTAAATTGTTTTTTCGTTTCCGGAAATGAAAATAAATCTGATTCTTTTATTTATTTTTATATTATTCTGTTTTAATGGAAAAATACAATTCATATTTCACTAAATAATTCAAAGCAGACAAGTTCTCAAATGAAGTAAATTATTTCATATAAATATAAGAAAAATCCGTATTCTCTCGATTAATTTATTTTCTTTGAAATAAATTAATTTCAAATCGCAATTTTAAACATTTTAATATATTTTAAACAATTATCTTCCAGTTGTTTGTCCTCAAATACAAATTCGTGTGAAGTAAATGAAATTTCTTTGAACATTTGGTTATTTTGTTTAAACTTTATTTTTGATCTAAGTTTTATTGAATTTGGCAATGCTTTTTCTTCCACTTACCTCAACGTCTATTACTTCATTTTATCATATCAATGAGTTCCATTAAGTCCACATTGTGGATGTGCTGAAAACGATCTAGGTCACGTAAATTAAAAATTGCAAAAATTCATATATAAATAATATGATGCTATGCAGTATTATTTTTAATTAAGTATTGACATTTCGCAACGAATTAATTCTCTCGCAATTTTGCATACGAGACGCGTCGCAAACTTGGTCAAGGAAATATCAAAAAATGAAAACTGTCGCTGAATAACGAATTGTAGTAGAGTACTTTAACTTCACACTTCACAGTTCACTTTCGCTTTCACGGAACACATTTCGTGTTTGTAAACAAAATGTTATTTTGTTTATAATTCAATATTCCAAATACCACGTACAAATACCAAAGATAGATTAGATAAAACACATCGAACACGCTGTCGAACATCTGTGTACGCTTTCCTTGATTCATCATGAGGTGAAAATGCTTGAGGTTATGTCTGAGAATAGGCGGTTTTTGCTGAAGTTTGTAACAGTAAGATAATAATGCGCAAAAACGACATATTGTTTGTTTGCAACATCAATAATTTACACCACGTAGTAACTACACGAAATGGAGAAGCCGAAAGCCGACATTCTTAAGTTATTCGACGACAGAAAGTCATCCGGAGGTTACGTGAACATTAGCGCGCCAATGGTGCGGTACACTAAGTAAGTGAATAACTGTGAATTCAAAACTATAATAATGATTTCTCATCGTAACTGCAGGCTGGAGTTTAGAACTCTTCTACGCAGATATAATGTGGATCTCTGTTACACGCCGATGATCGTGGCGGATTCCTTCTGTTCGAGCAACGACGCACGTCAGAACGAGTTCAGCACGAATACAGGTGCGTTTTACAAACCCCAACTCATTGCCGGTTTTTGACTGCTTAAAATTTTTAGACGATAGTCCTTTGATCGCACAATTTGCTGCAAGCAATGCCGTTGATTTACTTACCGCCACAGAATTAATTTACCCCTACGTGGATGGGGTGGACTTGAACTGCGGATGTCCACAGAAGTGGGCAGTAACCGCTGGCTATGGGTGTGCCCTCCTTAGGAATCCTGATTTGCTGTACGATATGATTCGAACTGTTCAAAGGAACATGCCCACAGCGTTCAGTTGCTCCGTAAAACTACGCGTACTGGACTCAGACCTCCAAACAACTGTGGATCTTTGCCGACAGTTGGAAATGTGTGGAGTCACGTTTCTAGCAATCCACGGACGTAGACCATGGCAAAAGTCGTCGGAGGCCGTAGATATCGGCGCTCTAACAGATATTGGGAAATCTCTGCAAGTACCGTTCGTAATCAACGGTGATATCAAGTCGTTGGAGGACGCCGAACATTGTCACAAGCTTACGAATTGCGACGGAGTTATGGTAGCCAGAGGACTGCTCACCAATCCAACACTTTTCACTGGCACCAGCCGCACTCCTTTCGACTGCATCCGGGAATGGGTCAACTTGGCGCATACCGCGAAAGATAGGCTCTCGTTTCAGAATTTCCATCATCATCTAGCATTTATGATGGAGAAAATGATGAAGAAACAATTGAGAGTGAAGATGAACAATCTTACAACGAAGATTCAAGTGTTACAATTTCTGGAGGATAACTTCCAAGTCATCGCGGAGCAGGACGAGTCCCTTGTTTACATGGAATGCTGCTACGATGATAATTTGTACAAAAATCGGAAAACAACAAGCAACATTGACGCGTATGACGCATTCAAGTGTCCACAAAAGAAAAGTGGAAGATTTTTTGATGATTTCCAGAAGACTTCCGACACAGATGATTTGGGTCAATTCGATTTCATGGGTTCCTCTTTATTCGATGAGTAAGTTTGTATTTTTAGTAACTTTTGTATGTGCATATTTGTGGTCGCGACCGTGAAACACTGAACTAAATAAACGGACATCGTCCTGATAATTGTTTCTTTGGTTCGGTTTGCCCCGCAAATTCCTCAGATGGCCGTTGCAGGGCAGAAATGCTGCTGCAAGGGTAATGTTTGCACTATTTCGGGCAAACTGGAATGAGGATCTCCAGCAAAAAAACCATTTTTTAAGCTTACCTAGAAGGCGATAGGTATAGGCTTTAAAAAACCTATATTTTTGCAATAAGGATGTCATCAAGATGTATAAATTATTATATATGCAGCTATAAATTATTACACAGTGAGATGTAATTCACCCTTATAAATATATGAAATCGACTATAGCTTTCATTTACGATAAAATGTAAATGCGGCATAATTACGATCGGATGTTTGTATTGTATACAGATATGTAATATGTATGTACTGCGCGACAAAAGATATGACTCCCCTGTATTTTGTTGAATTCTCCGAAGAATTACATTTTATGAGTGATTTATTACCTGCAGTAAAAAGGCTCTATAAACGAATCTATAAAATAGACATATTTTTCTAAGAATTTTTGAACAATTAATGAAAAACCGGTGCGACAAAAAGGTACGACAGGGGAGGGAGATAGTGCATGTAACTATTGGTATTTTACAGACTGGCAGCATTTGTACTTCTATCATTACCGAAAGTACTGTTTGCCTGTATTCTGTTGCTTCGATATTGAAATTGTGGTGTTTCTGTAGACGATTTGAAGAAAATGGGTCGTGGCAAAAAGTTTACAGAAAGTGAAATAAGAACAATTATTAAATTAAAAAGTGAAGACTTTAGTGTTGCTAAAATATCAAAAATATTGAATAGAAGTAGAAGTGCGATCACTGCATTACTTCAAGACCCCGAAAACTATGGGAAAAAGACCGTAAGACCTACGGTCATATCGGAACGAGATCGGCGAGCCATATTAAGGAAAGCGTCCAATTCTTCGGGAGCTGCTAGGCAGATCTCAGAACAGGCTGGTGTACAAACGAATGTACGCAACGTTCAACGTTTATTGCAGATAGCAGAGCATCTTCAACGAAGGAAACTGAAACGAAGACCCCCTCTGACTAAAGTGGATCAACAAAACAGAACGCAGTTCGCACAAGGACACTTAAGATGGAAAAAACGGTGGAGAGAAATAATTTTTTCCGACGAAAAAAGATTTACGTTAGGTGGACCAGATGGATGGAGTTCTTATTTCCATGATTTACGGAAAGATGAGCGATTCAACAAGCGTAGACCAATGAGACGAGGTAATGTGATGATTTGGGCTGCAATAGGCTAGAATGGAAAGACAAATATTCGTTTCATTACTGGAAAAATGAACAGCAATGTTTACGTCCAACTTTTAGAAGACCGCCTTGGGACACCTCCGTTATTATTTGAGAGATGTACCCCCTCAGTCAAACTCCAAACTTGGAAATGTCCTTGAATTGGATCATACCAGAGTATAAGAGTTATACCAAATTTAATTACTTTAAATACAAAACCTTTAAAAAATTTCAATATAACTTCATTAGAATTTGTTTGGTGTATATAACAAACTCTTAGGTACTTTGATCAAGAAACTTGCAACAAAACAAAATACCATAAAATATATTAAAAATGTATCCGTATAATGGCTATGTAAATGAAACACGTTCCATTTTATCAAGTAAGTAAGGAGACAATAAGAGTAGTGGTATTTCATTTTTGATATGCATGAAAAAATCATACACATCTCCCACTTATGCTACACCTCTTAGGTCTCCTTACACTGCCAGACTAGAGTCAAGCTCAACAGGGTCTTCTTTCCCAGCTAATTATTCCAACACGACAGTAGGAATCTCGTTAATCCATTTATTCGCGTCACTAATTAGATGACGAGGCATTTGGCTACGGTATCAGAGGTTTCTCATCATTTACTCAGTGCAGAACATGCTTTATTCATATAATTTATTACATAATAGTCTTAAAACTATTTCCGCTCTGGCCGCCTCCTTATTTCTACTGATGGTGTTTGGACAGTAGTATCCTTATGTCTCCTAGTGTCCGGTCACGTGAATGCCAGACTTCGGTTCCTACCTTCCTACCAGGCTTCCACCATTTGGGAAATTGGTACGGCTTGTCACCTTCCGTTATGGTCCTGTGCCTTCCATGAGGTTCATGCCCCTCACTTTAGTGATTACAGATAAGGATCGCCGTTAGGTGCGTCCTTATCCAGGAGAGCTCTGTAGGCAGAGCTACAACATGGTTGTCAAATCCCGTTTCAAAGAGTAAGGTACACTAGGTGTTAATCATGCCTTTGTTTTTAGCCTGCTCATATTTACCAAGTCGATAAATCGACTGTTGCCCAGCAGGAACCTATTGGAGGTAATGAACGAGGCGCATCTACGCTCCTTAAGACCCTAACTGGAATTCGATGGATCATTTCTTCAACTTTTTGCAACCCCAATAGATTCGATCATCATCGTTCCATCGGGTGTGTACAAAAGTACACAAGGCACCAGTTTTATTGAACCTTTTTTTATTTTTATTTTTTTGTAAATGAGAGGTGAAAAATCCTTTATGGATGAACATACAAGATATGAACTATGTGGGACTCACACCATGTATACCCACTAAAAAACACCTCTCATTTTATTATGCTTAAAAATGTAAGCAGCAGATTTAGACGGATTGTAAAAAAAAAGGATACAAGGAATTGCTTAGGTAAAGGAAAGAAATGGAAAATGATGGGGAAAAAGGAAAATGTTAGGAAAAAAAAAATTATTATTGCCTGAAAGTATTGCTCAAGTTACTCCTACATCTCTTCTAGAATATTCATGACGGACTCTTCTCGATGTTGATTTATTAAATATTTGAAAGGAACTAACTCCGTACGACAACACTCTTATACTGATGACCATCGTGTCTGCTTTGTTGATAATCCTTTTGGATGTTAAATCCACTGACGATTCACTCCATATTCCTCTCCAGTTAAGCGTGGCTGTTTTTACAATGGCGTTTGTAACATTAAATCTCCTTTTAACCATTTCAATGACATTGGGGTTACTATAGTACGCTTTCTTTCTTGAATGAGCTTCTTCTACGCTACGTGAATCTGTAACTATTGGCATATCCAATATCAATGCTGTTTGATTCTTACAGGCAACAATATCGGGTTGCCTTATGCCATCCAAAGTATCTAAACGCGGCTCACTTGTGACTTCATAGCCTTTTTGCCTTAATTTCATTTCGAGATATTTAGAAACATTATTGTGTCGATCCACTCTATTGCTGTGTGTACTGTTGTAAAATGAGTTAGTTGTTTCAATAGCATCACAGCCTGCTCTACATAGCTTATCTTGATCCGGTCTATCTCTTGCTGTTCTACTCCTTGAAAGAAGTGCATTTATCCTCAATTTAATGCTGTTAAGGATATCTTTACCAGTCATTATTTTAGTAGGCTCACTTATCCATGATACGCTTATCTGAATTTAGCTGCGTCTCGAAGGCCAAAACCATCGTTACTTGAATATAACTATGAAGCCCAAAGGTCATTTCGCATTTTCTTTCTCGTAACAACAACATCGTTCCATTTTAATCGCTTATTAGCTCTACCAATCTCGGTTTGAATAAAAGCATCAGTTTGCGTGTCTTGTCGATTATTAGATAAAAGAAACTTCTTTAATCTCACCAATCTTAACCAGGGACTAACCATCTTAAAGATGGTAATCCCAGACCGCCATCTTTAATTGCAGCATGAAAATAAGCAATACATGTATCGTGTGGAAGGTCAAACCACTTACGGACTTGATGATCTTCCCAATTTATCTAATTTATTCAATGTCCCGACATAAACTTTGCCTAGAACGAGCTTATGGAACAACTGAGGCAACAAATACACTCTTAAAGCATATAAGCGTTGTTGTGACTTCAATGGTGCCTTTTTCAATCTCTCAAGTTTCAGCTTTAATTCCTCTGATGGGTTTACTACAGATCTCCCATCGCCGTCAAAATTCAGACCCAAATAGCGCCATTCATCTGTCCTTTTAAGAGCTAGGATTTCAGTGTTGTTAATTCGAAAAGTATTTCTACCAATGACTGTAACCTTTTGCTTAGGCTGACCAACCAAACTCAGTGTTACACATTTCGATGAATTAATAATCAAGTCGCATTCTTTAAGATATTTGGACGATATATCAATCAACTCTTGTAGTCCTTGCTTAGTTGTTGCAAATAAAATAAGATCATCGGCAAAAGCCGCAGCATTAATCATTCTTTCACCAAGCTTAAAGCCAATATTGCTTGGTAATGACCTTAATAATCGATCAATTATTAGATTAAACAACACCGGCGATAAAGGATCACCCTGTTTCACCCCTTGTGATGGATTAATTTCAACAGACATCCAATTAGGTTCACAAAGCCTGGTCGTGGACGAGCAATAAATATATTTAATATACGATATAAACTCAGTTGGAAAATCGTAGCAATGCAAAATCTTAAATAGTGCGTTATGCGATACAGAATCAAAAGCCTTTGCAACATCTAATGAGGCAATGTAACATGACGTATAATCACGGTTGCATTTTCGTATAATGATATCCAAAAGTACTGAGTTGTCCATACACCCATCGGTTCTTTGATAACCTCTTTGCCTCTCATCAAAATTAAATGTACTTAGGATTCGTTTAGATAAGATATTATGGAACATTCTTAAAATATCGAAGATATAGTGATAGGTTTATAATCTTCGGGACTGTTTGATTCTGACTTCTTTGGTATAAATATCGTCCTTGCTTCCGTCCATGTTTTAGATAACCTCTTACAGTGCATAACTAAATTAAATATTTTCACTAAGATTGTTGCGGGTATTGCTCTCAATTGTCTTGATGATATTCCATCCAATCCTGGTGACGATGAAAAAGCCGGTTTGCATAACGATACCTCAAGTTCGGTAATCGAACTCCATACCCCTGATAGATCCTGTCTCAAGTCCATAAAACTAGGCTCTGATATATTATGCCTTCTCAATACAGTTTCCCAAAATGAAATCATTGCACCACCATCTGGCATAACTGACATGTTTGGGCCTTGCAGAATTGTCTTAATACATCTACTTCTGTGCTTCTTAAAATTTATTTGTGTCTTAGCGTATTCTTGCCTTCTTAATTTTTTTCTTACTTACAACGCTATTAGGTTGAAGATTATTGGACCTTCTAGACACATGACGTGAAGCAGGTATAGGAAATAAAGAAGTTAAATACATAGACAATCTGACAAAAGTGTTCTCAACACTAGCGAGGTGTGCTTCATTAATAATACTTTGCAACACCTGCTGATTATATTTAGAGCTGTCAAGGGTTGGTAGTGATGCAATGAAATCAATGAAACCATCTGATTACTAGCATTAGCATTTAAAGAGCCATCGCGCACTATGTTCGAGCCTGTAATTGTGCGTTCATTCATAAATTGTGTAACTAGCTCCTTGTAAATAGGCTTTTGTCTTACTTTCTTTATTACATCTAAGGATCTCTCAGGAAAGTACGATGTCAACTCCTGATTAATAAATAGCATGTTTAAGTTGTTTAATCGAATATCTACTTCCTTACTTACCATCAAAGACATTTCCTCATGCGTCCAACGCAATTTCTTATTGATTCTCGCTTTCTCAATGTCCATCGTATCTGAATGTGCGTTCCTTTTGTGTACACCAAGTCCGATTTTTGACGAAAAGAATCTTGAGCAATATTCACAGGCATTGCCTGGGTCGTCATTATTTCCTTGAAACGTTGCATCCGTGGATACAACGCCAATAATCAATCCATTTTCATTATTATTATTACTTTCAGAGCCAAGAAAGGAAGGTTAATTGGAGTGGCAGCCCAAAAAACCTATAAAGCCTTCTTGTATTAGCCTGAATTTGCATAATGCAAAAACAGTTACCGGCAGGAACCGCTAGGAGGTTCAAGAATAAGCAACATCTATGACTTCTCAAGGTACTGTCCGGAGTCGATAGTCCAATTCTTACTCATTACAACCCTAATGAGATTGGTCACTTTTTTTTCGCTGGGCATTAATGTCAGACCAAGGCTATGTTAATCCTACCGGATACATAACGCACATACGCCTAACTCAATGGAGGCTATGGAGCACCGGACTTATTGTATTGTACCATAGTTTGTTATTCTATGGCATTGCGGAAGAATCTTTACAGCACAACAAAAGAATGGGAATCACTGGGGATCATCGCACATTACTTTGCGTACCTTATTCAACCAGTTAAAAGCAACTTTGCTTAGAACACGGTTCGGATGTACCTTCCGGCGTACAGATGTTATTTAGTAGAGGCATACAATCAAAGTGTATACCCTTGAAGGGTGGGTTGGGATTGAACATCACAACAAAGAGTCAATTAGTAACAATCCCTGAAACATTGGATCCCAAAATAACCGTCCACAGTTAGACCAGCGAATTAACGCCGAGATGTCATCGTGTTGAACCTTTGCCTGCACATGTAGGAGCCTCGCAATACACCGAGCGATGTTTTTGAAGGAGACTTGCAGTCCTCCGGCGGTTGCCAATCGCCATAGTGTTAATTGAGGACGGGTTTGGGTTGCTTGGTCCTGCCCGATCTGATCCCTGTAGTACTGGGAAATTCAGATCGTATTCATCATTCGCTGTCGGTCCACGCACTCCGCCTGCTACACCAAGCTTTGAAAGTAAGAGAGAGAGTTGAATTTCTTCACTTTGACATTCAGATTCTTACACACGGTAATCGACTGGCCAGCAAGATCTCCGGACGGATTAGCCAGAACGGTGTATAGAGGCAACAAACAGTATGCAACGATAAAAGAACTCAAGGCAGCAATTGTTTCAGCTTGGGCAACACTTCCAAGGAAATTTATTAAAAATTTATTTAAGTCATTATCAAATAGAATGTTAGAAGTTATCCAAAAGGAAGGAAAGGCTACCCATTATTAGCACCATAAATTTTAATTGCTTATGAAATATTTTTTTTTTAATAATTCTTGATATCCATGTCGTATCTTTTTGTCGCACCGGTTCTTCATTAATTGTTCAAAAATTCTTAGAAAAATATGTCTATTTTGGTCAAAATTTCTGAAAAGGTTCGTTTATAGAGACTCTTTACTGCAGGTAAAAGGACTCTTTATTGCAGGTATAAATTATTCTTCGGAGAATTCAACAAATTATAGGGTTGTCGTATCTTTTTGTCGCGCAGTGTATGTATGAAACGGAATCTTTAAAGTTAGTTTCCACCCACTTCCAGACGTCTGAATACTTTGAAATTTAGCACACGTATTAAGAACCGATGACAATACAATAATTTTATAAGAAAAATGCTTATTTTTTTCAGGTTATATACATAAAATGTCGTAGATTGACAGTTAGAAGCAATTAGGCCTCTTACTACATTTGATATGAGGGCATTTAGTTACTCTCCGGCAATTTTTTGGAACTCAATTCCAGACGAAATTCGTAGATCAGTTAACATAGAAAACTTTAAAAAAGGTGTTAAGAACTAGAGTAGATTGATTGAATAGGGAATAACATATCCTTTGGTTAAGTCCGAATAAACTTTGTTTTATAATTTCTATGTTGAACGGGTGTTTGTGTTACGGTTGCGTGCTGCAAGTAGTTTTAATTTTTAAACTTAAATATATCAATAAATGTAGTTTTTTGTATTGTATAATATAAGGAAAATGAAATTATATATTTTATGTACTTTCCTAAAGAGGCCGGTTTCCATGGCTTCCGGAACCAATAAGTACAAGGAGCTTCACGTCAAGTATTCCCCATATCCGAAATTGTAAATGTCTGTGTTAAAGTCGCACCAGGCGGAATTCATACCGCATTGGGCTAATCAAAGCGCGCCTGATTTTATATGAAATTACCATTGCGAGGGATTTTGTAATATGAGTGAACCGATCTTTTACGAAGGATATCTTGTAAACGGTACATCGGATTTATTTTATTATTTTTCCCGTGATCAGCGACCCAAAATCCTTCGGAAAATACTGAAAAAGTGGCTGGCCACAGTTATCGGTATCATGCCGCGCGTTCTACTTTTCGCTGACAGAATTCGCGATTGTATGATACAAAAAATATAACATAATTATGCCGCACATTACATTAGTTAAGTATATGTTATTTTAAGTTTTTAAATTAAGTGTGGACAAAATTAACATTAATTTAATTAATAAGAAATATTTTTTGTAAACTAAATAACTAACTAAATAAAAATTAATTAAAAAACATAAAATGTTTTCTTATGTAATACACTTTTTCTCATTTTGAAACTGAAGTGATTTTACCTAAGTTGTTGGAGATGTCGCCGTATTAGGTGTTTCTTCGTGACGATCTGTATATATGGCGCTACTACAACTGAGAGGAGTTCCGCGTGAAACATTTCAATCGTTTTATATCCTTCCAACTGCCCCGAAAAAGGACTATATATTTCATAAAGTGAAAAGAAACCGTATTTCTTCCCTCTGTCCACTGTCCAGATGATTGCTCGCGAACGCTTGTAGCTAGAGGATTGAAATTTAGTACAGTAATTCGAAGGGTCTCGCAAATGACACTGGCATTGGGCTCGACTGGTCCAACTGTGAATCACCCCTAGCACTTTCCTCTGATTAATTTAATAATCCCGTTACGCATAAGATATATTTATGCTTTCAGAAAGGCAATAAGCACGAATATTTTCCTACCAATCACAATATGATTGACTATATCATTTGGTAGGGGGAAGGAGTCCAGGATCAGGATCAAGTGTTTCCCAAAATAAACTATTTAACATAATTTCATTCTGATTTTATTTACTATTGTGTACTTGTTGCTTTTACGGTAGTCGATAGTAGTAAAAAAATAATAAATTGTAAAATGGCTGCGTTTTACCTTGCATTTTATGTATTTTTTTGTCTCTTCTATTTCAATTGTTTTGCAACATGATATTGTTATATTTTTCCATTTCATTCATTACAATTGTTCAATCTGCACACTACACTGCATATTGCCTAATTTCCTTGTTTTTGTTTTATTTTTACTTCGCAGCATTCATAGAAGACATTTTGTCATTCAGTTATTATTGTAGATGTATATTTTTTTTCTGTTATTTGTTATAAACTAATTATATACCATTTTTAGTCCATTTTTCTCTTGTCTAATAACGCATAATAATAATGTTTCGTATATAATAAATTACTTTTTATTTTTCACTTCATTGTTTTTATGCGTAAGTTTTTTGTTGTTTTTTTAATGTTTGTATCTCGTTTTACTTAATAAGTATACATTTTACTTCCTGCTTTCATTTCTTATTTATTTTTCATCATCGAATTGATAAATAAATTCAATTTGTCATATAAATTTTACATATACATTTATGAAAATGTAAGAGGGAGATAGCTTTATTTTATATTGATTATAAATTCACAGTAATAACCAAATTGTGAATAGAAATAAAACATATTTTGTTTTACAAAAATAAGATAATTTCTGTTGTATACAATTGTTTTTCTTTTTTTTTCAATAACGGCTGTTGCCTGCGTCATGTGAAAAAAAAATGATTGAATAACTTTAAATTGATACTGTAAATGTTTAAATGAATTGATTGCAAAATCATATTCTCCATTAACAATAAATATGGTTTGCTTTTTTTCTTTTATTTTTAATATATAAAACATGGAGAGTTCATTTACTTTAATTCTAAAGTGCAATGTAAATGAAATCGAACAAGTTCAATTTTAGTTTATCGCGAAACATACATTGAATAATAATTTGTTTTTAGCTAAATAAAATAGGCATAGAGTACATAGTTAAAAGGAAAACTATTCTTAACAAATACATAACTATACAAGAAGAAAAAAATTAAATATATAAAGGAAGATCTTGAGTTTTTCATATTTATTATTTGTTTTTGTTTTCATTTTTAAATCTTATACAATAAAAATTCGTTCTGCTTTCAATTAATATTTATTTTTAATTCATGATCCCTGTGTCAAAATACGAAGACTTTTTTCATTATTCTTCTTTTTTTAATTTCTTATTTTCGTAAGACTATTTAATAAGAGCTCGTTATTCTTTTTTTAAGATTTCGTTTTTTTGTAAAATTGATATAAACAAATTAAATAAAAATAATTGCTTTTTCATTAACTGTTTTAAATACAAATTGTATTCAGTAATGGGTGAATAAAACAAACAAATTATTCTTATAATAAAAAATTATAATTAATATAATTAAAATTAACGAAATTTACTTCTGTTTGTGTCTTACGAATCTCGCCGCGTAGGCTGTCTTCTTGAAAATTGTTTTATGAATATATAATGTATATATATATATATATATATATATATATATTTCAGTGCTTAGGAATTCACAAGACGTAATTAAAAACTGCAAATGACAAAAGAAATAAATATAATTATGAAATAAATAAATGAATGTATTTTGTTAATATTTGTTAAATCAAAGATAATTCACAAAATGTAATGAGGAGAAAAATAAATTAATTTGATAATAAATAAATTAACAAAATTAAAAATGTGTACCAGAAACATCTTGCTCTGTGTTCCCACGATTGGAAGATCCTGATGATTTGTTCGAACCATTTGTTATAGTCACTGGAAGGAAGACGACATTTATTTTATTGTTATTGTAATGGAAAAAATAATCTTACTTTGATTAGTTTGATGAATAATTGAAGTTATATCGCTTTGTGATGCCGAAATATCTTTACTTGTTAATACGTCGGAACTACTTGAGCCTGGAAGAGGGTGAAATTTGTTCCATTATATTAGAGAAGGATTAAATTTATTTTGAACAATTTTAAATGTACAGTGGTAGTGGATAAGGGATTTATTAATGTTTGTGGCACAAAAACGATATCATTAGAAAGTTGAACAATTACCTGAAGAAATGTGTCTATCAGTGCATCCGTATTGTATCGGTTGATAGCCGTGACTAGGATTATAGGTTGCTGAAAGGACAACAAATTGAATTAAATCGTTAAATTGTTAAAATTGTGCGAGTACAATACCTGAATATGGCATATAAAGTGGAGGATTCGGTAGTGGAGCAATATCGCTTGTGATACTCTCAGTGTCTCCAAGACTGACAGTGGATCGACCTGAAACGAGATCAGTAAGCGATAATGTAGCGAAATCTCGTCGACTACATTCCATTGAACAAGACTTACAATTTTGTTTTTTACCATCACTTAGAACATAATAGCATTGCTCGGAGAATGTCAGTTTATTTACTGTATGCTTTATTAAGTTGTTGCGCAGCATCGCTGAGACTATTCTTCTTGCTTCCCGGCGATCCTGAACATCTTCAACGTTCTCCAGTACCCAATTTACAGCGTCTGCACCTGAACATTGTACGGCAGTCGAGCATGTGAGTAATTCGAACAGTTTGAATCGAGTGAATTATACAAACCAATAAATGCGTTTGGAATCGTTATCTTCAGCCACATTCTATCACGTATTTCCAGGCCGCTGTCCGGCTTTGTCATAGCTTTGACTATTTCATCCAGATTATTGCGATCAAGACGCTCCTTGATGGGCTCAGATATATCCGGGCAGATGCTATCATGTGAAGCGAGCGCTTGAGTGTGCGCTACCCACGCGCCAGGATCGATGGGTCGCACTGGCTCAGTTCTAGGTATAGTAAAGTAACCTGGATAGGAGAAATTGTTAGTCTCGATAGGTATTCGCTATTTGCCCAAAACTGTACCTTTAGGATTCGGATCCCAGCATTTTGCAACTACCAATTTGATCGGGCCCGGCTTCTGAACGACTTCCCTCAGCACTCGTACAGCTTCATCGTTGGTCATGTTCTCGAAGTTAACATCATTTACCTTAGAGTGAGCATGGAGTACATTAGCAGATCGATGTGACTAATATCTGGTTGCTCACCTGTAATATCATATCACCTGGCTCGATTCGCCCATCCAGAGCCACTGCTCCGCCCTTCATAATGCTACCGACATAGATTCCTGGAAACGAATGGAAAAATCCCGTAAAATAATGAACAAAACCGGCAGGCCTCTAGTATTTACCACCGTCTCCACCTCGATTCGATTGGCCAACAATAGAGATCCCTAAGAAGTTGACAGCCTCCATGTTGATGGACACCGTGATAATGTTGAGCGACATGGTCGAATCTGTGATTGAGCTGTAACTGGATGTTCGACTCATGCTGGGCGCTCGCTTTTTGCGACGCTGGGGCTTCTTTCGCACTTGCAGTCTCTGTATACTGCTGCATTCGGTCATGTCCCGGTCCAGTGTGATCTCGCTCTCTGTCCCGAACAGACTGGTCGAGTCCAGATCACTGGACAGAACCGATGCCGACTGATATGTGAGTGGAGGCATAATCTGGTTGGGCACAATAGCCGCCTGGGGTACCGCCGATATCTGTTTACTCATGATGCGCTGATTGTTGCATGCCCGGCTGTCGATTTCGCTGGTGGGCACCTCTGAGCAATTGTCCGACTGATTCGATCCGTCCGCCGATACAAGCTGGAAGAGTTCACGTAATTAGAATCGATCGTACGACAGCATTCGCACATCGCTTACCCATGAGACTACTCGACCATTGAAACACGGTAGAATGGTTGAATCGTCCGCGATTTCCTCCTTGACCACACTGCAATGCGCCAATTAGTGAGTGGCCTCGCCAAAAACTGGTGGAAAGTTAATCTCTTACCCGAAATCGGCGTCCATTGACTTGAAGAAGTATTTGTAGTTGTTATTTTGCTTATTTAAGACCATTTTGAAGTCCCTTAACGTGACTTGAGATGATGGCAGAGGGATCTTCACAAGATAGGGTGTCGTCTCGTCGTCGATGTGATAAATTACTTTTGTTTCCAGCGAGTTCTTGTCGTCCATGGTGTTCATGACTGATTCGAATTGTTTACCTCCTTTGTTGTCAATAATCTTTCACTTGTGCTCCAAATAACAAGCAGCTTTGGATGTCGATGGAAAGAAGGATTTATTAGATTTCGTTTATTCCATCGTAATTTTGCTATTGAAAATTCAAAAGATTCCAAATTGCTTTTGGATGAGCCACGAGAAGTTTTAACGCAGAAAAGGAATTACTAGTGTGTAATTACTGCTACTTTAACATGAAACTATTTCTATGAAAAACATTCACATTTTTTATGTATAAATGTTCACAAGTTCAAACAATGAAGAGAAAAAGAACTCTTGATAAAAATTGGTTCAGTTGTGGATAGAGAAATCCTTCGACTGTGAAAAATCAAAGGATTTTGTGGGTTTTCTCACTTGTGTTGTGAATATTTATGATGTTCGTCCTTCGCTCAGACGAAAATCTTCCAGTGTGGAAATTGACAATTAAACTTCATGTGGAATTTTCTAAGACATTCTCCCCCTGATGTCTACTTCCTTTGAGCTTCTCCAAATGGGGCAACGAGAATCTCTGTGCATTTGATTTGATGTAAATTTACATGTTCACATTGTTTACGTTAACTAAAAGTGCGTGGGAGGTGAACTTGGCCCGGATGCAGTCGGTCCAGGCAGAGGTATTTGTGACAGAGATCGAAATCTTGGCATGCAAATCTGAATGCAGTGAGTTCTTCGCATAAAGGGGACAGGAATCAGCGAGGAGAAGCCTGGATGGAATCTTATACCTACCTTTGTGCATTACAGGAAGACAAACAGGCAGGCAGGCGAGACAAAATGTTTCGGGGGCTGTTTTTGCACTCCACTCGTCGCTACGGGGCTCCCAATCTACATAACATTGAAATACTGGTGTCCAATATCAATTACTTTGCACAATGTGTTCGAGAAAAACCGAGAAATTTCATCGCGACAGATCAAAACACGCCCCAATCACATTACAGCAGAAAAGTTGCGGAATTTTTGAATGAATTTTTGGGCACTGGTGACTGTCTATTGCAGTGAAAATCACTTGAGACAGGACACAAAATATTGCGGTGAATAGATGTTGATGACACCAATATTATTTTGACATAGGTCCTTCGTCCCAGCGACAAAAAACACTTTAATGTCAATCGTCCGAATCGAATTCGGAGCCGATCTCCCACACAATTTTCCACCTGTTATGTTTCACTGGGAAACGGATAGAAATTTTTGCTCAATTACAACATAAGTTAATAAACACGATTTACTGCGATATCTTCAGCACACATTTTCACTTGGAAGCTCACAGGAAGATGATGAACTGCGCGGAGATATTTCATTTTTGGGAGACATAACGCAACAACATGGCCGACATTTTATTATGTTTGATGTTTTTGTTGTTGTTTTCATGACAATTATGTAGGAAGAATTTGCTTTCGACACTAATCCGATGTTATTAAACTGCAATGTGTGTGGCGGGAGTTTTTAAAATATTCAGTTTTCCATTATTTGTGTTTTTTTCTACTTCGATGAATAAACAAATCCAATGAAAGTGTTTTGACAACTGTCAGAAAGCAGTACCACTGCCACCTATACGTTGCAGTTGAACTATTTATGTCAATGTCATTTCAAATTTCGCGATTTAAAAGCAAAATTAAAAATTTTGAAAAGACCCACTACGGTTAAACGTAATTGAAAAAGGATAAAATAATTTAAAAACCCCCGACTTAAAGAATTTAAACCCAAGAATATCCGTCCAGGGCTGACATTAAATGAACTAGTTTATCAGTTTTATAGTAACGTGAATAATTGGGGATATTTTATATATTGCAATACTCATTTATATTTATGTTGAAATTTAAAATAGTGATGGCAGCCCCCGACGGATATTCTTGAGTTTAAATCCTTTAGGTGGGGGGATTTTAAATTATTTTATCCTTTTTCAATTACGTTTAACCGTCGTGGGTTTTTTCAAAATTTTTAATTTTGCTTTTTATTTCAAATTTTTTAGATCAATATAGTTTATTTAATAGTAATAAAATATAAATATTTACAACTAAACTTTACCCGGGGCTTTGTTGAAACTCAACTCGATATGATATACGTAGAATGAAAATAATAAGTAATAGGTAAAATAGTAGCTAATTTAAAATATATTATTGCAGCGCCCCGTAGTGAGTTACTACCATAGCACCTATTTAAGAACCCTCACTAATCAGAAACAAACCCACTACTGAAAACCGCATCAAAATCGAACTAGTAGTTTTGGACATAAATGGCGACATAGGTTTGCACAAACAAACAAACAAACATCCTCTCACCCCAAACGCATATACAATCTCCGTACCGTCGTGGGTAATAATTGAAATGAGAAAAAAATATCGCAATTTTTTTTTTTAAAAAAATAGAACCGCATGTGATAAGAATTTTATGACATCATCATTTTCTGGTTAATTCGCTTTTCAGGTTGTTGTAATAATAATACAATTATTTGCAAATATTGTATTACATCTATCATGATTCCTGCTACTTAATTAGTTCACGTTTATAATTAAATTATTACAGCAATCATCAGAATCAAGGTTAAGAAAAGAAAACAGTAATCCTACGATGCAGGGAACTATTGAGTTCCACTGTCTCCGCAATATATTTAGTAGTAGTGAACAAAAGCAAGAAAAATGGCTTAGTTGGGGAAATCACTAATTCTGTTCGAGTTCTTGAAAAATCAGAAATGTCACCTGAAGAGCTGTGGCTTTTAGAAAATTTTTTAAAAATAGTTTACTGTTGTAAAGCTAAGATAAAAGATTAAAATACATGTTCACTCTATGCAATGGAATTTTAATATAATTATAATTTACAATAATTTAAATCGTTTAAAATTTTACATAATTTAGTCCAAAGCAAGAGGCCATAATTTAATGTAATCAAATCAAAAGAAGTTCGAAATTTAAGATTCGTGGATTATTTAAGTTTTGCTTCGTTCCCTGCAAGAAAAATTGTCGTTTAAATCCAGATTACAATGAATTCAGGAGGAACATACCGACATATTTGACTTCATCGAAGGCCTTTCGGGCTTTCTTCAACTCTTCGTTCATTGTAAGCAAGTCCTTGACTCTGGCATACTTGCGAGCATCCTTACGCACCAAGAACACTATATCCTCGACTTGAACTCGACCAGTGCGACCGATTTCCATCGCCCTAAAACAAAAATCTTCCTATTATTGCTTTGCCCGAGAAGGATGTGTATGCCAAGCCTACCTATGCGTTGTATCCGTGATGAATTCAATCACCAAATCCTCTAAGAGATCCACACTCTCCGTGTAAGGATTTTTGTCATCTCCAAAGCCGTACATCATGCAACGCAGCTCCTTGCTAAAGAGCCTCTTGCGGCCTGCAGATGTCGATCCTAGATGAGCTTCTCCCAAATCATCATCATCCTCGATCGACTTTTTTTGTATTTTTTGATTAGATTATAATTAAAATGCACGCAAGAACTGGCGGAAGAACTTAATAAAGCAAATTCAAAAATTTAATTTGGATGAAGCAAAAATCCTGACCTCGTCTGGGTCAGAAGGTTCCAGGTTCAATTCCTGGCTTCGCCAAATGACTTTCTTTGTATTTTTATTATTAGACCGCGGATCATATGTAACTTTTGATATGACGAAAAATATGCAGACATATGCATAAAATATGCATATCTATCACTAAAATCTATTGAGGACAACTAATTTTAGGACTGGACGTTTAAATAGAAATGACTTACCTCGCTCACTTCGAATACTTCGTCCACTGTTGCAGCCGCCATTACTAAGTCAAACGATATTTTTTCGGCGGCTTAAAAAATAGCAGACAATTCTTGAACCCACGTTACAATGTTAGTTATTTCTATTTTACGTTAAGATCATGAAAATATTTTATGCCTTTTTGGCAACTTCCATTTGCCTGTAAAACTAAATTTCCCGTGGCTTTCTTTGTTGTCAGTCAAATTTTCATGACAAGTAATTCATCATGAAGTTGTCGCTAATTTAAATTTTTTTTTTTTTTTTGATAAATAGTAAGAAAACTACATTTTTTAAATTTAACATTTTAAACATAAAAGCACTAGATTATTTTAATTAAATTGTATTCACCGAATGCATCAGTTATTATGAATGAAAATGAGTAATGCTTATAATTTGTTATTTACCTTCGTGAACATAAAAAGCAAAACTTAAAATTTCTTAGATCAATAAAAAATCACCTAGCTTTAGTTAGTAAAATTGTTAAAGAGTTCTCGCTAACTTCGAAAAGCATCCGAAAAACAAGATTTCGATCGATTTTAGACATTTTTTTCTTAATACGACGTGAACCTAGACATTGCTCTCGGTAAACTTTTTTAAAACGTTTTGCATGAATGGGGGGATTAAGTTTTTGGTATTTCACATTTTTAATATTCTCGACCCACAAATTCCATTTCAAGTATTTTTAGTAGTTTTTTAGTGAGTTGAACTCAGACTTTTTCCGGAAAAATTGGCGCCTCAGTTGAGGCAGGTGGGCAAATCAGTCAGATTTGACACTATCTCCTTTTTCGGGAAATTTCAATTTTTCCAAATTGAAAGGAGGTGGTAACACTTCAGCAATATTACCTACATAAAGGGAAATTTAACGGGAAATTTGGTTTTATTGAAAATTCAAAATATACAATTGTCATTTGTCAGTCAGCACAGGAGACTTTTTCGCCGAAGAAACTATTTTAACCGATGGCACCAAGAACAAAACCAAAATGTGCAGATTGTGAACAAGAAAATTCAGTGCTTTGGCATAATCCAAAAAATCCAATATGCCACAATTGCTACGTGAAGGGCTTGGAAAAGTCCACAAACAATCAGGAACATAGTGAAGACAAGAAGATTATTCGTAGGAGCGCAAGAAATGGCTTAAAAGCCAAAACAAAAGCCCTGCTACCAGCAAAATCATCCAAGAAAACTAAACATCGAAAACCTATTCCGAAAAAGAAATACGAGTTGCCTCCAATGGTGTCCGATAAACAAAAAGTTGTCACAAAGATTCTGCATAAAAGCATTTTCTATGCGGTGGGTGATATTGTTTCCATCGTTGATGCGACAAATGCTGTATTCTATGCTCAAATACGTGGACTGATAATCAATGGATTTTGTGACAAAATTGCTTTCATTACTTGGCTAATTCCGACCAATGAAAGTCCGTCGCCAAGGTGCGGTTTCGATCCCAGCACGTACCTTCTTGGATTCGAGGATGACGAACCTCGGCCTCTGTCCACGATGTCATTCGTCATGTCTTGTCCCAGCGACTATTTCGCCATTGATATGAGTAAATATCCGAGTGAGGTGGAAGCAACACCCAGATCATTCTGGCGGCGCGTAAACTACGAAGACTACAAGGACGTCCGACGGGATTCAGGGAACTGCATGGAATCGGAGGACGAACCGCAACAGAATGAAGCCCCTGTCACAAAGTTCAGTAATGATGAACTGTGATAAGTTCCCAAACCCTTGTGCGTACATTTATAGTACATAATATTGTATATTTATTAATTTTTACTTAGAAATGTAGTTTACCGATTTTAATGGCAATTTTAGATTGATTTTATTGATTAACATAGAAAATTAAACATTTTCAATTGCTCAAAACTGGATTTCCATTTTTGTTGCAATTCCCTTGCCACCCTCACCCCACCAGAATTTCTGTCGCCTTTGTAAAATAAGGAAACTAAAACAAGCATTTGGTTTTTACCATTTTAATTCTATAAATTTTGTTAAAGCAACATAAAACAAGACTTCGCAATATTTACGATTTAAATAAAATTTCCAAAATGTTAAAAATTTCTATGTATAAATTTAGTCAGGAGTGCAAAACAAGAACAAATGTATACAAAATGGCAAACAAACAAGATGAAGACTCCAGATGAAGCACTGCGATCGACTGCTGCGGTCTTTATGATCAGAGGAGTCCGATATGTTTTCCAAATTGATTTGTTGTGTGTCCACTTCTAGGACTGCGTTTGATACAGCACAAGCGAAGGGAGTCGATATATTTTGTGTTGTCTTTCCTTATAAACTAAGTAAACATGGTAAACATCTCTTAGAAAATCTGATATAAGAAAAATTGACGAACATTGTGTAAATGGACGGTATTCGAGGAATATTTTTCCTTTCGTTTTGTTGATTTTGCTTAAATTAACTAGTAGAAAAGACTTAACCGACTGGCATTGTTGAAACAGTACTGTGAGGTGTGGTGGGACGGGATCCCGCCAACGAGTGTGTGGTGGACGCATTCAGGGACTGCATCGTCCCCATCTGCACGAAACGGAAAATAATTAAAGGGTAACTGCATTGACAGTGATTTCCCTTACCCGAAGATGAGCCAAATCCTCCAGTTTCGTCAGATCGGCCAGTTCCAAGTACAGGGAGTAGACGAGGACCCAGCCGTAAATGGAGCCGACTATGATGACGATCCAGCACAGCACCATCAGAATGTTGTAGGCGAAGATCAAGTCGTTCACAATTGCGAAGAACAGGAACGCCATAAATCGAAGGATCGTGAACACGGCGAAAGTCCAGAGCCATGGAACTATTTTCCGCTCGTATTCCTGCATTGAGGGGAGTGAAATGAAAAGGGTATGATTAGGCACAATTTCTTCAGATGCCCAATTTGTGTGAACATGTTTCTGTGTATCAATGTACCTTAAAAGGTCTTCTATTTCTTCCACACTGATAGTGATGCTATGAATGCGTGCATTTATTTGGAAAATTTCAAGTATATTTTGTTAAATGAAATGTTCAACATCAACTTTAAATGAGTAATGTACGAAAAACACCTAAAACTACATTTCTAAGTATGATTTTGTTAGCAAGAGTGTTTTACAGCAACAGGATAATGCTAAGAAGTAGGTCTACAATTAGTTTTCGAATGCAAGGGTTTTTAAACCGCTGTAAATACCAAAAATATTTCTGGAAGTTAAAGGAAGAACGTTGAACCAATCTCACCTTGCGGAGCGCGATTATCAACAATATCGATGTGACGAGGACGACGAAACCGGCGATGCAAGAGAACAGTGCGAAGATGATCAAAGCGTTCCTCACTGCAAAACACTAAATTAGAAAGGAGGAAAAGGCTAGAATGATTCACTAACCGTGAACATTTCCCACGTAGACAAACTCGTACGAGATGATGTAGTAACCGTAGTGGGTGGATCCTGGCGCGGCCATTGCCAAGCAGTAGACATCGAAGATGGAGGTAGCTATCGTGAAGATCGCGACAAACTGTTCAAAACAGATGCATGCGGTTGATTAAAGGCTTTCTGTGGCCTCTGTCGGAGGATAGAACTTACCAGCGAGCAGAAGGCTGTGATTAAGGCACCTTTCTGAATGTCGATGTACTGATTGTTGTGCAACATTGGCTTCTGGTACCATGGGATCCGCACAGAACGCACTGACCGTGATTTCGCTGAGTGGAGATTAGTCGATGATCTGTAAAGGGAGCATTAGAATAGTCCTAATTGGATATAGAAGGGCGGAGTCTCTCTTTGACAGTGTAGTCAACTTCAATCAAATTTAATTCACTTTGGCATACATTGTTAATTACTTAATTAATTAGCATCTCAATATATGACTTCAATTTCAATGCTTACCGTCCAGTAACATGGGAGTACACCGACGGATTTGACCTGTAGTAAGTCGATGGGGTTTTCCTTCCGTAATTCATTTTGAACACAATTGGTATCCACTAATCAAATTCTAATTAAACAACTGCTTCGAAGATCGATGCAGTGCATGATAATTTTGGAACAGAATGGGAATGTTTGTTTTCACTGCACAAATGACAGTTCCTAATTGCTTATTCCAAAGGGCGTCACCCCAATCGAATCAATCGCGACACTATTCAATGGATTTTTTTGAATTCAATGCACATTGCACGTAAACACAGCAATTACAAATGCAGAAGAAATTTAATTCGCGGTTGGAAATTAACTAAATTTAAAGTAATGTTTATTAGGAATGTAAGGAAATTCGCGCGTGCCCAGAGGAATTTTGTTTGGAAATTTTTGACATTTGGATTTAGGTTCCGTTCTTAAAGTAACAGTCTCTTGGAAATTTTAAGTATACTGGGAAATATATTGTCCAGACTAAGTGATGGGAAAAAGTGAGAAATTTTCTTTGATTTGTGCATTCATGAAGGATACGCAGGATACAGGGTTGTCCAGAATAAACACAAGTCAGACGAATTCCCCAAATTTACTTTTACATTAATATTTAATCGATAATTCTGATCAATGTCATGTATAAAGAAGTTTTTTACGGACAAATTTGCATGTAAAAGATTGAATGAAAATTTTTTCGTAAATCTCAGCAACACACTCGCAACTGACGCCTTCCCGCGTTCTCACTTCCCTTCTGAGTTCTGATCGTAAAAATAAAAGATATTAAAATGAACACTGCTAAACGGATCATCGTTGTTCTATGTAGCACCTTTATGCAATAAATAGTTCAATAAAAATTTCTTTTGACGCTAATATTTACCCAATACCAACGTATCAACAAAATAATAGGAAAAAATAGGAAATACCAAAATTCCGTTACCTTTGGTCCTTTGCACTTGTTTAACTGAATTACATCACAGAGTAATGTAATGTAATTTGTTAACTAGAAGTTTAAGTGAAAATATTATACTTAGTCATGTTTATTTTTCATTAGGTTATTTGTTTCATAATAGAAACAATATTGCAATAAAATAAATTTATAGTGTTTTAAACAGTTTCCTATCATTTTTTTTGTTGAACTCAATTATTTTTATTAAATAAATTGTTTTTGTTTTTCTTTGAACCAAAGAAAAGAAACCAAAATTCTGTTGCACAGAACTACGCGTGCGCGGAACATATAATTGTACTAGATTGTACTTCTGAATTTGCGTTGTGAATGCGTTAATTCCCTGTCAAATAATAATAAAAAATAGATCTTTCTAATTTCTACCGGCCCGAATTCCGTAATTTCTAGTACAATTTCCGGCTGGAGAAATATAATAGATCATTCTTATTTCTGGTGTTAGTCTGCAACGCTCTTGAATCTCAGATTGTATCTCAGATTTATAGTAGTATTAAAAATTTCTGCTGTCGTAACTTGTCCTTAACCATACTCCCGATTTTCCCAAATCCCTCAAACAACCTAAACTGCTTTTCACTTATTCACCGAATTCGAATTTCGAATAACAAAAAACTGTTTACACTAGTTCAATTCAAATTAGCAGCTGCACATAACACATTAAATATGAATGTAATAACGACGGCAGATGGATCCGCAATAGTAAGACTTCCCAGAAGTAATATTACTTGATGAGTATAAGTAGGTCGTACGGGATTTCGCTCATCCCTTTCTAGTACAAAATAATTTGCGAAGTAATAGAGTGAAAGTTTGCCGCAATCAGTGTTCTAAACTCCGTTACTTTGCATGCCGGGATTTTTATATGAAATTTCTCAAATTGTTTTATTAAAATCAATGCAGTTCACTCTTGCCAATGGCATTATTTAAAATAGTCTAAATAATTGAACAAAAAAATATGATAAGATTGTCCTTCTATTACAAAAAAAAGTCTGCCTGTTAATTGGTACTGCTTGGAACTAACTACGGAACCCAGTTGAGTGCTTTCAATTTGAATTTAAATACGAAATTTGTTTTCTTCATTGGTTAGGTTCAAAATCCGAAGAGGAAGAGATTCATACAAGAGAACATTTTTTTCAATTTGGTATTTATTTCTAAAAAAATTTGGCCTTAAAAACTATCACTTATAGAATATAACTTGTAACTAGGATCATATACCCAACAAATATACAAAATTGAAAATGTCTCCCGAAATTTTGGCGATCATATTTCACTTCTATGCACATATTTACCTGCCACTACTGCCTAAGTTCGACGAAGTAGACAAAAGTCTGAGTATTTATTTACTTAGAATGTATATGTTATATAATTAGCCTGCAACATCCTCTAGGATAGGGAATAGAGTTTAATTACAATATTTATTTCCATGGAAATTTATGCTATGAGCTATGAAAGTATTTCTTTACTGTATCAGGAACACTTTTGTCAGCAGTAAGTAGAAACCGTAGAGCAGGACTGCGTACAAGCTGTAAAGGAGCACGTAATGGATGATCTTCATTCTGTAAAAGAAACAGCGACATTGTGAAATTGAATTCTGAGGAGCATTGCTAAAATCTCACCTTTCATAGCGTCTCTTGGCTGATGGTATTGTGCTGGGGTCTTCTTTGGTAATGTAGATCCTTAGTCCATAAAAGCTGCCCTCGAAGAGATCAGGCCAGTCTATGCGTCTCATATCGAAGTTGAAGATCATCTGATCCTTGTCCGACAGCTTGTCCCACAATTTCCGGGTGTTATGGTTCGTGAATGTCCATGATTTTTTGCTGAAATAAGTCATCACATCGCAAAACTTGTGAACCTTTTTGTAAATTTGTAACATTCTGGAATTCAAGTGAAAATTAGAGCAAATCAGTGAGCGATAAGTGATCTTCAGTACCTCGGCTTCTTGCCGACGACCACCAGACCCGCGTCCATGAAGAACGCGGGCACAGTGTGGTAGAGGAAGGCCAGAATCCTGAACATGAAGTGATAGGGGGTGACGTTGAACGTGGGGAACCAGATCGACCGGCTGATGGGGATGTTGACTCCGTACCGGTAGCCGCAGTTCATGTATTCTTTCCAGGTAACGGGATTCTCTGGGTCCGGGACAAAATTGAAAATCGGCGGCTCGTCGTACCTGTGAGAAATGAATGGGTTCGTGAGGTTACCAAATGGGTATTGCCACATGATGCTCTTACGTGGTGTGCGCCACGTCCCAGGCGCTTGCCAGGATCGCATTTACCGCCAGATCAACAGGAACAACCTGTGCGCAATTCCCTATACTGCCGTAGAAGACGCGTAGGATTCCGGCTGCTACACCGACGATGATGCCACTCGGCCCGTACATATTATCGATCCAACCGCGCACCGGTTCCTTGTACGTGGTGATCACTGGGAGAAGGACAATGACGTAACAAAGGACTAATCGGGAAGGATTTGCACTTACCAATCGCTGGACGGAATACTGCAATGGGAAGTCCCTTCCCATGGTTCCTCACAATGTCCTCCGCTAGTGCCTTTGTGAATGTGTAAGTGTTGGGGAAGTCCTGAAGGATCTCTGCTGTTATGTTGTCCAATGTTTTCTCGTCCAGGCAATCGCCCAATTTGCATGCGTTTTCCCCAGAAAGTTTCTGCTTAAAGAATCTCTCATCAATGTGGCTATGATTGCAATTGGCAAACGCCGTCGACACATGCACAACAGCCTGAAAAAAGGACACAGTTACCGTCGGCTAAAATGGTATTCAATTCAGCGATCATACATGCAATTTGGCGATATCCTTGCACATCTTCAGCAGCTCCTTGATAGCAGCCACGTTTATCGCCAGGGCGATCTTCAGTTTCTCATCGAAGCGGACTGTGGCGGCGCTGTTGATCACGATGTTCACGTTCTGCTTCAGCATGAGCTGCTCCTCAGGACTAATGCCCAGTTCCGGCTGCGAACAGTCGCCACTGATCACAGATACCTTATGCCGGAATTTAGGATTTTCTTGCTTAACCAAGTCGAAAACCTTTAATCAAAAATATTGTGTAGATTTTGATCTCATATTGGAGAACAAATCGTCCTTACTGGGTCATCGAACAGCTCCTCGATCCTTGTGTACACATCCTTTCCCTTCTTGGTCCGAACTAACATGTAGATGTGCTCCACATTTGTCACACGCAAAAGTTTTTCAATTATTACTGAAACGAGGATGTTCGTTAAATATTCGTTAAGTTAACATTTAATTATAATTAGTTTAATTACTCTTGCCAAAGAATCCTGTTCCTCCTGTGAGGAAAATTGTCTTCTTGTCGTAGAACTGTTGAAGAGGAGTTAAATCTAAAAAAGAAACAAAATAAAAAATTTACTGAATTTTATTGCAGCAGCAAGAATTATTTTTCAAGTGAACTCCTTTCACTTCAGGAGTTCCATTGATTTGCAGACAATTTGTATTATTCTTGTCAACCAAGGACAACAGCGTCTGCAAAAAACTTTCCGCAATGACGTCAATTGATTTTTATTGAACTACTTATTTTTGATTGTCTGGTTTTTAAGCGTCTCAAAAATTACATAAAATTACGAGAAATCTATTACATTTTTAGTATCCTCCATTTGGTGATTAAAAAACAACAATATTTATGACCATTATTAAACAGGAAATCAAGGTCTATTTTAATTGCAACTATGCAAAATAAATTGCAATTGAATTTGTTTGTTCCTTTATTATCAGAATTATATAAACAAAGTAATATCACTTGAGGTCGATATTAACGATAAATATGCAGTTTTACTTACATAAAACTTTATTGTGTTGAAAATTATGCTTCAAAAATCATCAAAGCGGATAAGTAATCTTTTGTTTTATTTGAAAATTTTAAAATCTTCATCGCCTTGCGAAGCTTCATTAATTTAGTGACAAAAACGCAATAGAAAAATAAACAACAGTAATTAATGTGAGCCTCCAATACTTGCTAATTGTTGCAAAGTGCAGAAGTTCGGAGCTTGGTTCATGTTTCGCAATCGCGGTTGCTGCATTGCTTCGGTGCGATAATTGTGGCTAATTGCGTTACGTTCCGCGACGTGCTAACTAAACGTGTAAAGAATGCGTTACGTGTGTGTCCTGCCAAAAAAACACGATTGATTTGAAGGAGTTACTTAGTGCAGCTTAGTGCAAATGGGACTGACCAAAATACCATTGGCCCTCTCGACGCACGAGGCTAACACTATTTCGACCCCGAGTAGACTTATTTCGAGGACGGTGAATCCCCGAAGCGATCATCACCGCCACGAGAGCGTCCGATGCAAATTGACAATTAATCACTCAGCGTTTGCAATCGATCTTCAGTGTGCCGCAAGATCGAAGCCATTTGGACGAGTCACTTCATGGCCAGCGGCTCGATACGCGCGGGGGGCATGTTCCCGAGAACTTTAAAAATTTCGCCTTGAACCTCTAAATGGCGCAAATTCCGTCAGCTATTGCCACCATCGAATGCAGTTTCCTTTGCCAGTGCAATATCGAGAACCAACAACGGCTTTTGCATGTTCGAAATTGTTGGTGCTCATCGATGACAATTGCTCTGATATGTCCTTATCGAGTGGAAAGGATTCCGTCCATTCATCAGCGACTGGCGACTGCCATTTGCCAACAAACAGTCGCGTCTGCCACATTGTGGAACAACAAATTGCAAAGGAATTTGGATCATTGCACAATAGTGCACTTGGTGGCGATGCAACTCCATTTGGCTGCACGCAAAATACCTGAGCGCTAAAGTCAGCGAAAAATAATGGCTGAATGATTTCTCATTGAAGATGCGAGCACGAGTCGCGGACCTTGTGCGATGGAGTCGATTGAGAAGTGGTTGCGATGTCGGTTTGACCCAGAATCGACGCGAATGAGGTGAAATGCTCGAGAGGATGATGTGTTCGGCCACTTCCGAAGCGATTTCGACTTTTTTTTAGACTGTGTGGGAGAAATATTAATTAAGTGTACAGAAAATTGTTTGCAATGCAATTAAAATTATTGGAAATTAATGTATTTGCAATTGCCGCCGCAACAACGACTAGGAGGTTATGGTTGCCGCCAGGCTGGCGACAAATGGCATGCTTATTCAAAAACTATGATTGCTGATCTTGTCTTCTTATGAATTGTGAAATTAAAATTAATTAGAAATCAATTGTGTTTTGTGAGTCTTTGTTGGCCAGTGATGAAAGAGATCCATCAACAAAGATGTTCGAACTAATCAAATGGAATCAAAGTCTTTTTGGCGGTTTTCACTTACCTTGCAAGACATCCTCAATCTTGGTACCATCGTCTTGAAGCGGTGCCATTTTCCTTTCCAATTAATATGCGTTCTCACGTATCGCTTCCTCAACGTGCGATAGACTGTCCGTTCAACTTATGGCAGCTGAAATTAGTCAAGAAAATTGAAAGTGCTTAAAAATCGTGATATAAATTGATTATTAATAAGGAGATATCGCTGGTTTCTTACACCCAATCTAATTAGGAAACAGACAAATTTCTGCTTCATTTCGTGAAGTAATTCTAAAAATTTTCAAACAATAAAAACTACAAAAAAAAAAAAAAAAAATCAAATTAAGGAATTCGAATGGAATTCAAATCGGAAGTAATGGAGTTCAACGCTTGTAAGCGTGTTGAAAAATTGCATATCCGATAACTTAAGATTCATATTTCCTTTTTTTATTTCTATGAAATTCAATAAATATTCATGTGCGACCTTCCAAAAATGTAAAAATTCAATTTTTGAATTATTAACGAGTGAATATTGTTATGAAAACACATTTTCAGCAAAAGATTTTGTAATAATTTGAAACACGTTTTCCGTGCTTTTGGTCAAGTTTTTTTTTTTTTTTTTTTTTTTTTGGAAAAAAAGGGTCGTCGAAATACGAATTGAAATTGTTTCGAACGTTTCGGTTTAGCTGAATGGTTTTTTGTTATATCTGATGTGATTTTGTTTTACTTTTTATTTCTTGCGTTTCAAAAGTGAAAGAAAGTCGAAATTTGAAATCCAGTTCAAGTTCAATGTCAGCATCTGTTGCAGTGATTTCATGTTAATATGATTGACTTGTGTGATTGAAAAATGTCAACCAATTGCTGCTGCGATTCTGATTGCATAACCATGAGGAAAACTTCCAGGAGAATTAAGTCTACTTGGAAATTAAATACTAATTATTAAATGTAGTTCTGTATGGTAATTTTCTGAACTTGTTTTCTGCATATTGTTTTATTTAATGTTGTTTATGAAATTTTATGAAATTTTATGAGAAACATTTCAAGATTATAATTAACAAAATTTTTTTTATAAGAATAAAATAGAAAAGTTATAGGGAATTGCGTCTTCTATGACCGCACAAGGCGTAAACCCTAAGTAAACAATTGAGAGCAAATTCGTTTCATGGAAGATAGATAATTGTTGTCAGCCTTGGCCCCGGCAGCGGTCAAGATGCAAAAACAATAAACTAACAGCTCCTTTGTTTACATTTCGTCTCCTTCGAATCGTTTTAGGCATTAGGAAATAGTCTTCTATGAGTTTATGGCTGGCACACGAAACTGTTGAGTTTGGCCGCCATTAACCGTCGCAGATCTCTGCAGACAACATTCGTCGATTCACAAACCATCAAACCGTCCGCCATTGTAAAAAAAAAAAAACCGAAAAATTAACTTTGAAACGCTGATCTTTTCCGTGTTGGAGCGTGCCGGAGGAAGGAGCATTTCATTGGAGCAGCATCGTCATCTTGACGCGCACTCTCTCCGATCGTCCAAAGATCTTGTGTGGCACCATTTCGACGATGGCCAAGGTGAAACAAAAATGCAAAATGCAAATGATCAATGTTATTATGCGTGTGTGATGACGTCACAACTCACAACAACAGCGAGACTTAATCACATTGAAGTAAAAACAATATATTAATGCTGAGAGTTTTTTTGTTAACAGATAACTGAAAATAGGACTCGATCACAAGCAGCTTGTAACTTCCGTTTTTATTGATAGTTTTCCGCAAATTCCAATCGTGATCGGATATACTTCCGATATGCAAATGCATCACAAGTTGATGATCTTGGTCCACTGAATTTATCCGATCGGATGTTTTTTTAAATTTTGTACAAATGGCAAATATAAAATATATTTTTCGCTTAACAACAAATATGCCAGCATTTTGACGATAATAACCCTTTTATTGGTTTCTTTTATGATCGAAAAAAATATATGAGTGTTATACAATCTAAGAATAGCAGAATTGTGGAAATGAATTGAACCAATTCGAATTTGGCGATTGCAGAAAAAAATGACCTTTTCCCATTTCATAGTTTTTATATTGCAAATATTTTTTCTGTACAAATTAAAATCACAGAAAAAACATTAGGAAGAAATATTCATTTAGAATTAGGTAATGCAGCCTCGCTAGCATATTCCATGATTCCACTTAATACAATCTGCTTTTCTTGCAGAAAAACATAAAACACTTGCTTTAAATCAGTTGGTTGACAAATGGAAATTCATCCACACCTGACTTATGTTTTTCTGGTAAAATAACAAACACAATTTTTGAATTTTCACTTCCAACGTCTTCAATTTATATTTATTCGTATTTGAATGGGTGCAACATTCTTCTTTTATCGCATTTAAAAATGTCTGAGTGGACAAATAAATTGAAGTCACCTGAATAAAAAGTTCATAATTATACTTTGTCATCGTTTCAAAATAATCTAAATTTATTCCGTATTTTGTTTTTTCGTAATTGCAGCTACGAAGTTTGGAAAACAAAGACGGAAACATTTCTGCTTGAATTTTTAATGTTATTTTGGTAAATATTTATAATAAGAACCAAACCAGTTTCCATCGGAAAACAGGTTAAATTTGTTGTTTTTAATATTTAATATTCTATATTGGTTCTAAATGTGGCTTAAAATTCGAACAAAAAAAAATCCTTTAAGACTTGATCCTTAATCACTTAAAAAAACAAATGAAACAAAGTTTTGCAAAATGTCGGATTTTATCAGGATTTATTTTTCACGACTAAAGGAGTTTTGGAGTTTATTGGAAATTCGATCTGATGAGTTCTACAGAGACCAATTGAATTTTGGATTTGTTTACAAATGAGTTTTTATATCACATTAATCAAAATGAATTTTGGAAGAAAATCTATTAAGCAAGAATCGTTTTAAAATCGTCCTTTAATATCTATTATCAGCTGGTAACCTCCACTGGGCAAGTTTTCCAAAACGAAAACATTGACAACAGTGCAACGAAATCAACAACGCCGATTGCATTCGATGGTTGCATTTTGGAAGTGCAATCGTGCTAACTGAAAATGCTGACTGCAAACAAAAAACATTCTGTTCTACTCTGGACTAAATTTTGAGTCCGGTCTTGAGTTCAACACTCAACGCTCAACGCTCAACCGATCTCTGGTCGGTTGTACTTGTGTTTTTGACGCAGCCAAACTATTGCGGATCAAGTGGCATTTTATTGCGCAAGAGCATTGCACCTAACTCCTTTTAGCATAGTATGCACATTCAAAAAAGTGTCATTGCCAACAACTTTTTGTTATTGTATTTATTGATACAGAATGATTGTAAAACAAAGTACAAGCCAAAATATTTGACACAGTTGGAATATTAGGTTTTCTTATACTTTTTGTAAAAAAAAATCAAATATAAAAAATTGTCCACACTTACTCAGTTGCTTTTTTTTAAACTTCACCGAAGAATATCAGTCTTCAAACTGATCACAATATATTTCATAAAACCACCGAAGCACATCAAATGCAGTTGAAAATATTGAAATTCAATTTGTTGTTGTCCGAGCACATTTATCACATGCCAAAATATTAATTAAAATACAAGCAGAAATGATATAATTAATTATTCACTCATAAAATGAAGAAAAGTATTCAGTTCTTGGCAATAAATCACGTATTTTATTTTTCCAACGAAAGAAAAGTCCCTTTTCCACTTCAGCACAACGAAATAATGAAAATTATCATTCAAACAAAAATAATAAATTAAATAAATTCACAATAAACCACAAAAGTCTATCACTGGAAATTGAACTAATCGGCAGAATGTAATCGATTCTGAATTCTCTGTACTTTTTGGAAGTATCACGCTGGTGCAACGCTGCGGATTCTTGGACACCTTGCCTGCTACCTCCCCAAATACTTAGTAGATCCGCGCGACAGGTGAAAACAGTTTAAATACCCCGCCACAGGCGCGCCGACGTGCAGCAACGCGCCTGCAGTGTGCGGCGTGCAGCACGCCGCTGATGCGATGGTGTGCGTGATGGCGTGTGCGACGTTCATGATTATGGCGCTTGATGCGGCCTGCGTTCATTGTCGCCGCTTTTCCGTTTTGTTTATTGTTTGTCATCTAATACATCAGCAATTAATAGATTTTTAGTGTCGTTCATTGTTGCAGCCAAATATCGGGATTGAATCATTTCGGCTGGAAGAAAAATTTTGCGACAGTTATTCCAGTCTTGAATTAGCCGCGGAGGTCAGGATTCTGGAGGAATACAGCGAAGACGGCTGGAATTCTTTCAAGTTCTCATTCTTCAATTAATTTAGTTAATAACAAATAAATTACTTGGGATAATTATTAAAAAATATTTGTGTTTTTTTAGATTCTGAATTCTTGAAACGTTTCTATTATTTCAACCCAATAAATTCTTGATTTCAATTGCCTAATTACCTAATTTGAAATAAGCTCGATGCCCCGATACAATATAAAATTTTGTTCAATTCGGAGCTTGAAGACGATTGAAAAAGTCTCCACTCTTTAAGTAATGGTTTCATTATATTATTTTATAAGAAAATCACATCGAAACATTGCATGAAATAATTCAACTGCGACATCACGTAAATTCAGCCATTTTCTTTCGCTGCAATTTCATTAATATTCTTTACCATTCCACAAAATTTCCTATTCCCTGTACAAAATTCTAAATAATATAAATCAAATGTTAAACATTTCAAATAAATAATTGTGAAAAACTTTTGTAAAAATTACCACTGAAAATTTATGTAGTGACAATTCCAACAGTGACAAATCAAGCGTCACAATTTGCACAAATTTTCAGTCAGTTACCGTTTTGGTTAGAACTTCGCAACTATTTATTGCTAATTATCTCATTATTTAATATATTCAATTCACGTATTTTCATCAAGACTTTATTATTACTTTCGTAGAAGAAACTGTCAACTCGATGTGGACACTCCAAAAAGAATCACGGATGCAAATTAAAGTGTCCGGCATTAAAAGGAATTCGTGGCTGTTGTTGCTGAGTTTTAACATATTATTCAAGCTGCTCAGACGCAACAATAGGCTTGAAATGGAATCAGTTTAATGAGAAATTACGATTTGTGTAAATTTTGGATATGTATTTTGGAAATCTTTCTTATGTGTCAATCATTAAAACTACAAGAAAATTTTAGTAATTTTTATTTTCAAGGTTAAAGGATTTTGCGTTTGTAATTACAGATTATGTTAAAAATAAATATTTTACAACAATTTTCATATGACAAGAATTTTAATTAGTTTAGTGTACCTACATACACTCTACACATTTAATAAAATGATGGCGACAAATAAATTAACAACAGCAGCAAAAAACCCGAAATTTGCTAAAAACGATTTGTATAATGTTTGAATTCTTGATTGCTTTTTATCATATATTTAAACTGAAGATATCAATAAAAAACTATGAAATCTAGGCGAAAATTGCCGCGCATTTCTGACCTACAGCACGACAATGCAAGGTCTTTCATCAGCAAAAATTATTAACAAAATGTATCTTTTCGCGATAAACAACTTTTCCATAAGGTTCCTTGGGTTGAAGACCTTACGACGAGTTTTGAAAACAGGAAGTCATTGCCGAACGAAATGTACAAATTGATCGTGATTTCGAGTAATATCTACTTGATAATAAATAATAATTATTTAAATAAAAATAATCAAAACATTATTTCAGTTAAATAAAAGTTGTTCGCCCACTTCGTATTTTTTTACATTTTTCGAAGCTTGAATAATTGGGACTTGGGATTGCCTTCCTATTCCCGTGATCAGGTGCAGTGCCTTACAAACTCGGTTATGTTAACAACGCTATTGTTTAGATGAAAATAAAGTAGCGGACATATTTTGGGCATACCCAAAAATGGACACCGATGAAAGCAATCCACACATGTGCTGGAGGAATTCCATTGCAAATTAGAAGTTCTTGCACAATCCTATTTCGTGAACTTTTGAGTTTAACTGTAGATTGGAGCTGCGTCGTGGCGCGACCGCACTCAGCCACGGTCGTCAAATGTTGCCTCACCAAGGCTAAGGTAGCGAAACTGAAGGCCTAGGGCAAATCAGGGCCTCAGCATTGATAAGAAGTGAATGGAGCAAGAGTTTGGAAATTGCCGAAGTTGAAAATGAGGAAAAATGCCAACGATTAATTAGTCAAGCGATAATGAGTCTCAGCACAGAAAAACATTGCCTTGCATGTGAAAAAAAAACAACAACAAAAATCAGCCGAGACGACGACATCTTTGAATTTAGTGAAATTTAATGCAATTTCGATGGCAACGAAGAAATCTATGAGTTCAGATGGAGAGGGGAAGTGTAGATGCGAAAAGGGGAAATCTAGGGAAAGTATTTAGCGAAAGGACGAGAAAACAATTGTATTTACAATTTTTAAAATGTTTTTCAATACATTTCGATTGGAAAAAACCAACTCATAAAAAAACGGATAACGCACCGCAAATTGCAATTAAAACTCATTTGAACTTTGTCTATTTTGTACCCCTTTAACACTCGGTGAAAAACTTGAAGAGGAGTGGTACAGCATTTGTAATAAGCAAATATGTGGTCTGTTTTGAAACCACTTAAAAACCAGCAGAAACATCTTGTTCGCCAGCTTGAATATAAAATTTGCTGGTTGCTTACGTAAATAGAATGCGCCAAAAACAAAGAGTGAAAATCAACACAGACCAAATGGAAACTTTAATTTACAGCGTTGGCTAGTGACATTGAACTTGCACCATTCTTCGGGCTGTATTCATTCCGCAGAAGTGGAAATTTCATTGAAATTTTCCTTTGATGGTTTTTGTGATCGCCAACCAAACCTTAATCAAACATAAAATGTTCAACAATTACTCTTAAGAGTTAAGAACAATCGGTTTTACCCGTTGACTAGTTCTGACTCTGTAAAAGTCTTGAGGGATCCTCAAGGCTGATTATAGCTTTCGGGTCCAGCATCTTTTGCAACTGCGTAAGCTGATTACCATTTTGCTGACGCAATTCGAACAACAACAACTCAAAGGAATGATGACAAAGAACCGGGATTTGGGCCACATTCACCGCGTTCCATGACTCCTGCTACCTTCAATTGATATATATTTTTATATATAGTTTTAATTTTTATATTTCGCGGATGCTGTTTGACGTCATTCGGACCATTTCAAAAAACCCCTAGAACACGGTTGACCGTGAAGATCTTGATGTCGGTCTCTTGCAATTGTTTTTGTTGGCCAATGGCTGATGCAGGACGTCACAGTGATCCCTAATTAAATCTATTTTAAGATTTTGTTATGTTAATTTTAGATTTTGCACTAAAAATTTGGATCGGGTTGAAGACTTATGCAAATTTATAATGATTTTAGTGGTTTTTGACCTTTTTATAAATCAATTTCTTTATTGCATAATCAGGGCAAGAGTTTTAGGTTCTGTAATCCGCTTCTGGGGAAGGAAAAATCCACTTTGAAATTTACTCCCCAATACAAAGTTTCGCGCTTCAGTTTTTTGTTTTCCTATTACATATTTTGTTGATGGAAAAACAAACTTTACATAAATTTAATGTTTATATGAATAAAAAGCGTTTACTAGTTCTATAGCGTAAATCGTTTAAGTACTTAGTGATTTCATGAATTTTAAAATGCACTTACATCACAAAGCTGCTCGACTGTCGACCGAAAAGAGTTATTTCTGCTGTATAAGAATTTCACGGCACCTGTAAAAAGCGTTAATTTTAAATTTTCCATTCATAATAACGAGTTCTACACTTTCATGCTGCATTTGATGGAAAAATACAAAATTGCAACTAGCTGCAATCGATCTTGTTTTGCGAATTCGATCGAAAGGGCAGAAAGAAATCGCGTCAAGGTTGAACGCGAATTGCGTCAACAGCATTCTGAAAAACAGTGTGTACATTTATATAATTATAAAATTGGTTTATCTGTGAATATCATTTACGAAAGACGGAAGCGAAAATATTTGTGAGCCACGCACAAAAATGATTTTCCTCTGCTGCGTAATTTATTTAAGGGCGTGCCGATAATGAATTTATTATAATCAAATATGAAGAAAAATAGGGGAAATACCAAATTCCGATGAGTTTTAGGCTTTAATCAACGCCATGAAATAAATTTCCAAAGAACTTCCCAGGACAACCGGACAATCAATCTCCAGCGCAAGCTGCGCGCGCATCCGCTGTCCTCTTGACAGCTTTTAGTAAGTAATTAATTAATTATCCGTGTTTGGCACGGGTCAATATTTGCTCCCGCTAGATCTAGTGTTGAAGTGAATTCGCTGTCAATATTGCGTCGATGCACTTGAACCTTACCCTTCGTGAGAAGTCCGCCTGGGCTTGCAGCCGTTTCCAGTCAGTCAGTGATTTACGTAAATCTGATTGCAATCGTTTCCCAGAAAGATCTTGAATTCCACACTTGTTGCCTTGGATCGATGGCGCTGAAACTCCAGAAAGGTGTTTTCATTGGTTTTCCCCGGAGAGACGAGAAACCGCAGTGACAGGCTACAAGGATATGCCATTTTCCGTCGGCGCGGCGTGCGTAGTCGGAAGGAACTTTCATCCTTTTTTGAGCACTAAAAAATTGCATTATATAAATAAATAAATAAATTCTTTTTATTAATGGCGATAGCATTTATTAATTATTTTTTTTCGAAGAGGTACATAAGATAGAATTTTTTGGTCTTTAGTTTTTATTTATGACTAAACCTAATTAATTATAAACCTTAAAAGTGGTAAACCAAATATACTTTTAATTATGAAAGCCAAATCTGCGTGAAAAGTCCACAGCAAACTGTCGTCTGTCGGGGGTGAACAGTTAGTGTTAAGCTAATATAGTGTTGCAGCTAATTTTCAAGTTAGCTTATTGGTTTTGTTGTTAACCAATTCAGTTCAGTTAACACCTTGGTCCTTGAATGCCACTATATATAATTGGCATTGTTTGAACAATGTTGATATTGAAACATTTAACAATATTCAAATTTTCTTAGACTATTTGTTTCCTTAAAGGTTTATTCAACAATTTGTTTTTTTTGTTATTCACTAATTACTCCATTATATAGATATTTTGCAGTTACTTTGCCATGCTAAATTAAAATTCTACTCAAGAAAACTAACCACCACCACGGATGTTTTATAATATTTTGTTATTTTGCATAAATCCGCTTAATGCTAGTTGAATTAAACAATTTTTTTTGGTGAACAATTTGTTTGTTTTATTAATTCATAATATTTTTCTTGGAAGAGAAAACCGTCATGGGCAGATAATAAATAATAAAAAAAAAGTTGTAACGCTTAAATCTTCGCTGATAGTGAATTTTAATGCAAGAAAACTACATCTCAATTAATTAAGTAATAAATGAGTTTTCCAAGAAAATTAGTGAAATATCTGCTTCCAACAAATTGCGTTTGACACGTGCGAAACAAAATTCCAGATTACTTAATGATGTAATATGCCGCACTTACGTCTTTCGTCAATCGATGGGTGGGAAAAGTCGCACTTTGGAATTGTTGCTGACGAAATGTGTTATTTTTGGTGACGCCTTTGTTCTCGGGTGAGTACACTATTCCGATTTATAATTCATATATACTTTTTCCATTGATTTTTACTGCGCTTTACAGTCGGATTACATGACTAAATTTCGGCTTATTGTTTTAAATCAACAAAAAATCAATTTTGGTTTATTATTTTCAATAATAAACCTACTGCAAATTTTACACAACGGTTTATTATTTCCAAAAAATGTGACATTTTTCAAGTCACGGCTAGATGACAGTAGTGATCATGTGAAGTGATTTCACGTTTTTTAATCCACCAAGAAATGGAATATTTCATGGAGACTAAAAATTTCAAAGTTCTATTACTCAAAAACCAATTGATATAAATTCATGCAATAAAATGTATTCTATTGAGTAATATTAGAGCTTTGTATATTTCGAGTTTTATGAAAAAAGCTTGAACGGTTTCGGAAATATGATTTTTTCAATATTTGGTTCCTCAATTGAGGAATAAAATATTTAATCATATTTTCGAAACCGTTCAAGCTTATTTCATAAAACTCGAAATATACAAAGCTCTAATATTACTCAATAGAACACATTTTATTGCATGAATTTATATCAATTGGTTTTTGAGTAATAGAATTTTGAAATTTTTAAATCTCCATAAAATATGCCATTTCTTGGTGGATTAAAAAACGTGAAATCACTTCGCATGATCACTACTGCCATCTAGCCGTGACTTGAAAAATGTCACATTTTTTGGAAATAATAAACCGTTGTGTAAAATTTGCAGTGTTTTTAAAGATTAGTGCTTACCATCTAGTGCAATTAGACATTCTAGTTGCCGAGTTTGAGTCTATTTACATAAAATACTTTATTAACTTTTTATTAATGTCTTGACCTTTTTGTAGCTTGCTACTGTGTTAATAATATGCCTACATAAATAATTTGCTTTTGATTGTTTAACTGAACTTTATTATAGTTGTTTTTGAAAAGTCCTGTAACCTGTTGTTGTTTATCCTCATTATCCACCTTATTTAGAACCGCCACTGGTGTTTAGCACATTTAAACTTTATATTTTTATTGCCATTAAACATTCATTATGCATAAATTATAAACAAAATCTTATATCGGAAAAGAAACTTAATTAAACCGGAAATCTACTCAAAAAAAAAAAACTAAGAATTTGTTTATCCGAATTTGACTTAGCTTTCATTTGCAAAACACAATTTTGTTATTATTTATGAATTGTTCTATTTTTGTAAAAAAAAAAACAAATTTTTTAACTAAACATTCTAAATTTAAACATTTTATTAATTTTTTCAACAATAATTTAATATTAACACATTTTTAAATGTTTGTTGAAATTCTTGTTGTCCTGATGATCGAATTCCGTTGACATTTATTTGGATTAATATAATCAAGGTAATTAAAGAGGTTGATGGTGTTCATAATTACAGTTTACTTTATTGTTTATTTGAAAACAACATCTCATTATTAAAAATATTTCCCGGTAAAATTACTTATGGTTTTTAAAAACCATTTCCATTTCCCTGGTTCTTGCTGCCATTTGCCGAAATCTAGAAAATTTGTTATTAATATTTAACGAATATTTTGTTTTATTGAATGAGGATAGCTTTTATAGTAAAGTTTTCAAATTTAATTCAACGTCAACCAAACCACAGAGAAGAACAGAAGAAGATATTTTCTTGTCTGTGACCAAACCAATTAAAACTTGAGAAGAAGTTTTACTTCGTTAAGTTAATGGAGTTTGGTAACGAAATTTTCTTGCAGTTTATTGTATTAAAGCTCTTTTTTTACAGTGTGCGGCAAAATTCTAGGACGACTGCATTTTTTTCAAATGGTAATTTCATACTCCAACAGTCCACTCCAATATTGATGAGAGATCTTGATGAGCTTTTTCGGAACACTTTGAACTTTGAAGCTTCAAAAGTTTATGAAATGGTACATCCATCCAATCCAGGCAATGTTGTAATTTTACTATCCCACTATAGAGAATGCGATTCAATTAACAGTAATTGACAGCAATTTCGCCTGTCGCAAGTGGAATTCTTCATCAATTATCAATTTATATAAATGATTCAGAGAGAAACAGTTTTCTATATGGAAGGGATTGTGTACGTTTTTGGGCTCGAACTATTTTCTTCATTTTTGTTTTTTTTTAAATTTTTGATGTCCGAAGTCTGGGTCTGAGTTCTGTTACTTTGGTTTTTTTAAAAATATGTTGTTCCATCAGAGTTAATTAACAAACATTAACATTTCAACAACAGATATTGAGAAACCACAGAGATTTAAATTTCCATTCGCACGTAGTTCTCTCATGTAGTTTACAAAGAAAGTAATATTTTGTTTAATTTCATTTGGAATCTCTGGAATCTAATTATATTATTATTTTATTAATTATATATATTCTATCAAATAATTTTCGTTTTACGATCTGATAAAGTGTAAGAATATTAAGTATAATCCGAATTAGATAATTTATAAATAAAAACAAAAAACAAAATGTGAATGTGACGTCAGAGGGGTTTGACTTTGACATTTGTTCTTGCGGCCGATTCTGTGAAACAAAACAAAAAGTCAACTCCCTTTTTTGGATTTCTCAAGGGTTCTGAGGGATCTGACTTTTTAGGTTGCGAGTGTGAATGTTACTTGTATGTAGTACTAGAGATGGGGGAAATGAAAAAGAATGCCGCAGCGCCGCGGCGGTGCTTTTGCGAAACGACATGACGGGGGGATTCCTAGTGCTAGATTACGTACTAGTTAGCCGCCAAATCTTAAGCACTTAAGCACAATTCCCATTTCACATTCACTAGGTAGGTTTCTGTATTCGCTCGCTGACGTCACGAGTGAGTAAGTGACTTGTGACTCAAGGTAGAATTTATTTTCAATGCAGTTTTTTCCCATTATTTCGCATTATTAATTTACACGCAAGGTGGAAAAACAAAAAATGTTGTCTACCATAGATTAGATTACAACAAATTTCAGAACAATAAATTTTCCGAGGTCTCGAGAATCAGTTGTGTACGCGACGAATCTTCTTCTTTCGCGATTCTCGAGACCCCGAAATTTGATTTTTCAAACTCAAACACAAGACTCAAGAGGGGTAATTTAACTGAAAAACTCTCTTTTGGCAGACTCTCTTTCATTCGTTTAATTTTCGCTCTTTAAGCACATGTTGACATGCCATTTCAGTTCGACTTGAACGTGAGAACTGTGTGGATGTAAACTTGTGGACCCAAATCTGGCGATCGTGCGAGAAGTCAGAATCTCTTAAATATTCCATCTTGTTTTTTGTTATTTTCAAATACAATATTATTTGTCGAAAAATACCGAATCAAAATCAAACCACCCACGACAAGTCCTTAAATGAGCCAGTCGCCCTTCGACAGTAGATTCTCGTCACCGCGAACCTTCATATCAGAAATTTAGTGTCGTTTTGTGGAGTCTCCCCCCTTCAGAATCCCACTTTGAGCGTGTTTTTTCTTCAATCGGAGACGGCCGCGTTTTGTCTCACCAACCAGAATATTTTTCGTATTTAACTGTATACTGAGTATTAGTTTGATTGTTCTCGATAAATGGTTTAGTGTTAAGCAAGTGTTAAATTTGTTGAAAATATATTGAATTAAACATTCGATGCAGATGCTGTAGAGAAGCGGCTTTTTTCTGACAATCGCACTGGAATCCAATTGATTTTCCATCTCGTGTCCAACAAAGGAACTGCCTGAACAATTACGAGGTAATTCAGTCTTTTGTACTTGCATTTAGTCGCAATGTTCAAGGTGACGGACAAAATGTCAGGACAATGAAGTGACGAGTGAAGTTTCTATAGAAACAGCATCAGATTTCTTATAAAAATTACAAAAGGTCCTTGTTTTGACAAATAGACATGAGTGCACTTAAAAAAAATCCCTTTCAGCAGGCCTACAGGCTGAGGTAGATTTCGAAGTGTTTTGATTGCGTTTATTGGGGTAATTTATTTCAAAATCGAGAAACTAGTTACGGATTTATAAACTACTCATCAAGAGCTTTTCACCGATACCCCACAAGACGTGGATTAGAAAAATTCGAATTTTCACCCCCACTTCCACTCGTACCCCTCCAATCCTTAATTTGGTGGTGTCACCGTTAAACCTCATGAAGAGTACTCTAATTTACGCAAAAGAAGTTTCTCTCTAAACCTCACAGGGGCCGAGATATAATTTTTAAAAAATTTCAACCACCTCCCCCAGCCACCCGCTTGAGCCGATTTTCTCATTAACGAACTTGACCGAGCTATCAACCCCAGCAATGACAGTCAAAGTTGGTTTCAATATAGTTGGTGTAAATATATATATATGTATATATAAAGCTTCGAACAGGGGTGGTTTCGTACTCAGGGAGGCATGAAACGAAAAACTATGAAAGAATTTTTCGAAAGTCGTGACATGGTATACATCTCAATAGGTAGATTTTTCTTCGAAATCTGCCTAAAAATTACAAAAGGTCCTTGTTTTGACAAATAGACAAAGTGCACTTCCAAAAAACTGCTTCTTTCAACAATAAACAATATGAGGTTGCGAAAAATAATTACGATTGTTTGATAACGTTTATTTGAGAAAAACTTATTCACACTTAAAAAATAAAACCATTTGAAAATCATAAAAAAATTTCTCAAGGCGTTGGATTATTTTAAATGGCTAATAAACTTCTGTAATGTTTATTATGTTCTTTACCCAAAAAGCAAAAATTTTTAAGCGTTGGATTATTTTAAATGGTTAATAAACTTCTGTAATGTTTATTATGTCCTTTATCCAAAAAGCAAAAATTTTTATGTTATTTAAAGACCCTCATTCTTTATAATCTTTTTTGACACCATTTTTGGACAAATAATTTTGATTATTTGGTGTGACATTGTTCGTTATATTTTTTAACTCAGCAAAATTCGTTAAACTACGGAACAAAATGTAATTGTTTTATTTACGAAAACTGAAAAGTCTTTGATCGAGTTGAAACCAAAACACACAAATAAAAACCTGATAAAAGTTCGGATGACCTTTTTCATATAATATATTTTGTTATCTCAAACTTCGTTTTGAAATTGGTGGAAAACAGTGAACTTTGGTTGAGGTTTGATTATTACATTTTCCCAAATATACAAAAATGTTATTTAGCTAATAGCAATTTGTATTTTTATTTTTTTCAACACCCAATTCATTTGATCAGTAAAATAGTGATGCGATCGCAATCCAGTTGCCGTTTCGTGTTGTAGTTCAATTTCAACCGAAATCAGGATTACGTAAATGCAATTTGTTTCCAATGGTGATGTCTGGATGTTTTTATTTGCAATGCCAAATTGAACTGTGTTTTCTTAATGGCCGACTTTAATTTACAAAATCGTCATAAAGTATTGTCGATGCAAGTGCATTTTGTTGCATTAAATTTACCTTTAAAACGAGTTCATGTTATCGTGTTTCCTTGCGGTCATTCATCGATCACATTTTTCTGTGGTGATCATCCTTGATCGACCTTCTTCATAATTTTGCTTTTTTTTCTTGCAATTTTAATCCATTATCTGTTATATAACAATAATTATTTGGGAATTTCCAATTTGTTTTTGTATTTGAAAATGTTGGTAATGTTTTTAATACACAAGAAGGCATTTTGGTTTTTGTTCAAAAATAAATTCATTACCTACTTTGAAAAACGAATTGTTTAGTTGTTTTTTTTTTTTTTGGTTTTTTGCCGACTTAATAAGTAGGCGATCGGCATTAAAATGTACAACAACAATAATACAATGACGTACTTGCTTAAAGTTTATTAAATTTTACTTTTTTATGGTATTACGTGTTTGGGGAGTATAATTTCATTTCTGCACGATCACTTTCATATCTTCTCGCCAAACATCAAGTTATATTATTAAATCACTTCTGTCACTGCAGATGGTTGAATTATTTTTTATACATATTAAATAGAAACACTGCTCCATATTTGCATTCTTTTTTGTGAGTACACACATTTCGGTAGTACCTTTTACCTCTCACTTTGTTTACAAGTAATTCACTCAAGCAACACTGAAAAACGAAAATAACAAACAAAATGTGTTCCACAGAAGTTCTTCTGTTGAAAGAAATTTATGTAAAAACCACTTGCAAAACCGAATTTCATTAACGAATATGATTGTTTTGTAATATTTATTTAAATTTTAAACAAAAACTTCCTGTATTCCAAGTCTCCTTTAGAACAGCGTCAATCACGTTTCAGTTCTTGTGCAAAATTGATTTTCCAGCGGGGAATATTATACTATACATTAAAAAAATGTGTATCAAAATAGTGTGTTGTTAACAAAATTAGTTTCCTACAGTTGGTAAAAAAGAAAAAAAAGGTTAACGTTGATATATGTTAACGAGTTTTAAAATACGGTTGCCTCTAGGAAGCATGACTTGCGGTCAGTGTTGTCTACGGGAAGCAAAAAATAATCAAGAATAATTTTCTTCCGCATGCGCAAAGAACGGGTAGAACTTCTTAAGATCTTGCAATTAAAATGTTTGACTCGATACCAACAATTTTGTATTTTTTTGATGATGGCAAGAGAAGCTCACTGAACCGAAATATTGTATGAAAATGTATCGGATTGAAATATAAAACATATGTTCTCACATAATATGATGGTTATTATCATATATCAACTACATCAAATTGCTTGTGGCTTGTAATATGGATATTATATTTAAATGCGTCTGATTAATAATTAGCTATTTTTAACATCGCAAATCGTTGCGCGTGACTCACGAGATCTATTCGAGCAGCGCGAAGTTCATTGCTTGTGTTCTCTGTAAGACGCCAGTAAGAATCTAGTCTCATTTTCCTTAATAATTCTTAAATAATTCATTGGCTGGGGGCAGCTCGTTCCGAGTCCTTAATGCATTGCAAAATGCAGTTCTGACTCTGCCCCTTCAACTCGGCTCGTTTCATATTCTACATGCTTTTAGCCACGTCAACAGATCCCAACTAGATTTCTAGAATTCATCTCATCGGTTTTATGTTGTACCATGTTTTTCTGCTAAAGAGCCCCGGCTGAGGGGACTTCCCCCGAGTTTGAACATAATCTACATTAATTTACATTAAAACAAAAATATACATATAGATATTGTTTAAGTACAACAATATTTTTCTATGAACGTGAAAAGGTGTTCCCAATTTCTCGATTTGAACTGAGAAAATTACATCTCCATTAATTCAATCAGAATTTAAAAAAAAAAATTAATGATGATTTTATTTGTTGAAAGTTGAATTATATTTTCACCAGAGTACAATACAATTTGTTCATGAAAAACTTTTCAATTATTCACAAATTGAGGATGATTAATTTTGAAAGTAGTTACAAATTATAAATGTCTGCCTTGGTTCATTATCATTATTGTTTTTTGTTCCATATTAAATAAATATTTTTCTTACATAATTGGCAAAGAAAACTTGTTCAATAGACTTTGCCTAGGTTTTTCCTTTTTTTGATACTTGTAAGTTTAAACAAAAGCAATTAAAAGAGAGAAACTAATTCCAGATAATTTCGACAATTCAACAATTTAATCATAGTCATTGAGAAAAGTACTTGAAAATATAATTTTAATCGCGGAGGAATTACTTCCTTTGATAAATAAATCCAAAAAAATACATGTATTATTATTTTTTCCAATAATTTGAGTACTGTTATTATTTTACTGTCGGATTTTGTATCCAAAGTTCAATTGCAATATTGTTGCTCAACAACGGTTTGCAGTTGTAATTGCTTCTGTTTCACGCAAGTGTCACGTGAGAGCAAAGAGCAACATTAATAATGAAAAAAAAAAATGAAAAATATTTAAAAAGATTGAAATAAGTCATGTAACAATTTAATGTTGCACAATGACAGTAGCTAAAGTCATTAACAGTGGATAACTAATTTGTAGTTACTTTCGCGAAATCGTTACATTTAGAGCGTCAATTTTTGCGGTCACCGTCGTCGTTGTACATCCCCCTCGGAATTTTTATCACGCCATTAAAAACAATGTTTTGCTTTATATTTGTTTTTTGTTGTAATTTCTGGTACCATTACAGTTCAGAGTTCTGTAATTCAATTGCAATTACCTTGTCATTAGTCTGCGTTTCGTGCTATTGATCATGTTCCATTACTTCACTTTTCATTTCGTTGTCTGTTGTGAGAGAGTGTAATGATAATTGCGACAACATTTTATTCTGTTGTAGCGACCAAATTTTGTTTATAAATCCGACATATTGTGAACACCTTTTGACTAGAAATGTATGCATTCTTATTTAACTGAAAAAAGCAAGAAGAATATATTGCTAAGTTACGTCATCTTTGATAAACACCAAATCCAAAAGTTTTTGTTTTTCAAATAATTACCGAAAGAATTTTTACGACATCTTGTTTTTTTTTTTCCTGATTTGCGACTGTTAATCAAATGATGAGAGAATCCGGGATGATTTAAATATTAGCAGAAATTAATTTGCATAACGACAGAATGGGGATGTCTTTGTCCTCTTGGCTAATTAGCATATGAAACGAAAAAAAAAAAAAAATTGTATATAACAAAACAAAACCATTTTCTATAGTGGAAAATTACCAAATTAATTCTCCTCTCTACATTGAGTTATCATTTCTCAGTAAAAATTGATGCTGCATGTTGCAACTCTTTTTGCACTATCTGAACAATTCCAGCTGGAAGTCTGATATTGTTTTTATCAACAAACGGGTTGATAATATAATTAATGACATCACTCAATCGTATGCTGTTTAACCTTGGGGAAAATATTATTTATGTTGCTTTTACCTTTTTGTTAAATTTCGATGTCTAAAATATTCACACAAAAAAAAAGTATAAATAGTTACTAAGAGAACGTGTCGAGATCATGTTGTAGTTTTTGTTGCGTGCACACATTTTCCAAAATAAGCACGTGGCCTGGAGATAGCAGAGCCAGAAGCCTACCCTTCCCATTCGCGAATAGTCACATTCCGTTAATTATAGTTACAGTAGAAAGTGTTATCTTATTGCGATAATGGTCGCTGCTAACGGCCATAAATAACTTGTGTGGTGTGGAAGAGTTCGCGATCGATAGACGAAAGTACAGAGAGTGCTAACAAAAAAATAAACAAAAAAATTATTTCTGAAGAACATTGGAAAATGGTCGAGAGTTTTCATTTTGATTGCAACTTGTTGCTCACTATAGATAATGTGCAATTGAGACAGTGATAAGACATTTAAATTGTTGGTGGAAATGTGCGACGATATTCAGGGATGATCAAAGTACAAATGTCTTGTAAGTGGATTTTATTTTAAAAAATTCAATGCAAGATACTAATCAGATATATTTTATTCTATTACTGCCAACATTCTACATGAACTTTAACTTCTTTAAGTATTTCTTTCTGATTCGACAAAGGCGAAAATTGTTGTAAATTGCAACAAATCAATTTTATGCGAGTTTTGTTTAAAATTTCCTGTAGAAAAGTGTCTGGGAAAAATAATATAAATTTTCTTTATTGTTAATTATCAACACTTTGCCGAAACGAAATGACAACAAATTAACTTTTTATTATGAGATTTTTAAAATAATTTTCCTTTTGTATTTTATAATCAATTTATATCTGGCTGCGTGTCGTTTATGAACAAAAACTCAAGTATACATATTTCCGTAAAAAGAGCTTTTATATTGTTTGCAAAATTAAATTAATCTAGCGATTTTGTGGAGCGATTTCATTATTTGTACCCAATTCCAAGTGAAGTGATCCCGACACTTGTGTCTGGCTTTTGTACGTGAACTGGAATATAAACAATTTAGCATTGAATTAATGAAATTTCAAAATATTTTCAAAAATTTTTAAGATTGCAACGTTTTTGATAATAATTAATTTTGATAATTTTAAAGACTTATATGAAAGTGTTTTTCCAGTCTCCATTGGCATCAGAACAACAGCCACTCCAAAGTTCATGATCACTTGGGTTATTTTATTATTGATTGTTTATTTAATGTTGCTTACTCAGCAATTTTAGTTGGATGTATTTAGTACGTCACGGTTTGCATTTCAGTTCATTGTTAATCCTTTCCGTATGTTTTTTTTAGGATCGCAATGTACACTTGTTTGGTCTCCACTTCATTCAACAATGTTGTATTATTAAACCAAAATATTTTTTATTCTATAAACATACACTTAATTAATGCATGTATTTTTCCTTGAACAACGTCTGTATGAAACTATTGAGGAAATGATCGAGTGAACGAACGTTTCTAGGTCGTTTGAAAAGTGGCATTTGAAATTCATCGTAAAATCTGAATCGGTTGAAATTAGTTGACCGTCACCTCCTCCAGTTGCATGAATAAACAAAGTAAGGCCATTAGCTTGAGTCATGTCGGCAGCACAATGAACAGGATGACGTCTTCTCAGGAATCTCTTCAAAACCAATGTCATCAATCGCCAGCTGCAAGGGGGTCAGATTTATTTCGGTATATCGTTGTTCTACTGGTTTTGGAGTTAAACGAAAATTCTTACACTAAATACACAAAATATCAAATAAACCAGTTGATTACACTAGAACCAAAATTTGACCGTCCTGATTGGGGAAACCAGTGTTAACCCTTTCGACTTGTGTGATGTTCAACTGGCCAAGGTTGGACAAGTTGACCGGTCTGTGGACTTCCCGAAAATGTTGGCTACGAGGTGAGGCGGTCCACCTCGAGTGGATTCTTGATTAGTTCTAGTTTTCCATTGCTGCAATAAATCTGAAACTAGTTAGCGATTTTGGCCAACCACGCGACGGCAATGATGCAGTGCCGCGGATCGCTTTCCGCGACTTTCTTGACGGTCGCGACAAGAAGAAGTTTTCTAAGACGTTTGGAGGAATTTCGGGTAGAAGCTTTCTTGAGCCGCTGAGCCAATGTCGAAGAGTTCGTCAGCTGTTCGCGCTTTATTTTGAATTTGGATTTCGGATCGAACAGTTATCCTCGCAGTGTGTTTGGTGATCGTCGTTATTAATAATTTCGTGGAAACATTTTTCGGTTTGTTTTTTAATAGAAAAAACTGTGCAGTTTTATTTTGGTGAAGTGCCGCAAATTGTTTGAATCTAATTTGAGAATATTTTGTAATTATAAACAATCGCTGTCAAATGGCAGAAACAATATTCTCTTAATGGTAACTGAAATGATTTGTTAATACATTAATGAAGATATAGAAAATTTAAACAATGTTACTCTATCATTAATTTATTTTATGTATTCATGTTTTTCTTGAATGAATAATTTTTCAATCTGGAAATTATGTTCATGAAAATTAAAATCATTACTGTGGAACTCGCACGCGAAATTTTTAAATTCATTATTCAGTAGTTCTGAGCTTTTTGTTGCTGTTACTATACGAAATTTGTTTTTGAATTGTGGGTTGTTGTAATGTTAGAAATCTAGCTTATGTTTTGACTGTTTTCAATTCTAATCTGAAAAAAAGGAGAAAAACTCAAAAACCTCTATTAAATTCAACTTCAGAAATATTTGAATTTGAATTTTCGTATAGTATTTCGTACTTATGTTCACAGTTCCATTGATTTATGTTATCTTCAAAATGATTCAAATGAATACAGTTTGGAGAGAAGAACATTATAAAAGTTTTTAGTCTCATCTCCAGTCTCGAAAACACTAAAACATAAAATCGTAATTAGATCAAATCGATTCTGAAATGTGGAAGGGAAGATTAGTTTTACAAATTACAATTATATTTTGTTTATTGCTCAGATTTCAATATTTACTTCTCTTGAATCTTGATTCGCAAATCCTTTTCATAATCTTGAACCAAAATAAGGGAAATGTTTATTTTACGAAGGAACTGATTATGTTTCGCTAAAAACATTTTCCAAAAAGAAAAAAATTTACTTTCTTTCGTAAATGCATTTTCAGTTGTACTCTTATCGTATCCTTTTATAGAACTACTGCGAATTCTATAAAAAAAGGTCACGCTCTCTAACAATTTTTCAATTTTATCCATCGCAAATTTTTTCATACTTCCCAATTCTGTTATTTGTGGATTTAAAATTCAGTTTGAACACTTAACTTATTATTAATTGTTAGGGGATCTCTATCCTTTGCGTACATTAATAAAAGGCACAGGTATTTTTCATAGAACAATACAAAAATTTCCGGTATATACAACTTATACAAATTATTTTTTCCTACAAAAAACTTCTTTAATAACTAATTTAAGAAGAGAAGTTCCTCTCGTTTTCCATATAACAAAACAACCGGAACAAAGATTGAATGACGTAGTAGCTCGATTGATTTATTGAGGTTTTCCTTATCATTAACCAAATAGTAAATTTTATATTCTTGTTATTCTGGAAATGTTTATTATAAGAACCTATCAGACAACTTTCTCACTTCCTGTTCATCTAATATCCTGAAGAAGATGCGGACAAGTTTATCCTGCTCCAGTTATGTTGTCTAAAATGGTTCTTGATTTTATAAACGCGGAACAGCAAAATCCGGAGGCAACTTTTAAACCAGTCCCGAATTACGAAAATTTCTGGTTGCGGCTGATGCGGATTTCCGTAGAAACATTTCGTGTACGAATTCTGGTTCTTGCCAGAAGGGGGACCAGAAAATTTCCATTCTAACTAAATTCGAAAATACCAACACGTATGTGTGTCAGGAGCGATTTTAACGACATCAAGAAAGGTCAAGAGTTGAGTCTGAAGCTGTCCAGCCTCGATCTAGTGATCGAGCTAGTGATGCTTTTGATCGATCATACTCCGGGTTGGCAGTGCAGTGTTACAAGGTCCTCATAAAAGTCGGCCGAAAGCACCTGAATTTCATATGGATTAGGCGTAAATTAGGTACAGCGATCGCACTTGCCCAGAAGATGTCTGAGCCGAAAATTCGTGCGCGGACCCCGCTAGATTGGGTGGTCGCCCATCGCAGCCCGCGACAGCATCGAACCTTTCGTGAATTCACGATGGACCAGAGGAACTGGCAGTGGCCGATGATTCCAGGCGAAGTGTTGGCCTCAATTGCATTTTCGATGAAAACTTCCATTGATCGCGGCACTTCAATTACATCCCACCGACTGCACAGCATCAATGTCATGGACCAATCGGGCGAATCGTGAATTCGTGATAAAATCTTTACCGGAATATAAACTGTGCAACGATTTCGTGATCCGACGTTAATTTTAAGCAGCCCATTTGAGCCAGATTTCGAGGGGATCTGTTCCCTGGAGCGGAACTGATTGACCGATTCTGTTGATTTGTCTACAACCCTGAGGTTGGTTGTAATTTTGAACAATTCGATTGTTGTAATTAGTTCAATAATTACTGGCGATTACCAAAGATGAGAGGATAGTTATAAGCAACTTCAGTAATTTCTTATTGGTTGGAAAACTATAAATATGTAAAGCAAAACAATCACGAAAAATTCCATTCGATAAATTTTCATTAATGATTCCAATTTTCGCTTTCGAAACAAACATTAGCAATTTTGTTTTTCTAACATCTTTAATTTCCCGCACTCTGATCTCGTTCGGATCGTGTGCAATCTCACCCCTCACACCTTAACGCACATAATTGACCCACTTAACCATCCACCTGAGCGAGCAATACCAGCAATCGTTACATGCAACTGCGTCCGCCTCGGCAGCGACGTTTTCATGATATTTCATAAAAGTGGAGTTCTTGCGCATGCGTGTCCCTCTTGCGGCAGAAATTCGAGAATTGCGAATGGTGAAAATTGCTTATTAACACGGTTCAAAAGTCCTGCTACTTGCACTCATGCACTGCTTTGTGGCGCCTATCCAGAGGCCGCTAAGCACTTCAACTGCAATTCTCTTAGCTCTGGTATGTACCGCCGGTAATGGTAATGCCGCCGGCTCCTGAGCATCAGTGAATCCCTGCAAAGCGGATGTTTTATCTCGACGACAAACGGACAGACAGATCTCTTCAGTTGTTGAGGAGCAGCAACAAACATTTCTCAGTTGCAGTTTTGCGGTCGCCGATCGCCATTTGAAAGCAATCACAGCCGAACTCACCGGTTCCACGGATTATGCCAATTTATTGCCGTTATAGTTGCACTTTGCTGCGATCGCAGTACTTAACCCGTTCGCTCCACTAACAGCGCAAGTGCATGCGAATGCACCGGAATGCAAATACAAAATCTCTCTCTGGCTGGTCCGATCTTTGAAACATTTGAATGTGTGCATATTGCATTGGATTTTGCTCAAAGAAATTAATTGAGAATGTCGTCGCGGATAAAAATCTTCTAATGGAGTTTTTCGAAACTTGCGAAATATTTTGCCGCTGTTGAATGGAGCCGTTGTGACAAGAATGCCATTGGGCAACACCAAAACATTATTTTATTTTTTGTTTATATCTTCTTGTGTGGCAAAATATTTACATCTTGCTCTACACTTTCCATTAACTTAAAACAAAAAATGTGAATGAAATCACTTTGGAAATGTATAAAATAAAAAATACTTGCTCATTACATATTGCGGAAATAAAGTACCGTGTACTCAAATTGAATTTTGAAAAACAGCCTGAAGGCATTTTTGATTTCGGATTGAATAATAAATGAAATCTTATTGCACGAGACTTTCTCAATTTATCCAATCTTATAATGATATATATTTTTTTATAATTGTTCAAATGAAGTTTAGATCTCAGTACGCAAAAAAAGCGATCAAAATATGAATGTCCATCGATCGAATGATATCTGAAAGCCGCTTTAGCCCCATCAAAGCCATCAAATTGGCAATATTTGTCCGCGGGAGTGTTTCTTTCCAGCGAACGCAATTAAAATTATGAATTGCAATTGCCCCAAAGTACGGCTCCGTTAACTGCACACGCTCTTACCATTGAAGTAATCGAATCAAAACCGGTTTCCTCGAATCGATTGGTCTGTGTACCTCATAATCTCGGTTTTTCGATTATAATATATATTTTTTTTGTTTATTTCGATTTTGTTTCAATATTCCGCTGTTTCATTTCGGTTTTTTAGCTAATCACTGTGCGGTATGGGCTTCGATGAAACAAAGCGAATCGGAAAAAAGGTAGGCAGACAAAATGTCTATTTTAATGTGTTTACATCTTTACCTTGAGCGGCTTGTAATATCGCTGTACTTAGGCGGACGGCAAAAAACAGCCAAAAACAAAAGTGAAATAACAAAAAAAGAGGTAAAAATGAAAAAGCATACAAGCAATCGACGCGCAATCAAGGCATCTTACAATTAGAATGTGCACGGAACACTTGCGTTGCGTAACACATCTTTATGGTCTCGTATTAACTGACTTTTTTTTAATAGGTTATTGCCATCTTAAAGGGAAGTTTATGCAATAACGGTGAATAGTGTTCTTCTAAACGAACGAGATTTTCAATTGGTAGATGTGGGTCAAAGTGAAGGGAATGTTGAAGTAGAGGTTCGCAGAATTAGAAGTATTTTTTTATAAAATTTCGAAATACTGGCGAAATTTTTTCCACACTGAAATTTATTTTGGATTCGAACAATTTTATGTATTGAGTAATTTTATTGTTCGCAGTATTTAAGCTTTTATTTTATTGATTTTTTTTAAGTATTGAAGACATTTTTTTATGGGAACATAAAACACGATAAAAGATCCGATATTAATAAATATAACGGAATAAAAAATAACAAATCAAGATTTACTTGACGAAAATTTCCGGTTGACAATTTAAAATTCCCGTTGTTCTGTAACGAAATTCCTTTAACGTTTATGGTCGTTTAATGTTTTTAAGGGGAATTCTGGCCATAAAAGAGCTTAAGATTTTTGCATAATTTTCAGTTTTATGGTTTCACGTTAAAATGCGAATGCAATTCCTTGAATGAATTAAAAGGTTAAATTGTGAATTATTGTAGGCGGTGAACTTATCGCCGAGTGACACTGCTTGGAAAACCTGAATTATTTAGTTGTTTCAGAAACAAAAAATGCCATTTATAATAATTGTAATTGTGACCTATGAGTAATTTTGACATGGTGAATTCTTTGTTACACGTTTCCCCACATTTATTGCAGAAGAAGTGTATGTTTTTCGTCTTTTTAAAAAAGCCTCCTTCTTGCAAATGAAAATCAAGGCAACGTTTTTTGTTTTTGAATTAAATTCAAAATGTCCGCTTTGGGTTTTGTGGGTTGCACTCAAAAACTGTCTAAAATGCATTCATTAAAAGAGTCTTGTGAAATTAGAGCAAAAAATATTCTTGCCTTCGTGATGTAATCACAATTTCACAGACATACACACTTTTACTTTCTTACACAATTAAAAAAAGAAAAACAAAACAAAAGCTTATTAACGGTTTGTTCATTGTCCATTGAGTTTAATTACATCACTTCGATGGAGATTGATTCTAATTACACAAAACGAACAACAATTTTGGGGAGGAGTAATTTTTAATTGTGATGCTCACGTTTTTTCGATTAGTTTCAGAAATATTTGGAGCATGATTTTATGTATACCAATAAAGCAGAACGGTAGTTTTTCTTCTTCTTCTTCTTAAATTAGTATTACGCACTGCTTTTGAATAATATTTTCCCACTTGGCAATTGCATTTGCAAATCTCATTGTAGTGCAAAAAAAGAGAAATCGCCATTCAAAGAGTTTGATTCAATTAATTCAATAAAACAATAATTGGCTGCTTAATTTGCTGTTGCCCGCACTTCTCGGGCAAATATGTCTTGCAACAGCAACCAATCATAAGTCGGATGAAAGCAATGCGCCACCATAGGGAGCCTTGAATTGAATACTCAATGGGGTCTTCGACTCCTGCGGCCACCGCTTCTGTCATTCAAGGAAGAGAAATCGCTCGTGTCCCCACCTCCATTTTGTCGCTAATCATTTTACAAATATAGCACACGAAATAGCTTAAATCCAGAATGCTGCTGTGTAGCGAATTGTAGAAAATTAAGCAATTTCAATTCGCCAATTTCGTAACATTCAAAAATTCAATTTAAGCCTGTCGACCGAAGGCGATCCGACGTCCTTGATAGCGGCACGTTTCCACTTGCAATTACTCTCGCGTTGCAATTTGTGCTTATTACTGCACTTGGAAGTGAGGAGCCCAGCCCCAGACCGAGCCACCCAAACTACTTGGGATGAGCAAATTGTCTGTCCAGCCGATGACAACAGACGAGAATGAATCCTCCTATAATTTTTCAATCTGCTGTTCCATTGCTACTGGCCACGACAGTAGCGCCGCCGCCGCCGGTCCTTCACGGGATCCGATTAAATTTACGTTATAAATTTTCCATAATTCCTCCAGTCACGTGGCCCCTCGAAAATTACGTAATTTTGGAACAGAAACTCTTCCATTGGCCGCAAAATGGTGGTTGGCAGCAGTGTCGTCATTGTTGGAGTCCGTGTTCTGGATCTGGATTGGGCTCGACTTTACTGGACCAACTGCATATAGGCCACAGATAGCTCAACAGACACTCAAATCATTATAATTTTTTTTTTTTAAAAAAAGTTTTTTGTTGACGAGGTTGACGTTCTCATTTTAATGCGTGTTTTTTTTGTGTCTTCGTTCATGCACTCCCAAACTATGCCGTGGCCGTGAAAAACGCCGGCAACGAGTCTCGTGAATGACCTTTCAACGATTGTGACTACATCAAAAGTCGACGGCCATTAATTTGTAATAATGGATGAAGACTTTTGGAAATTATATTTTGTTATTGCGAAGGTTTTTATTACTTGCTGGTTGCTTTTTTAATTCGAATTGAGTATTTTCTGTTGATGTACTGTATTTGTTGTTGTAAAACGGAGAAATGGAAGTGAGAAAAGAAATTTACTTGTTTAGTCCACTTTTCGGAATGGAATTGGGTCACAGTAGAAATTCTTTCTGTTGATTGTGATTACAAAATTTCACAGTTTTCGTACTCCAGCCTCGATATACGGGGGCAATTACAGTTGTCCGATTTTATTTTATTTTTTTTTGTTTTACTTTTGAGTTAACCCTGAAAAAAATCGTCGTATATAGGCAATGAAATTCCATATCGTTCCTCTCCAATTATGAGAGAAACGAATGCATTGAACTATTCCAAAGATAAAAGAAATTGTTTATAACCCTGAAATTATTGTACAATATAATTTTCATGTTATTTGGTCCGTCACAGTTTTAAGTCAAATTTATAGCTGGAATCTGTATTAAATGTTTTCTGAAGTGCTTGACAGAAAACATTTATTTTTTTCATAATGAATTTCGCTCTGAAAAATTCCAAAACTATTCACATCAATAATAATTACTCACTGTTCACCATTTTCGACATGTGCATTCCAAAGTTGTTTTTGGATAATGTTTATTATTACTTTTAGTTCAAAAATAGGTTATCAGCGACATGAAAGCTGTCTTTATTTTTTTTTTTTTTTTTATTGCAATTATCTACAGTCGACCGAATTCTCGAAAGAGGACCTCAGTTTGATGACTTAACCTCTCAAGCATGATTACGTCACGATGGATTTCAGTGAAAAACCAACCGAAGTTAATTGAACTAACTTCAAAAATGATTTATAGTATTTTGTGATGTGTTTACGTTCTACTAATTTGTGTTCCAATTTGTGGCAAATTAGCTTTGTTTATTTGCATAAAATCTCTTTTCAAACCGCGAAAACCTTGCGATGGACAGTAATGAGGAATGTGCATTAAATCACTTCATGAACATATTTTTGAAATAATTTCGAAATGTTCGCTTGAAATCTTTTTCCATGATTTATTAAAACTAATTTCGAAATAGGGACTGTGTGTTAAAAAGTTTCAATATTAGCTTCGTTTTTTTACGACAAGTGTGCGTCAATGTCAAGTAAAATTTCTGAAAAAAAAACTATGATTTAAGTTTCTAATTATAATTTAATGTGAGTACAGTAAATCATCTTGACATTTATTTCACATTTTAATTTATAGTTACCCGAATTAGTTGTCTTTTTGTATCTATATAACAGAATTTAACCTTCAGGTTTGGTTTTTTTTTCATTCAGTAAAGAATTTTTTGTTGTTTGTTATAATAAAAGTTACTTTGATGACAAATGATTTTTCCGAAACTAGACATTTAACATTTAAACTAATAACAAATTAGTCAAGAGGATACACATGAAATCATACAAAATTACTCAAGTATATGTTGAAACTTAATAACAAATTGTGAAACAATTCATTCGAGTATGTTCCTGAATCAACAATTAATCAATTGTTAAGTGTCTTCATTGATTTTCGGCGATCAATAAACCCCGATCACCTCGAATTAAATATTAATCGGTCGATTGCTTCAGACATAGAAATGCAATAAATAAAATATAGTAAACGATATTGAAATAGTTTACTGAACTTGAAAAGGTCAGTTATGAAGTCCATCAACAAAAAACTAAAACTTCCTTGGAACAAATCGTTGATATTAAAAAGTTCAACACTCGAGACACTTTTTGCATTTTAAATGGATATTTTGACCTAGACATTGATGCTTTTTCATCATTGTTTGACAAAATTAAACACAAACATATAAATAATAGTGAAGAGGTAATGTTGAACGCGACATTTGAGAATGATGGGAATGATGACTCGTTTTGGAATATTTTCAAAATCAAATTTTTATTTACATACATTAATATTGAAAGGCGCTAATTTTTCCGGCACGACTTTCAGATCTGAGCTTTTAAAATTTTGTGATTTTTATTTATTTATTGATAATCAATTGTGGGAGTTTTGGCTGATGTTTTCGACACAGTTTTGTCTATTTGAATTTCCGTTCAATATCACTTTCCTATACACAACAAATCTGTTGTGGGCTTTTTTTGCAAACAGATGAACACAAACTTATAACTTAAGAATTGAAAATACAATTTCGTTAGAGTAAACAAAAGATCCAAAAAACAAAAGAAATTAATTTCTGGATCAACTTTGGTTTGAAATATGTTACGATTTAAAAAAAAACAACTATTGTTAACAATTTTGTTTTACTCCCAACGATTATTTTGGACATAACTTAGAAACTGGACACTTTCACTGCCGTTTTATGTAAATTAATAACATTGTGGAGAACAAATACATATGAAACACCATTATTGTGTATATTCGGTTGGAATGAAAAAATAAACATTGAAATATTTTTAATCCAGAAGAATCCATTTGCAAACAGAAAACCGGAACAGAATTTGTGCTTTTCGTCACGTAGTATAAGTTGCAAAAAGTAACAATATTCTTATATAAGTTTTTTGATTTGTTCTTATACTTCATCCATAACGATATTTAATTGTTAATCGGTTTTTTGTCTGCTTAAATATTTTATAAAGTTTGTTGCTATGTGGTTTGGGGGGTTCCACTTAGTTTCGATAAATATTTTTTAAATATTTATTTTAAATATTTTTTTCATTTGTTTCATTGTATTGTGAGATGTAAAAAAACGGTTTGAAAAGTTTCCAGCGATTTTGTTTAACTAAGCTTGTATCTAAATTCTCAGAAAAAGGAATTATTTGAAATAAAAATTAGATATCATAGATTCATAGTAATAATTCTGACGAAAGCTTTCAATTTTCTATCAATATTATCGATTGCACTATCGGGCAGTATGTCAAAAAATGTCAGTTCAATGTGACTTAACAACACCATTGTTAAAATGCTTTTATTGCATGAAATATATAATTAATACAAACAATTTTATTGAATAACAATTAACGCAGAACTTTCCTTTCAGTTGTGTGTTGTTCGTCGAGAGCAGAATGCTTAATGGGATTTCTAACCAATCGAAGTAGTCTTCACTAGCATCACTGATGTGAATAGAATATTTGTTGCAAAACATATAATTAAAACGGAAACAAATCAAAATCCAATTAAATTTATTTGCAAATAAAAGAAGAAACTAATCAAAATGACGGTGCTATCAAAAATAGTGGATGACACAATACGAAAGTACGAGGAGCTCGGATATACAAAACAAGCTCTCAGCAAAGGATTAATTGGGGCGGCTGTCTTTGCCTACACCCTTAAGTTAACCTATCCAGTACTGAAGAAACATTTACATTCGGTATGCGGCAGCGATGAAAACGATCATCCGGATAAGAAGCATGCCAACCACAACGGAAACGATATCAAAAGTGATAACAACAATAGTGTAGTTAAAAAAATATCAAACATCAATGATGATGTTCAAACGAAAATCGCCGAAGCTGAAAAGGTTTTGGCAAAAACTAGACGCGTCAAGAATCAACCAGGACTCAATGTTGAGTTTCTGTTTCAATTAAAGAAATTAATTGAGATCATGATTCCGCGCCCATTTTGTTATGAGACAGGACTTTTGGGAGTTCACACTTTGTGTCTAGTATCAAGGACGTTTTTAAGTATTTATGTGGCTGCCCTTGAAGGTGCTATTGTTAAGTTTATTGTACGAAAAGATGTTAAAAATTTTGCATTAATGTTACTGAAGTGGTTCGGTATTGCGATTCCGGCAACATTTGTTAACTCGATGATTAGATATTTAGAAAATAAATTGGCGCTAGCGTTTAGGTAAGTGTTATGGGCATTTAATAAAAAACACAAATTTTTTGTTGGTGTGCAGTGAATAAAGCTCTATCAAGGCTCCGCAAATTTTGACAGTTCAGTTTCAGCACACGACTGACGTCATTACAAATGTCAAACGCAGAACGTTTTTCACTGATTGACAGTGTTGACAAATGATTCATAACAACGTTTTGAGCAGTATTCACTGCGCGTGCGCACGTTTAATAATTATTATCTCCAGTCTGTACAAAACAACAAATACATATTTTTCTTTTTACTAAATCAATTTAGAACGAGATTAGTGAAACATTCATATCGGCTCTATTTCAAAAACCAAAACTATTACCGTGTATCAAATTTGGATGGACGATTAGAGAATGCGGATCACAGGTATGAATCCATTTTGATAAACAATCGTTAAACAAAACTAAACCTTAATTTAATCAACGATCTACAGATTAACGGAAGACATATCAGTATTTGCGAGTACTGTAGCCCACTTGTACAGTCATTTAACAAAACCATGCTTCGATTTAATGTTAATAGGGTTAGCTTTAATGCGGTCATCGCAGAGGATGAAGGCCAACATTGTTTCAGGTAAATTAAATTCTTCAATTGTTTTTTTTTTTGGACTTTATTCATATTTAATATTCAATAATTTTTCAAATGTATTTTCATAAACATTTTTAACCCTTTCGCACAGGTCCACTTCTAGCTTTCATTGTCATATCGACGACGGCTCACATTTTGCGTGTTGTTTCACCGAAATTTGGTCAACTGGTGTCCGAGGAGGCGAATCGGTACGGATACTTGCGCCATATTCACTCGAGAATAATTACAAATGCCGAGGAGATTGCATTTTACGGTGGCCACAAGGTGAGTGCTATCAGCCGCGAGAACAATGCGATTTCGGTTGTTAACCGTCGTCGTCGTCGCGTTTTACCGTGTCTGCATGAACACTTCGCAATTATCTAGATAATTTTTTTGGTCTTTTTTGTTGTAATTTTGTTTTAATTTCAAAATCTCCAATGTCAGTTTTGATTTCGTGGTTGTCAGTTGTTTTGTTGTTGCTTGTTTTCTTCTCTTAAAATTTCTCCGTTGCTGGAGACTTATTCTTTGGCGTCTTGCGTAAGACAAAGTTCAATACGGCAGTCTCGGGCCAAACACGACAACCAATAGAGTTCAAGGGCGACTTTGAGTAACGGACAAGGGATGGTGCAAGCTAATGGACGACAAGTGAATTTATTTCGTCTAATTTTACAGTTTAAGAAGCATAACAATTACGAGAGTTTTATTCACACGATGGATTACAAAATTCGTTGTTTTCTGATCTTTTACACAGATTTTATCTTCCATCAAAAAAATTATTTTATCTCCAAAAAGTTGCAAATAAAATATTTCAGTTTTTTTTCGGCATTTTGAAAAAAGTACTTTAGCGTTCTTTTTCTTTTTTTTTATCTAACTAATTTTAATTGTCACAATTTTTAAAATGCTGTATAGATGAATTATAGATAAAAAACATTGTAACAACCCGTAAAGTTTTTTTAATGTTTGAAATTGCATGCTGATTTTAAATTTGGTTTATTTGTTTCGTTTTAATTCGTTTTTTGCTGATAACATTTCTAACGGTTTCTTTCTTATTGTAGGTTGAAATGATCCAGCTTCGTGAAGCCTATAATCGTTTAGTTAGCCAAATGAATACAATTTTCTCGCAAAAATTGTGGTTTGTAATGTTAGAACAATTCTTCATGAAGTACGTGTGGTCCGGAACAGGAATGGTAATGATATCCTTACCAATATTAACAGCATCTCATAAGACAAAACGTAAGTGTTTAAAAAATCTAATTATTGAACAGAAATTAATTGAACAATTTTCATTGATATTGAAGCAACGGAAGTCGAAAGTGACAGTGCGAGTGTCAGCGAAAGGACTCAGTATCTGACCACAGCCAGAAATCTACTGATTTCCGGAGCAGATGCCATAGAACGATTGATGTCCTCTTACAAGGAAATAGTTGCACTAGCAGGATACACACATCGGGTGGCCAGTATGTTGGACGTGTTCGAGGACACGGCTCAAGGACGATACCAGAAGGCAACAGTGGCAGATTCGCGGAATACAGCCGGTGTCCTGGAGTTCCACAATGGACAACCTGTGGCCAAGGGAAAACTGATCTATTCCGATAGTAAGGTTATGTCAATACAACTGCGGAACGTTCCAGTTGTCACCCCCAATTGTGATATTGTTGTGCCGAGTCTCACCCTCAAAATTGAGCCTGGCATGCATCTGCTGATAACTGGACCAAATGGCTGCGGAAAATCAAGCCTTTTCAGGATATTGAGTGGCTTGTGGCCAATATACGGTGGCGAATTGCACATCCCGCGCCCTGTCGAGGGCCAACCCTGCATGTTCTACATTCCACAGCGGCCGTATATGTCCATCGGCAGTCTGTGTGACCAGATCATTTATCCTGACACAAGGGACGACATGATCAAGAAGAATATTTCCGACAACGAGCTTCGAGAGATCCTGAAAATGGTGTCGTTAGAACATATTGCTATCAGGTAAAGTATTAAACAGGAAAGGGTTATAATGCATCAATAGTTACGTTAATTTTTTTATTGTAGAGATAGTTTCGATGTTGTTAGAGACTGGAAGGATATTTTATCAGGGGGAGAAAAACAAAGGATGGCTGTAGCTAGGTTGTTCTATCACAAGTAAGTTTAGTTTTTTGTTCGGTTGTGATTGCAAATCGTAATATATTAAACATTAACAATTTGTAAAATGTTGTAACTTTTAGGCCAAAATATGCATTATTGGATGAGTGTACAAGCGCCGTTTCCATAGATGTGGAAAGTTCAATTTATGAAATAGCGAAAAACATGGGAATCACTCTATTAACTATTACACATCGACCAACCCTTTGGTGATTGAACAAAACATACAATTAATAAAACATGAAAATTCTAACATTAAATTATATTTTACAGGAAATTCCATACGCACATTCTGGAGTTCGACGGACAAGGAAACTGGGAGTTTAGACAATTGATCAGTGAAGAAACAACCAATAACAGTTCCTCACATAAAAAATAATAAATATTAGATTTTAGAAAAAGATTCTTGTCAAGAAAATATATTTGCTATATTTATTAGATGATATTGAAAATTATGTTCTGATGTAGAAACAAATATTTTTACATAAACAAATCAATTAAGAAACTAAGCAACAACAAATAAATAGAAGATGAAAATATGAAGAAAAAAACCTCTCTAAAACTCGCTTACTTATTATAAAATAAATCAACAAGCGGTAAATGCAGGATATTTGCCTACAACATCACGACAACATATTGCAAAATGATTTTGCGAATCCATGTAGTGATTTACGATGGAGTACGTCATTTCTAATAAATGATAAAGTGATAAATGTAAATAATTAGTGTGTTAAGTTGTGTTAGTATTTTATGGGCTTTATTATATCAAGATTAGTTGATTCGATATATTTTGTTTTTCTATGTTCAAGATAAATTAAATAAATTTTTACGATGTTTTATACAACTAAAAAATGTGATTTTATTTCAAATTCATCTATGTCAATTCGATTTATTGTTAAAATCAAACAATACGCTATAAACAATATAGATAGTATTAGTAGCAGTCAAATATATAGCTTCATTTTTGACTCACGTAAAATAAGTAAAAAAGTTGTAAAACCACCGGAACATGTTGCAAGAATTTCCAACATAGAATCCAATAAAACAAGAATCAGGTACTAATAAATCGTTTATCATGAAAAATAATTATAAAAATTACACCAGAAATTGTTGTAACCTTCAGTTGATTTTTCCATTAGAATTACGTTTGGACAATTAACAACAACCTTCGAAGTGCTTTTACAAAACTGAAGGAAGTAAAAACATTCCATGAACAACAAATTGAAGCTAAATGTAAGATTGAGGCTGATATTATTTTTTATAAAATGTTTTTAGCAACATTTTTACTAAATTCATTCGCCTAGAAATAGCCTAAAATTAATAAAATTTGTTTACTTGACTTTTTGAAGCTGCCAGATCAGATCGAATATTTTTCTAGATACATAATTGTTTTATTTTTATTAATATAGTGATTATAATTCGCCTTTGGGAAATTTATTTCTATGTGTTCACTTCAAGGATTTTTGAGATACTAAAATTGAGATATATTTTGAAGATCATTGATCATATTTTCCTTTCACATTAATCTCGTGGCTCCCGTTATTCTACCGGTGCAGTGCAGTCATCATGGCCGGCACGATCACTTAACCCTTTCGGTGCCGTTCACTTTATGTCCTGGTAAAATATATCCGCAGTGTCAGTGACGTTATTCAAACCACAGCAGGAAATCATCAGAGCGCGTCAAAGCAAGCGCCTTGTTTGTTGCCCGCGTTGCATGTGTTCCTTTTCTGAACAAAATGCTCAACAGACCGCGGTAAGCCATTAAAATCACTGCACTCTCTGCTCACTGTACTTGACTGTCTATTATCATCATCTGTAACAGAACTGATTGCAAATTTTAATGAGTTTTCACTTTTTTTTCTCTTCATTCCTCAACCAATGACGATTTTTCCATCTCGAGATTTTGTGAAAGGAAGGAAGAACACGTTGGTGATCAGAGAGCGCGAGATTTCTTTGTAATCCGAGCCAAGAAGTCATAGACTACCAGAAACTTCCTTTTTTTGCACACTTTTAATATAATAACAAATAGCTATTGAAGTTCAGGTACCGCGAACAAAATTTCTTAAGAAGATAAAAAAATGTACTTTTAAAAAATGGACCTCATGTTTGTTTTATTTGTTTCTGGTTTTATTTTTTCTTATTTCTGTATTTTACATTGTTTCTTAAATATTTATTGTGCTGAGGGGTAAATGGAAATAAAAAGAAGTAATCGAAGGGGCAAAAAGGAAAATGAGGAATAGTGGAAGAGAGCGAATAACAACAAAAGGCATGCCAGATTGTTTACCACCGAACCTTCGCAAGATGATTTGGTACGGTGGATGATGTAGAAATGGTACAGCACCGAGAGCTGGGATTCTGTGATAGATCGCGGTTTAGTAGAACTTCTTAATTCGTGCGAGGAAAGTCGCTTGAGCGCCCGCGAACCTTTCTTGCGTTTGCAATTCGAATTCAAAGTGTTAATTGACAAAAAAATTATTGCTTAGTTCATGAGGATCACTGATACGGGTTTTGTTAATGAATATATCCGATTACAATTCATTGTTAATATTTGATTTTCTTGATTGCATTACCCAGACAGACTATATTATTTGTTATTGACAATGATTTGTTGTGCACTTCAGTAATGGTTAAGCGGACATAATTAATTCTGTTATGCTATTTTTTATGTGGTAAGTTATGCACAAGTATATTAAACAATTAATACCTAAATAAATAACCCTCAGGAAAATTAGTAATTTATGGGCCAATATTTTCCAAATAAAACTACAATAAAAGTAAATATATGTATTGGTGGAAAATATATTCGTACGATTGATGAATAAAATTTGCAACTAAAAATTAAAAATATGCAAAGCCGACATACAAAACATACATTCACTAAAAGCATTTTATTCATAACATGTTTTTGGTTTTTTAAATTTTTTTGTGGTCGATGAAATCGAATAAAGTCAATTCGATACTGGATCTGGATCTCTTCTTTTGCGGTCCTCTTCCTCCATTAACCGGCAATGAAAGTGAAAATCGAGAAATTTTTCTCAATTTACATCACATTGACTAATGATGGAATCAATGAACTCAACATTTATACAACGTAATTAATAATTAGTTGTCTCAATAAAAAGTGACTGGTTTTCTAGCACGTTGTCGTTGTCACTTTGTGTGTTATTTTGCTTTTCGTATGTGTCATGCTTTTTACGACTGTTTGATTGGTTTACTTTTCTCAAAAGATGTTCAATATATGCAAGTGAAATGTTAACGAATGGATTGGTTCATTAATTTTGTTGATTGCTCTTTGCGCAGTTGTAAATATTTTCTTAACAGGAATAACACACTTTAATTAAGGTAAAAGTTTTTTATGAAAACGTTTTTTGTTTTATATTCAAATATTTCTTCCATTGTATAAGTTCCAGATTTCCCTGTACGTGTTTTTTTTATTGCGGTTCTTTGAATGTTTTCAAATTTTTTAATTGAAATTAGTCTTAATAATTTGCAGTTCTTCAAAATGTTATTATTCCAAATTGTTTAGTCAGGGTGAAAAGTCGATATTGGATTGTTAACTGTAATGAATAATTTTCTCATAATTTAGCCTATCATTAATTCATATTCGCTTTTTAAATGCTTGCGCATGATCAAGCATTTTTTCAGTATGTAGTTCATAATGTGATTTCGTTATCACTAACTAAAAAGCATTTAGAGGTGAAATCAAAACGATTTCATCTCTGCTTAATGGAAAAAGTTGCAAATTTTTTTATTTTTAAATATCTTATGTCTAATTGCGGCGATCACGTACTCTGTGTGATTTCTACTAATTAACATGCACTGCCACATTTGATCAAGGATTTTACCTTCAGCAGCATCCAACTCTCTTTTGTTGATCATGCAGAAAACGGAACTCTTAGACTCGACATAGAAATCAAGACATGCGATAATTGATAACACAAATCGATCAAGGAGGGGGGACGGGAATTCACCTTGGATTCTCTGATCGCCATTCCAGGAGCCATGATGTGCAAGACAGCCAATGTCAGTTGTCAGCGAACGGACGCCAGTTGTGATCTCCCCGATTTTCCAGGTGTTTTGTTGTCCGGTCCGGTCCGGTGATGTCCGACGAGGTCCGTTGTTGAATGCTTTGGCCACTTTCCAGAAAACGATATACATTATACATATATGTGTAATTAAGACACAAAGCACTAAAATGGCGAAGATCCGAACGTGCCCGAGCGTATTTTCTCCATATTCCATTCAATTATGTCTTTCTATCTGCGGCCGCTTTCTTGTTGGTTTCGCACTAATGTTATGTAGCGGTAATTGCAGTATTTTTTTCCTTTGTTGGTAGATGTCTTGGCATTCTTAGATTTATGCTGTGCTCCTTCTGCCATCTGAGATTTGTTCTTCCCCCCCACTTTCCATCATTTCTTACCACCATTGCTCAAATACGCAATAGCGATAGAAAATTAAAAATTCCGATCAAAGTGGACTAATGGCGGCAAACGGTACTCTCAATGGGGCTGACCATTCTGGGTCTCACAGCTTTACTTCATTGATTTACCCACAAAAGTGTTTGGTTTGGTTTTTATCGCACTTCATTTACCTCAACATTTTTCCCTGTGGATTTAGTTTTTCTTTTTTTTTACTCGGTTTTCTTTTCGTCGATCAACATATTTTTCCAGATTGTTAGATAGCGATCCAACAATTTTATTGATGAACAATTCCATCGCACCGTGACACGTTTGATCTGCTCAGTTATGAAATTACAAGAATTGAATAAAATTGGTAAAAAACACAACAAACAAACGAACAAGTCAAAGACACTTCCTCTGCTTCCGTTTTATGCTCTTTGATTTGTTTATCAATTAAACTATTTAACTGTCACTTATTTTCATTGTTTTACAATTAATCAAGGAAAATGAATTTGCAATATTTCATGTTGCTTGAACAATCCAAACAATTGGACCGAAAAGTGCTTCTTTGAAATAAATAAAGAAATGAGTAGAAGAAATTACAAAAAGTTTAATGGAAAGTAATTAAAATGCAACGCTGGTAATTTGTTGTTTATTTGCCATTACGAAAATCAATTATTCAAGGGTGGTTTTTTTTATATTGATTACAATTTACATTCATCCAAAAAGTTGCAAAGTCAACTCAGAACAATTAGTAAAAAGTTGTTCTTCTTTTTTATGTGTTTCTTGTGTTATTAACTTTTTTTTTTTTTTAAAGTAGAAACATCTAATAACATAAATTATGATTGCTTGGAAATTTTTCAGTATTTTTTCGATCGTATGAAATTGTTTTAATATTTCCCCAGAAACATTAATACAAAAACAACAATATTCTACAGATTTTTACTAATTGTGCACGCTTTATTAAATATTTTTTTGTTGATTTTGAATTAAAATAATGATTCAACATCGCACAAATCCTCGTAACCTTGATTATATAGAGAAAAAAACTTCTACGGAAAAAGAAGTACAAAGAAGTACAAAGACCACGGTGCAGAGCAGACTTCCTTAATGATTTTGTGAGTCATTTTGAACGTTTTTTTATTGTAAAGATGTTCATTAAATTATCTAAAAGGTTCTTAAAGTAATGAGAAAATCTGTTCAAATTGCAAAAAGTTTAAATTACTCAGATAAAAAGTTTCCATGACTCGTTTTTTTTGTAACTTTCAAGCAGTCTGAAAAGGTTGTGAAAGTAATGTAAAAAGTTCTTTTTGCGATCGGAGTACGATTTGAAAGTGTCTTAAGAAAAACCAGTAGAAGACATGTTAAGAATCGATCAAGAACTGTGTCCAATTTCAAAACAATTACCATCACGATAGACGGGCGCATTAAATTGAAATTTATTTCACACTTAAAACAACAAATCATAATTGATTTACAACAATTCCCAGACGTTTCATGACCGCTGCGAATTTGTCCGAACATCATCAACATGGAATTGTTGCAGGTGAAGAAAAATTTAAAGGAAGCTCCAAATGCAGGCATGGGTTAGTTGGCTGGACAAATGTTATATAACCCGTTCGCAGAGCCAGGAAGTGGAGTGCCTAAGATTGCAAACTGCCGTGTTCTGTGGCCATAACATTTCTGTTGGCCGTCATGTTGCGTCATAAATCCGGACCGAGCATTGGCCACATAATCACGGATTCTTGGTATTATTTCATAATGTTCATTTCGCTAGCGTGAAATGAATTATTTTACACTAAAGGCAGTGAACTGTACTTAAAAGTTAAAACTGAAATTGCTTTGCGCATGCGACAGGCGTTAATTATTGTTGGAAAATAACTTGAGAGATGCGGAAAATGGTAATATTTTCGAATATTGTCTGTTTAAGTAGTTTCAAGCGCCGCCGCTGCATTGTACTGTAATTCGTCATGCGCAATGTGGAAAACATCAAACATACAGGAAAACTGGGATACAGACTATTTCTGGAAAGTGGGATGGCATTACTTCCCAACATTTTGCACTCTATTAATTTTCATAATTTAGGAAGAATAGAAAATGCGTGCAGTATTCAATTTCGATTTGTTTGCTTGAACATATGCTGTAATTGTTTCGCTCGATAAATTGAAAACATTTTCATCAATTGAAAGCATTTTGGAGGCGTTTGCGAGTGTATTATAAATTCTTCATTTATTTTTCCGGATGTTTCCTTTTGTTGGGGCTTCCTTCTTTGTTTTTATATTTACTTTTTGGGAGTAATGTCTTTAAAAAAAAATACATAAAAGTTGTGCAAATTGTTTCACAAATTACAGACTTCAAGTTAGCCTACCGTTGAGTCCCAAACAAGGCCATTGCGATTGGTAGTTATTAGACGAAGGCAGCTATTAGTTCGGTCGTTTAATGGAGATTTATACTCTTTACTATCCATAAATCCTCTTTCAAAGCGGAAATGCTTAAAGTAGACTTTCTAAAAAAGTTGCGTTAAGTTGGAAATTTTACGATACCCGTTATCATCAGCTTCCTTCACGATTGCATTGATCTCAACTTTTATTCAACTTAAAGGCAAGCACCATTTTGTTTTTTATGTGTGTGAAATTTAAAATTAATCTGAGAATGGAAACATGCATTCAAATGCCACCGTTGAATACTTGGTTTTCATCATAATATTCATGGAAAGTGTTTTTTTTTTTTTTGATTATAAAACTAATGGACTCTGTCTTGTATAATGTTACCAAAAAACAAATATGAAACATGAAAGACATTATGAAAAACAAAACAACACCGTAACAATTACGGCATCAGGAACGTTTTTCATTATAAATGTCAAAATTGATTTGTCCGGCAATTTATGAATGGGAATTTAATCTTTCCGACATTGATCCGTTTTTCTTGCGTCAATGATGTAAGCGGTGATCAGAAATTATCGAATAAAAACCTTGTCTGGAAATCGATAATTTCAATTAGCAACTGTGATAATTGAAAAGACGTGGAATGAATTTCCAGCTCCGTAGAAAGGGTCTCAGTTTCCATCAATTTATTTGGAATGAATTTGAGAAAATTTGAGAATTGAAAAAACGTCTGCCATGGCAACCGGAGGGCGATTCTCGTTCGGCTCTGGTGGATTTGTGCCGGACAACAGGTGTTTTCGACCACCTGTGCAAACCGACTTCAAGCAGAAGGAATATTTCAAAAAACACCTTTGCCCTTCTATGCATTGTCATTTTTGTCCCTGTCACCAGCAGCGATACATCCGAAATTTTCTCCTCACCTGTTCCTTTGTATGTAATAAATGTTGGTGTTTTTTTCCATCGTTATTTTTTGTTGGGATGTTTCTGCTTAATTGGAATCGCGATCGCGTACTTTTGCATTCGGCTCAAAGCATCTTGAGCACTCTCGCTTTCTTCGCGATTTGCTGAGGTAGTTGAGGTACGTGCTTCGTTATTTTCTCATATTTTTGTCATAACGCGACAATTTACCGAGTGTGGTTCGCCGTTGGTGCGCAACAAGTCGGACGAGGAGGTGTCGTCGACTAGGTCGGTCACTTTCTCCGATCGGGTCTATGGGGCCGTTAGCCACATTAGCTTCACTGTCGCCCCAGACCAGGGATCGGGCAATTTCTTCAGGGGCGGGCGGGAGTGTCTGCAGGTGAACGGGTGAAAAATGTGGCCGCGCAGCTTAAGCGGGAAAATTCGTTTCGCCAATTGCTGGGCATGCACTAGCGAATTTTGAAACCGCCGTGAGCCTCTGCCGCAGCATAAAGTACCTGTAATTCCTATTTTTTTCTATCTAATTTGTTATTGTTGTTTATTTTTTTGGGTGTTCACTACCTCTTTATTTGCTGCTCCTGTGAGGCATGCATATAGTCCAGGTGCGCTGAAGCCGAAATGAACTGGCCAAAGTGAAGAAGCCGAGAAAGAAGGGAACCCACCGGTCCGAGGCCATGTTTGGTTGGTCTTGGCCTCACAACGTTCCGGCGGTTCATAGGAGTTCACTTCCTGGGTGCGCTGCGAAAGAGGATCGTGTCTAGTGTGTCTATCTTGAGGGTCTTGTCACATTGATCCGTTAATTTGCGCTACCTGCATGTGAAGCTGAGCAAAATCCTAAGAAATCGTCCAAGATTTTCTACACAGGTGAAGCAGAGTAGTGATCACCAGCGAAACCGCGAAGAGTTGGGGTCTATGGGGATTTCTTATCGTCGTCGGATTTGACGGTCTTGAGTCTTCGTATTCAGCGGACGAACGTTTCTCTTCAGCCTATCCGATTTTCATCGTCAGATCACGATGGTGAAGTGATGGGCCATCTCTACCCGGCCGCACTCAGGTGACAACAGTCTGCAACTCTGCGCAATCGGCTAAATCGCTTCGAAGGTCGTGCACTGTTGTGGTTTGTGTTCGTTTAACATTTTGCTCTGTGCAATTTTTTTTTCTACTGATCTCTCGTGTTTCGCTGATTCAGTGATATTTCGCGGATTGTTTTACGCTAAATTGTTTTTATGACAACTTTTGACTATTGAACAGTGGAAAATCAATCTATCGAATGGCTATCAGGGACACAGCTGGTAATGCGTGATTTATTGCCCTATTTTTGCTGCTTTCTTCACCTTCGCGGCCGATTAATTGCGCACTTGATTGACTTCTCGGTTGATCTACTCTCATCCCACTACCCCGTTTCGATTATTTTTTGGGGGATATTATAAAAGTATTTACTAAATTCCGTTTACTAGCTGATGAGAAGTGAAACAACTTTCAATTTTACTTTCGTTTCAGTGTACGCTCAGTGAATCAAGTGTGATATTCCGTGCACGGGATCGCTTACGGCCAGCGGAAGGAAGCGAGCGGGCGACTTAAGTGGTCTGCGCCTGGTCAATTGGTGCGCAGCCTTCAGTAAGGTTCAAGTGTGGTGTGAAGAGTTTTGTGGAAAGTGTTTTGTATTTTTGGTTATATTGTTATATATTATAGTATTACTTTATTTTTTGTGCGGTATTTCGTTAATCAACATTCGATAGTCAATCGAAATCCCCAGTGAAATCTGTGAGAAATAAATCATGTGAAATCTCTTACGGATGATTTTGCACGGACATCAAGCAACCACAACATCTTTCGGTCCAGGTTTCTCCGAGTTATGGAAGCGCTGTAACAGAGGTACTTCCCCATTATTGTTATAAATTACCGATTGACATGAAGTGATGGAAAATTATATTGCAAATGTCAAGTGATTTTCAATCTGTGTGTGTCGAATCGAGAACTTAGGATTATGACTCTGAACTAATTGATTGCAAATTAGAAGCACCATGTAGAATTAAATCACCTGTGCAGTCATTAATTGCTTCCCTTTGCAGATGTTCGTTAAGGGTACGTCACTAGTGCGCTTTCCATTTGACTGCACTTACGTTAATCGGCTGGCTACATTTGTCCAAGAAACTTCCGCACTTCTTCCAAACGACACCTGCTGCTGTTTAATTTGTAGTTTTTTTTGCATATTCTTTTCTGTTTTATTTTTTAGTGGAACATTCAATGGTTCCAGTTGAAGACAAGAAACATTGTTGGGTGGAGTGTGAACTTGCAACAACGACACTGCGTTAATTGTCTCCTGCTTTTGGAGCAAACAAAGAAACATGGAGGCATTATTGCTCGAGTAGAAAGGTTCCCTCGTTAGGAAACTGTTACATAATGGTGAAAATTCAGAACCTCCATCGGTGCAAGTTGAATGGATTTCCTTCCTTTCCATATGGTAATGTTTCCTTACACAGTTTACTGTATTTTTTTTTGCAAGATATTGTTGGAAAATGATAGAAAACTAGTCACCGATTTTGGTTTAAATTTTCAATCGTAATGCATTATTATTTTATAACAATAAAATCCAAATAAACAATATTGATAAGATATATTTACCTAAATATTTTGAAAAATAAAACGAATTAATTTTGAATAGAAGTTTAAGCTTTTTCTGACGGAATATTTTAAGTAAACTATTTTTTTTTTAAAATTATATGTAAGCTTTTTTGAGCGGTTTTAGATAAATTATAGATCGTTTTGATTAGCTATATCCGATTTTAGATTTCAAAAGTAAAAACGTATCCGCAATGTTTAAAGGGCAGTTAAGTATTCATTGTATGCGATTTTCTGAGGAGCCTTTTCCACCAAAAAAAATGATACCTTATTGTATAAATGAATCGATTTTTACAAGGTGATCTATTTTCATATATCACAAAATTTTACATAAACTTCAGTGCTATAACAGAACTTTCAAAAAGACTGTAGAGTTTACACCGCCACGCCGTCCTTTTGCATCAAATTTTCCATGATTTGAAATTTTTCACGCAGCGAAAAACGAGACCAAAAATATTTTCCACCAAAATCAAAAATGATTTTTCTTTACAGTTGAGTTCAGCAAACCTTTGGAATGAATGCATTCAAATCTGCTCCACAAACCCATCTTGCATAACACCAATTTTCCCGGCGCGCCACTTGCATACAGAATGCACTCTGAATGCACTTTTCTCGGTCCTCGCTCCTGCAATGTTCTATGATCAAAGGAATATTTCCAGACCTAATGACCAACTTCACCTTGACTCGCTCACTTAATATTGAGGTAAAAAGTCTAATGCTATTTTTCTAACCTTATTATTTTTCATTTTTCATTTTTACCCATTGCTGTGCTGTGAATATTTTATCCGTTCAAAGTCATCGCGAATAATTCAAGTTCATTATAAAATTTCTCACTGTTTTTAATCACACAATGCGTCGTAATTCGTTGATTTTCACAAAGGATAGCAAAAAATATATATATAACTAAGTATATGTAGAGTAAAGAGATGAATAAGTTGCTGTTGTTAAACAAATGCAAATTTATTTATTTGTCTATGTCTGAAGAAGATGAGATTGGATTTTTTTTTTGTGAATCTTAAAAATTTTAAAGGTTCTTAAACTCGTTATCTCGGCTTTTTATTGTACTTTAGATTAATTTTTATGGCGGAAAATATTTGTCTTAGAATCGCAATAAAAGTCCGCGAAATACTTTTGTTAAAACACCATAAAAAAATGGAAGAAATCAGATCAGGTTTTTGAGAATTATTTTCAGTTTTCCACAATTAATGCACAATGGATCTGAAACCAGTCGCCATCTTTTTTAAAGGGGATTTTCAATAATTTAATAATAATTAGTTGCAATGAAAGTTGCGGAAAAAAGAAAAATCAATAAAATAGTTCTAAAACCGCACTTGTTTTTTGTAGAGGGAAATCAGGGCTCTTAAACAAATTTTCATAGTTTCACGATGTGGGAAAATTTATCGTCGATTGAAACTTCGTATTTACAGTGCTCCAACCCTTAATCAATTATGCATGATAATCGAGTTAACAAGAAATCTTTCAGGGAAATTAATGACATCATTCAATTATCCTGAGCACTCCTTGTTTACACAAACCCAACGTCTTCGTCTTCGAGATACACCCATCAATTTTAAACACATCCTCGAACACTGCTTCCCAGGCTTATGTAAATTCATTAAATCGATTCTTTGGCAAATCGATAGCGGTCAATTTGTTGTGAAAAGTTTCCTGTTAATGGTGAAAAACTGCCAAGAGTAACAACAGACGACACACCCTGTTTGGGGTAGCAGAAAAAAAAAATTTATTTGTATATAAGACAATCACAGTATGATGGACATTGGAATAAAATCGAGGCCAGTGTTGTCGGTCGCCAGATCGAGTACATTGTGCCGCATGCGGAATGAAGAATTCGCAGGCGTGGCATCAATAAAAAATCGTCCATTCTCTGGTCACCAATGGTAATTACCGGTTAAAATTAGATTCTCCGCGGCCACGTAATGCGGGTAAAGATTCCTAATGCTGTGATCCAGTTACATGCGTACGCACTGCTCGAAATCTGACCCAAGACGTCAATGTTGCGTCAATAAATTTTATGTTTCACGGTCGAGTGGACAAAGATGCGGTATCAGCAAACTTGGCCAAGTGCCGGGACTAGAAAGCCTCGACTGTGTTCTTCTAGTTTGTGGTCACGAAGACGGTTGATGGTTCCCCGGATGCTGGCCGTGCGGGGTCTCGACCCGTCCCCGCCCCGGGTCGGTGAACAATTAGAATGTTAAAACATCTAAAAACGATCACTGGACCGCAACGTTCTTACCGCTCCCTGCAAATGGGAAGAAGCGCTTCTTACCACGACCGGAGGAGGGCGATGCGATCGCGGTCCGCTTTGCGGAAAAACTTCGCGGCATTGATCGTTCCTCGTCCTCGGGCAATTGCATATTTGGTTCCCTCAGGATGCTGCTCTAACTTCCCATTTGCGTTCGTCTCTGTGGCATCTTGGCCAGTGCTCCTACCGCAGTCGAACCCATTAATTATTATCCGTCGACAGCCACGAGACAACTGTGGATCACATTGCTCCCTTGCGCTAACGGTTCTGGTCGACGATTAATTTGGCGTTACCGTCGAGGCGGCGCTGCTGTCGAGGTGTGAAAACATTTTGTCTAAAGCACATCGGCTAATTTGAATGCACCTGTACAATTCTATCTTGATTTGACTGCACTGAGCAGTGAGCACTCAACAAAATTGTTTAGAATGTTTCTCACGCATGTCGTTTGCGTCTTCGCTCCACTTAAACTCATGCTTAATTACAGTCGACTGTATCCGGGAGTTTTCTTCCTGTTTACTTTTTGTTGAACCAAGATAGTTTAGTACATATTTTGCAATCGGAAGCGAACTAGCAACGTACAATTATACAAAAAAAAATACAATAAAAATTAATTTGTGTATCACGAAATTAATTTGTTTCCCAGGATGCTCCCTTATGAGTCCTATAGAACGGCCATCAGACTCCTCTCTCGACTACCATCGACTGAAGAATGAATTGAATGGTTCGGTGATTTGTATCAATGGCGCCGATAAATTTAATAACAATAATGAATTAAGTAACAAATTAAAACGGCAGACGAGCACCAGCAGCAGCTGCAGCAGCGGCGGCGGCGGCAGTGGCGCCGAAATATGCGAACAACAAATCGAAGATATTCCAAAATGTAACAGGAACCGACAGTTATTTGGAATTCAGCTGGAGGTAAATTATAATTTGTATTTTTTGTTAACTTTTCTGCTTACAAAACATAATTTATTTTGTTTGTTTGTTTGGTAATATGATGTTTTTTGTAAAATCCGAATAAATTATGCAAGTCTTTTGTAACTTGGATTAATTTTGTTGATAATTTACCATATCTTGTGTTTTAATTTCAAAATAGGTAACAAGTTTACTTTTGGAGGCTGAACGACGCAAACTGACAGTTCTACAACGGGAACTTCAAGTGGCCCTTGAGGATAGCGGTTCCATAAAAAAAGCCAAAGAGCAACTGAAGCAGGAATTAATTTTAGCAATTTCGTAAGTATCAGAATTTCAATAGTTTTTATTATGGGAATTTTGAAACTTAATCGGTTCGAGATAAACATAAAATTCATAAACTTTCTAATTGTTATAAACCTGCAAAAATGCAAGAAAAAAGAAAAGGAAAAATTGTAAAAACAAATGGACGAGAACAGTTTTAATTTCCATTCAAAACAAAGCCTTAAAAACGATTATTTAAAATTTTGAAAGTGTTCGCTCTAAAAACTTTTATGATTTCAAGATGTTCAAAAGATTCGCACGGCTATTAAAATTTTTGAATTTTAGAGTTTCTAATGGATAAATTCATGTTATCGGAATTTTCGCTAAAACACATCAATTATGTTTTTTTTATTTGAAATTCCACAGACGAATCCAACTGCAGTATGATCTCCTGGAGAAGGAGTACAAACAGCACGCAATCGGTCGACTGCGAAGTTCAAACACGCGAGGGATTGGCAAGGTGAGTCCCATTTGCATGATTCCCAGTTAACCCTCGTCCTTGCATGTCCTCCCAACATTTTAACACATCTTTGTTCTATTCTTTAACATTCGCGCACATATACATTACGTATATATGAATATATATTTCGAAATGCCGTACTCTTAAACATCGCTGCACAACTTCATCTAATGATGAACGCAATATTTGGAATGCTTTCGAAAGTCCCTTCATTAAATGGAAACGTAAGGGAATCAACCCTATAGTTGCCTATAAAGGAGCGGATAAAATGCGAATAGATGAGTATAAATGCTCAAGGCGCGCCGACGCTAAAAAGCCAACACCAATACAGTAAGATTTTGAAGGATCTGAAGGATAGTAGCAGGATATCTACAGGATGTTTCATACAAGTGAAACAAAGCGAATTTTAACGAAGGATCTTTTGAGTGTATTTTAATACTGAAATTATGTGAAAAAACAACAACAACAACATCATCGCACGTAATTCACTTTTTGAATTAAAACGAAAACAAAGACAACAGGAACAGCAGTGCCAGTGCAAACGGCAACAACCAACAGCAACAGCAACAAGGACAATAAAGTGCATTAGTCGGAACACGTCGTATGAGCGGAAACTAAAGTTTATTCAACCCTCCACACAGGGGTGTTGTATTTCTTCGTTAAATCAGACAACAAATTACTTTATGCTCAAGTGTGTAGGAACGCCAAAAGGATAACACAAACACGTTGATAGTCCTGAACACCCATTCGAAAGTCAAGAAAAATGTAAACAAAAATAATACAGAAAAAATCATTCCAGGTAAAATTCTTCAGCGGTCGGGAGTGCTGTGAATTATCGGAAAACATTGTCAACAATTATTTAAAATATTAATTATTTATTTTATTAATGAAATGCAATTCAGTGTTTAATAAAAAATGTAATAAACGAGCTATAGTCGGAATTTATTAAAGTGCGACACTCTTGCAGTGTGTGATAAGCAATATCCTGTCCAAGGATAATGTAAAAAAGGAGCAAACAATTTTTTTATGTAGTATCCGTAGAAGTGTCCTGCGTTGCTAAAGTACGCCTGTAAGGCTCCTGCAGTGCTTGTAAATATTCGGTGCATTGCGAAGGATCTTCTTAAATACGCCCAACGAATTTCAATATAGTGCTATCAGAAGCAATTCAATCAGGAAGTGCAGTGCTGAGGTGTGTTGTCCTTGCGTGCAAAATAACTCATCGGGGTGCATTTTGCAAGGTGGTTGAAAAAAGAAAAAAAAATCCGAATAAGAATTGCGTGACAAAGAGGGATGCAGTAAATCCAGTTGAAATATTTCCCCACATTTATTGTGTAAATGCTTTGCTTCTTGTTCGGGAATTTCATTAGAAATACCGGGGGGGTTTCTCTAGTTGGGGGGGGGGGGGGGGGGGGGGGGGGTAGTTCGACCTTAATACAATCGAACAGCTGGAATCAATGGATGGCTTCCACACCTGTTAGTGATTCTCGGATTTTGTCCTGGGAACAAGTGAGAACAATCCTGATTGTTTCGACAATTGCAGAACAATATGCTTTTGAATCATTTGAATTGGGTGGAATTCTAAACGTAATTGTTGTTGAAAATTTCGTTAATTATTTTGCAAATATATCTCACCAGACCGAGTAAAAGAAAGAACAATTTACGAAATCGAAACAATGTTCGATTCACGAAAGGAATCCATCCAGTGATACGGCTCAATCTTTATCATTTTTTGTTTATTTATTAAATAATACTCCAATTTATTTAAACAAATCTCACCAATGAATAAGAAGCAAAGCATTTGTTAACTTTTCTCCATGTTTACTTCATGCAAAAACCCAAAGGCTGCATTGATTAGGTACAAATATTTCGGTTGATTAATATAGAACTATATAAAAAAAAATCATTTACCTAAAATTTATGTGTTACAAAAGAAATGTTACAAGGAGACAACTACAAAATTGAAAATGCTTCGGATTTATGTGGTAAAATATCTCGTCAACAACAACAGCAACAAAGTCCAAAGCCAGCAGTGCCTGCTAAACCCACAAATATTCCGCCAGTATCCCAGCAAAAATTCAAGGAAACATCATCATCAATAATTATGACGTCGTCAACAACATCAACATTAACACAGACAACAACATCAACATCCACACCACCAACTGTTTCAACATCGGCTGCAGTTGGACCATTGAATGTCGCCCATCAACAACGAGGCAATGTTAAATTTGTTAATAAAAACAATGATTTCGGTGTTAATTCCACATTAAAAAATAATCCAAGATCATCTGGGTCGGAGATGCAAAAATCGGGGGATCACACCCTTAGCAAATCAACAAAATGTGACTTTAGTGTGCCAACATCTCCGAATATGGGTTTTGGAAATGATTGTTGTGGAATGCTGTTGTCCAGCAGCTCGAAAGTTCAACACCAGACCAATCATAGTTGTCACAACAATAACAACAACAATAGCAATAACGGTTGTAGTGGTGGAACGACCAGTTGCATTGGAACAGCCGGAAATAAATTGGTCCACAGCCTGAATTGTGGTGTCAAGCAATCATCAACCGATTCTGTGGACGCCTGTTCGAGTGTGTCCTCACATTCGGGCGGCTTCAGGGATCCAGATTATATTCTAAGGCAACAAGCCGCATATACAATAGGAAATTTAAACAATTCAACGAAAATAGTTGAGGGCGAGAACGGGAAAACTGTTGTCCCATCACCAAAAAAATCAACAACGCAAAAATTGCAATTTAGTCAAACAACGAAGCAAATTGAACAAATCCTTGCCCAACGTCTGGCAACCTCAACCACTGGGAATAGTGGCAGTGGACAATCGTGTCCAGTTGGTTCAACATTTGCAACACCCTCGCCATCATCCATTCCTGTGGCAAACAATGCACCTTCAGCTCCAGCATTGTCCAGCAAAAAACGAATGTCCAGCAGCTGCTACACACCCGAGAGCAGCACGAACAATCAACACAACGAAATTTCCGCTAATCTTAGTGTATCCTTAAATATTAATAAACAATTACAAAATAAACTCCAGGAGGAAATGAAGCAACAATGCAAAATTATACAAGAGAAGCATTTGATAGAAAAAAGATGGCCGCAACAACATTACAAACCAGCGACCGCTTCAGATTTACTGGTAATGCTCCTTTTGGATACTTTAGAGTTTAGAGCCTTTCTAAAAATCCTTTTCCCACTCAACATCCTAAAAAATATTTCCAACTAAATTAGTTGCAATGTTCCGTTTCTAATTTCGTTTTGCATTTGCGTTTATTCCAACCAGAGCAACCGGAGTCAGCCCGCCATTGGACTGAAGCAAACTCCAAAAGCACGGGTGAGTACGAATGGTTGTTTTGTAGCTAAAAGTTTCTTTGTGACCTTTTTGTTAAAAACTTTATCGTAATTGCTGAGCAGTGCAATTTTTAGCAACTGACGACAGTTCGTCATTCGCTGGTCAAACGACGTCGTCTGACCTCAAGATAATTCCAAATTGATTTTCGCCTCAAAATATAATTGGTTCGGCCATCTAAAAATTTTTGAGTGGACAGAGTCTCCATTGTTGAAGTGGCCATTAGTATTGTTCGTCCTCCATGGCTCACCGAGCGGAATGTTCCCCGCCCCCAATCGATGATGAATAGTCATCTGCTAAAACAAAAAGGAAGGAATTTTAAAAAAAAGTATGCTACTTCACTAAGTGGATTTTGTCAAGAGTCGAGTCTCTATCACGTTTTCAAGATTAAGCGATCCCTCAAACGTGACGACGTTCTCTTTGGCTGTACAGAACAAAAAGTAAGCAAAACACCACCCACCAGGACAGAAAATCGAATATCCTTGAAGGTGGCAATCACAAATTATGCGAAGAAATATCGGTGTGCTGAAAGGGTTGAGAAGCACGAACCCACTTGGGTGGATGTCACGCCACGCCGGAGGCTGCATGCCGTGGGGACCAAGACCGGGTGATGCTTTTTTTTGGGGTATAAATGTCGAAAGTGGGTCAAATTTTGAATAGAGATTTGATCGCTTCGGAAATTCGGTGCAATACCTTCTATGCTCTGCACTGGAATGTGCCGCAATTGCGTCTTATGTTGCCAGTGGTGAAATTATGTAGTTTTAGCATAAATCTCAAGATCAGTTGATAAAAAACAGAAAATCAATAAAAAATCATCCGGTGGCGACAAGTTGCTAACTATTGGAAAAATATTATCATTTCTGGACTTCTGTGGAATTGGAGGATCGATCGAATTGTCTGTTTTGCAGAATGCTATCGAAAAATAAACATTCTGTGTGTGATGTCTGCCCATCAAGTGTGCACCTCAGCAATTTTTGTCTTATGGAAAAATATTTTTAAAAACACAGCAGTCGAAAATACTACAACTGAAAACAAAACAAACAAATATCGGCATTATCGCGATGCTCGATTGTTTAACGATATCATGTTGCAATGCTGTTACGCAGTGAACGATTTCTTTATTTTCTCTGTGACGTTTTTTTTTTTGCTCAATAACATTTATAATATTTTCATAGCAACAAGAACCATAGACGCGATCGTGTGATTCTATAGACTTGTGTTCTGGCAGAGCCATTTCAATAATTCATTTCGTCCTGAAGGGCTCTAGTGAGCGGTCGTAGTTTTCCAGTCGCATTTTGCGCACTTGTGTCTAGTTTTGTTCAATTGTGATTTTTGCAGACACCGAAATGGGAAACACGTATTCCAGCATCCCTCAATTTGACAAGGAGGGAGTTTATAAGGTGCGTAAATGTTTTATCTAAAAATTTGGTTTCTTATAAAAAGAAAACAAACGAGAAAATTACTACTATTACTATTACTTTTAATATGACGTTCAAATATAACGGTTCCATGTGCGTTTTCTGAAATCGTTCGTTTTAAAATAAATAATTTTATCAAAGTGATATCTAAAACACTATTATGAATTGTAGAAAACAAACTAAAGTGTGTGTTTTTTTTTGTTTTTGAATTCGAACAAATATTTAAAATTCCAAAAATATTTCTAGTGCGCATGTAAAAAATCGTTTCGATAAGTTTGGATGTAAAAGTTGCGTTTCAATTGATCTACAATTTGGTACTTTTTAGTTAATTTGTTTTGTTGTGGGCACTAAAATTCAAATCTGCGCTTCATTTGCTTTGCGCTTACCTGATTTAATCCATATTAAGAAACAAGAATTAAAAAATTCAATTCAAATATTTTCGTTGCCTGTTTTACTAATGAAACTTTAGTACTCAGAGAGTACTAAAAATCCTACAGAGCGCGTGCAAAAAGCGCCTCTAGCGGACGAATCGCTAATTCTAACGTCCGAGCGTCCGAGCGACGACAAGAAATGAGAGAGAAAAAGAAAAAGATATGCGAATAACAAAACGTGAAAGAGAAAGAAAATCCGGAGAGAATGAATTGAGTAAATCTACAAAATCAAATCCGGGCGGGAGATTTTTGTCAAAATTCTACAATCGCAGTGAGGCGGAGTGAGCGAGTGAGTAACGGGTGTTCTACTCAACAACACCATTAAAATGTGGAATGTTGACGATGATCGCGTAACTGATTTTAGATAATCTCACATTCACTCCGATTACCAAGAGTACTGAATTCCAACTGCCAAAGCGTTCATCCTGTGAATGTTACTTGTATGTAGTACTAGAGATAGGGGAAATGAAAAAGAATGCCGCAGCGCTGCGGCGGTGCTTTTGCGAAACGACATGACGGAGGGATTCCTAGTGCTAGATTACGTACTAGTTAGTCGCTAATTTAGCACTTCGCCACTCGGGATTGTAGAATTTTGACAAAAATCTCCCGCCCGGATTTGATTTTGTAGATTTACTCAATTCATTCTCTCCGTATTTTCTTTCTCTTTCACGTTTTTTTATTCGCATTTCTTTTTCTTTTGCTCTCTCATTTCTTGTCGTCTCGTCGCTCGGACGTCGGGCGTCAGTGGTGTTTAGAAGGTGTTCAGAATAGCGGTGCCGCTGTGCTACAGTCGGAAAGTAGCGTGTGAAACTTGTTTTTAAATTGTTGTAAACATTCAGTGATAAATTGCAATGTGGAGCATCATCTGAAAAGTGTGAAAGTGTACAAAACAAATTAATCAGTAGACAAGCAAAGGTAGCAAAGTGAGTTGCAGAGGAACCAGTGCAGCAGAGAAGTCCTCGCATATTTGCCATAGTTACAATGAAGCCATGCAAGAAAAATCTAGGATTCGGGGGGGAATTTTTGTTTTCTGGCTTATTCCCATTCAGAAGTGGCAGTTTGTGGAACGGGAAACGATTTCAATTCAAACATCATCTTCTCCCTCCTCCGCCCGGCATAAAAACCGCATTTTCCACTGAAAAATTTTCTCCTTAGCTGATCCCGCACGTAAGTACCCGTTGGATGAGCTCGTTTCTCATCTCGTCTTTGGCAGCATCCCTTGGGCCCCACCGCACATGTGACGAGGGAAGACAATGTTCGTGCGCCGTGTAAATAAATTGCGTAAACTTTGAAAACACATTCCAACAACAATAAAAAAACCTCATCATTTTTATGTCGAATATATATATATATTTTGTTTTCTAAGCAATGTGATTAATTTGATAACGGTCTGCTCTCATAGTCAACTTTTGATTGCGTTTCATTATTTCAAACGTATTATAAAATAAAAACAGTTTAATATTCAATAAAAATAAGAACAAAAAGATTATATTCGAAAAAGTCGTAGACGAGAGAGATACACGCACAAGCAGTAAAAAACCAGTTTGACAAGTTTGCGGCGGGCATATATTTTTTATGCTGTTTTGTTTTTATTCTTATTTTGTTATGAAACTTATCTCGATCTCGACCGCTCTCGCGTACATACCTGGCGGCGCGGGCAGTCCCGTGATCCCGTGCTTAATTGTAGTTTATACGTACCAACTACCAAGTCAGGACCAAAATGGGTTCGCTACTGCCAGGAACGCCGCGCGATGTTGTTTATGCTTCGTGGCACGAATTTGCGACTTCGAGGATGACAGATGGCTCATTTCATCTCAGAAGGAATTAATTGGTGCGCAGGGGACCTGGCCAGAGGGGCAGTGAGTCGTCCTATCGCCCGTGTTCGCTTTTAATTAAGGTCCTCAGAGATGTAATCTGTCTCCGTTCCCTGCTCGAAATTGCACTGTGATTTCCAGTCCGTGACCCACACTTTGATCGCTTCGGCAATCCATTCCCTTTGGAACGGATTTTATGATTATTCAAAGGATTCGCCCCAGTTGCATCGCTGCACTTAACCCCTGCACCCAGGAATTCATTTGCATGTCCTTGCTAGCAGACCATCTGCATCGAATTAATTCAAAGGTTGTTGCTACTGTCCATAAAAATATAATGCAAAAAGTTCATCTCACTGAACCCCAATATAATACAAGATATATACGACCGAGGGTGGTGCGGGATTTTTTGAGGGAATGTGGATGAGGTAAAATTCAACTACAAAATATTGATCCTGTACAATGATGTAAACAGAATCTGGTAGCGATCTCCAGATCACGGCGATCCAATTCAACACTTTTTAGTTTTGATTTGGAAACAAACAAAAACAACCGACAACACGGAAGCAGCTATTTTGGAACAAATCCCGCTGTAACGGCCGATCGTATAAACACTCCATTTTTAGTGTGTTTTGCTTAGAAACTCCAAACAGTTTGCGAATGCATTTATCGCGTATTGCATAATCGCGGAAACCTGCCACCGCCAAAAACCTTCCAAGACGGGATTTCGTTTATCATTCGACTCCGCCATTCGACATCTTCGGCAGTCGTCCGCATTAGCAATGCAAATTCAACTTGTACAAACAGAAATTTAAAGGAAATCACAATTTGTTTATGTAATTTTGTTAGTTTTCCTTTCATAATTTGCCGGTGTTCCAAAATGGTTAAAATCATTCAAATTACATTAACTTTCTCTGCGAACTGTTTTTTATTATTTTTTGACCACTAGTGTGCAGTTTCTGAATTCACAATTTTATTGTCTGAATTGCAAAATATTTGCTTTGATGGTAAATTCTCTGTTTGCTTTTACCGCCAGTAAATCGTAAAATTTTTCAAAATATTGTTTGGTTTTTTGGGACAGTGCAAAATGGTTTTCTCAGTTTTTACACAATTTTTGTAACCAAGTGAATCCGGAATTCTCAAGGAGCACTTCATTTAGCACAATTTAATGACAATCGAATTTGCTTGTACATGGATTGATTGCACAAATTCATTGAATCAACAGTCCTGAAAAATGGTGGAATAGAGATGGCAACGATTTATCGAAAAGCTAAAGTAATCGATTAATTGGCTTGAATTTGGCCATTGATCATTTGATAATTTTGTTCTTGATCAATCGATTATGTTTATTTGATTTTCAATAGTTTTGGTTGGTCATCTCCATGGTGGACTTCATCCGCGGTAATTTCGCAATACATATTTTCTTCCTTTGTTGTGAACGCGTCTTGAGGTCAAGACAAGAACTGGAATCGTGATTGCTCCTGAATATTTGGTTTTTTAGTTTAGTTTTTTTTTTTTAAGTATACCACCCTCAAGTGCATTCGAAATCATGAAAATTCTCAGTTTGGGTATTTCCGCCGTTCGCAGTGCGAGCGATAACCGAATCTTAATCGATTGCTTCAAGTGGATCGAACAATTAAATCAATAGATTTCTTATCGAAGCACTTTTTTTGTTCATGGAAGGATTTCGCCTTTGGTGATAATGTTGATGAATGTAGATTGCTTTTCTAAAATATCTTACAATTCATTTTATAGCTCACTTTATAAATTGCGTAATTATCTCAGCAAGATAAGTTTAGATCCCCATGTTAACTGCTTCTCTTTGGACTACAACATTTCCGTTGTTGTTTGTATTTTGTTTTTTACAAAATTTTGTGGCAATTTGTCTTTCGAGTACTTCTTACTGGCGCACTAATTCATAATTCTCATATTTCGCTAAAACAGCTGGTTGTTATTCAAGAGAGTTGTTATATTAAATTGTTACAAAACCCTGTGGCTGCCCAGAAGTCAACAATGTTTTATTACAAAATTCCAGACCTAGGGTTATGTCATTTGCAGAGTCCTAAAATCGTTTTATTGTAATTTCGTTTTGTGTTTTTATGACTATAACCCGGACAACAGCAGCAGCAACAACAAAAAATACATTTCCGTCATCGTGAGTCTGACAAGGATAATTTACGGCTTGGTCGTAACCTTTTAAACACAAACATCAGTGCATAAAAATACTCCCATCATAAAAATACAAAAATCAGAAAAAGGGTTGTGCCGATCTGATCAGAAGTTAAACGCCATGTTCCGAATGCTTGAAATTGTTCTGGTGATGGGTTAAAGTCAATGTTCAACATTGAGACGTCGGAATGATGGAGCACGTGCCGCAATACAGAAAACATCCTCAAGATCACCGAAGAACGTGACTCAGAAATATATATCGAAGTTTTTATGTTGCTTTTCAATACAGAAGACGGAAAAAAAACATCTTGAGAAACAGAAAGAAATTAGAAGAGCAGAACGAACAAATTAAAAATCAACGATCTTCATTATGAATTTCGAGTGTTGTTCTCATTTCATTTTATGTTTTTTAATTTTTGGTAATTTCAAGTGAAGATCGGGAACACAGGAGACGGCTGATTGCCTTTCAATGACGCTTGTTTTATGTTTTTTTCTTACTTCTTATCGCGCTGTGACAAAGTCAACAATTAAACGATCGCGACATCGATCAGCCGATCGTGGACACTTGGTTCTCGGCTTGATCAGCGGCACATATCCGTGTGCGATTGTGTTTGTCTTTTTAAACACACATTTCTCACAATTAACCGCAACAAGGTAGATTTCTTGGAAAACGTTTAATAAATAATGCAAAACAGCAAGAAAACCAAGAGTCATTTTGAAATAATCACAAGACTAACGAAAGTGATAAGATCTTGACTAAATTACTGCATTTGATAATGACTGGGGATTTGCGTGGCCCAGAAATTTGCTTCTCCTTGATCAGAACTGGATTTTCTATTTCCTAGATTTTGATTATCCCGGCAATTGCAAGTTTATAACCCTTTTTCCCTTCGGTTGTGTTTAATACCACCATATTCAATATTGACCTTTGCCTCGTGCATAATATTTCATTAGATAATCTTTGTGTGCAAAATTATAAATGAAAATGTTTCATTTTTCAATGCAACAAAATTTTGCTTGAAATGAAAATATAATTAAAGAAGAATAAGTCATTAAAACTGTAAATAATCAATTATTGTCGTTATTACCGACATCCGCTCTTCATACAATTATTTAATTGTTCTCTGCTGCTTTCCGTGAGAAACTAATTGAAATGAAAATTAGTCTTTTGTAAATATTTAAAGTTTCTTATGCAACATTTTCATGTTTAGACACTTTGTTGATAAACTGTTAATTGAACAATTTTAATGATCATTGCATAAAACTTACTTTTACAGTACATGAAACTTTCATTTCCATATATTTACAAAATTTTTAACGAAAAAATTTTATTGACTTTGAAACGAATAAAACTCTCCTCAGGCATGACAAATGACAATTACAATATTTTGTCCTTGTAATAAGCTCAAGGATAACTCTGAATGCTGTATATTGTGAATAATGTCTATGAATGCAAATAATCATGACAATAAAATATTATTCCATAATTAATTCAATGAAATAGAACAATCAGATAAAACGAAATAATTGGGGCCTCTCACATAAAACAATCTTTCGCCCATGATTCGCGGATGAACTTGAGAATAAATTTACACGATTATTTTAGGTTGTTGTGTGCTCCCATAACAACTGTCGCGCTATGTCTCGACTGCTTTGGATATTCATGAAACTCTGGGAAAACTCTTTTCCACCTCTAATAAAAAGAAAAGGAAAAGTATTTCGTTTTATTAAACACTTGCAAGTTTATTGAATTGGATCGAAAGAAAAAGTGTGTAGTCATGTAATCGATGGGTGAGGGGGTGGGGTGTTTGGTTAAAAACAATAACAGAAACAACATGGAAGAAGGAGGAAAAAAAGGCAATCAAAAAAGTGAAAAATGTAAACATTGCGTGGGCGCAAGTTGATTGTGTAAAAGCAATATAAAAAACTAAAACATAAAAAAATAAAGAACGAAAATCGGATGTGGCTCGAGGTCTAAGACAATGGAGGAGGTTGCCGGCCGGTCGACGGGTCAAATTTCTTGTTGACCGGCTTCTCATGCACTTGAAAATGCAATAATTCCGTTTAGTTTGATTGAATTTAACGCGAGTGAAAGAGTTATTCATGAAAATATTTGCAATTCACAACCGATTTTAATCGGCCCGAATTCGTTAACCGCAAACATTTGCTGTATTGCAATGGCGATGATTTACGAAATGATAGTTACATGAAAATCTGCTCGCGTTAGTGTTCTTTGTGTTTATAAAGAAAAACACGAAACAGTAGAAAATGTAAACAAATATAAGGCAAAGAAAATGGTGGGTTAAAAAAAGGTCTTTGAACTATCAGTGGTCTGGAACTGATTTGCGCTATTGTTATTTCAGGGTAATTACAATAGAACTGTTGTGTATAAAGAAAAGAAAAATTCACTTAATCCAAACAATTAGTGATTTACATGAAAATATATCCCCGCTGTTTTGGAAGCCGCTTGTTGATGCGGGGTTGTCAAATGTCGTTTTCCCTTATGAAATAATAGAGTCCTTTTTGACGGACTGCTTCCCCCGATGTGACTCATCTACAACACAATAAGCTTCTGGGAGCACTACTAGAAAGTCTCAATACAAAAGGGATGTTCATCCCCTTTCAAATCGACATCGATGAGTCATCAAAAGAACATAAAATTTTTGGGGCTCTCAGTTTCGGTTAATGAACATTTTCATTGAACCTTTGGATAAGATGTGAAAACATAAAATTCACGATTTGTACAGAACGTCGTATTTGCAGAAAAATAATAATAATAATAATAATAATAAAAAACAAACACTCCCAGAAGATGTCGAAAACGGCAAAAACAAAACCGTTGTATTGTTGCTTTGGAAAAGGACTTCCATCTGTTTCGGAACAATTCGAAATCGAGTGCAAACCAGAACCACCACCCCTAGCCACCTCCCGCAGGAGATTGCCTTCAATTCTACATTAATCTCACATCATTTCTACGATACTCTTTTCGTCGCTTATTTTTTGTGTTGCTGCTGCTTTCGTTTTTATAGGTACATATTTTTTCTTTTCTTTTTTATTTGACTTTTGCTGTAAGGGCGAACTCATTTTGTATGAATATGGCTCTTTGGGGGAGGAAGTTTTTTTTGTAGGCTAGAAACACACCAAAAGCCGCCTGGCAGAATGCCGAGATTGTTGAATGGCATATATAAAGCAGAAATAGTTACTGGGGAGGATCAGTATAAAAGGGAACGAAGATGAAAAAACTCGAATCGTAAAACAACCCTCAGTCACTATACTTGAAGCTGGCAGAATATGTAAGGGAATGTATATCCGTAAAGGGTGCATATGCAATCATCCCTTGTGCTCGCTGTTCGCCTTCTCACCAACCCTCGAGGGTTTTCTTAAGCCATGCGAAAAACTCTGAGCACAGAAAATTGTTACTTGGGAAGTGTAAAAATTGTTACCCTACTTCGTCTAGCTTTTACGCGATCTGAATACCTTAACAACAACAACTGAAGAAAAGGGAAAATGGATATATTTATGAAAAATGAAAAAAAAAAAAACTGTTATATGAATGGATTACGGCCACCACCTCACGCTCCGATCTTCCACTCTTCTTACTTTCCCTTTAAACAACTCTAATTGGATGGTGATCATTAAATTGTGCATTGGATTAACTCCTCTCGTAGCATCCCCCGCATTTTATTATCCAGCTGTTGGCCAGAATTGAATTTAATTAGAACATCTGCAGTGCGCTTTCAAGTGCAATGTTCCATGAAGCTTCTTATCGCGGCCCAGACTGGAAAACTGAACAGAATTGTTGGAATTAGATTCGATTTTACGATCCTCATTTGGAGCAATCATTCTCGAATTGTTCACAAATAAATACGATTGATTTGAAAATTATTTAATGGGTTTCCAGATAAAGGATTGATTAAAATGTTTCCTTTGTGAATTTGTTATGACTTTGATCTGGAGCGTGTCCACTGAATTGCAATCATTGTTTTGCTAATAATAATGCAAAATCTTTAACGTAATCATTCTAGAAATGTTTACCAATAAATTTTGTTTTGCTTTGAACATCATTTAATGGTATTTAGATAATCAAAGTATTGATTGAAATATCTCCTTTGTTAAGGTTTGGAGTCGATGTGAAAAGCGTGTCCAGAAAATTGGAACAATGTTTTTGTGGAATAATGCAAAATTCCATTAGATACTGCCGTTAAAAATATCCTGTGCTCGTAATTCACAATTCTGCACATATTTTTATTTTAGAAGTTATGGTCATTTTTTAATGTTTAGGACAATGCAATCGTTTCCATTCTTCGACTCCCAAGCATTTTGTTTAGTCTAAGTCACTATTGTTGTTAAATATATAAGCGGAGATGACATTTGTCTATTTTTAGAAGATATTAAATCTCTTTTAACAAAAAGGTAATTCAAATTGTGAATATTTTATATAAATAATCTTATAAAATTTTTAATTTAAAGCGATGGATTTTGTGGTAACAAATTCCAAATTCACTCGAAATTCATGGTAAATCTAAATGAAATTGAAACAATTGTTTAAGTTTCTCGGGAAATTAGTACAAAATGCGCCAGTTTTCGAAAACCGAACAATTTATTTTGAATGGTCTTACCGTTGTCCTTATTATAATGAACAAAACAAAATGAAAAATTAATTTTCCTTAATTCTATAGGTACATAAGTTGAAAGTCATCACATCATCACTCGAGGAAGTATCGAGCACAAATTGTTCTCGTTTAGTTAGAATTTTTTCTATAAATGCGCTGGTTTACGAATAACAACAACATTTTGTTCAGCGAACACTCCCATTTGCTATTGTTGATGCATTCCCCCACTGGAATACAACATGACATTGCAAACAATTTTATGATAAAAAGATCGGTATTTGAATGAAGATTTACTCTACGATCAGTCATCAATATTGAGTTGTTGCAATTGATATAACAATAGATGTAAACAGCGCTGTTATTCATCAATCAAGGGAAATTCACGATGGGCAGGAGACAATTCTCAAACAGTATAGATGAGGGTGAATGTCTTGGGGATGACTATCAACTGTTATCATCCATCACCGCCATAGCCATTGTGGCATAACGCCGAGTCTTTTAGAGTGTGTTCTAGTGATCGATCATCAATTGTTAATAAGCTTTTAATGTGGCCATTGTAACTGCTTTGCCACAATCCGGATTAAACATTTCAGTTCGAATTTCTTAATGGCTACTTCGCCAGTTCCGTGCGCCACGGAAGAGTCATGGGATTGGTAATTGACGGCGGCGCATTTATGAAATTCCATCTTTACTTATTACAAAACTAAAATGTGAATTCACATTAAATCTTATTTATAATTAAATGTTTGCCCGCACTTCGCAATTAAATTCCGACTTCCGTGCCAGCATTTGTCACGCCCAACAAAACTCTAATTGAAGCATTAAAAAGTTCATCGCGGTTTTTATTGAGAAAAAAACTCAAGAGATATTTTGGCATACAGTTTCTGTCGAATGTCGACCGCGAGTCTTTCGCAACAAAATGAGTCTTGAAAAATGATTCCCGCCTGCCGTAGAACATCAGTTTTCTTTTTCGGCAATAAATTTCAATTGGGATGGATGCCCGCATGTGCGGGAGATCATCAGTTGCTGGGTCTGTTCCCAAACTCCGAAATTCTCCTCCTCAGCTATTACATCTATAAGTTAGACCGCAGGATGCCGTAAAACTTTCGCAATGCACCCTTCAAGACCCGCACCTTGTTGAAATTTTTTCCTTGTTCAGGTGACACTCATATATATATATATTATATATTTAGTGTGAATATATATTTAGTTTTCTCTGCCTCCCAAAGGCTCGAAGGGAAAATCGTCTTAGTGTGACTTGCGACTGCTTCTGCCAGAACTGCGGCATTTTCGGTTCAATTGCTCCCTGCGTTCGGAGGGTGTCAGCACGGAAAAAGTTTCAAATTACATCCCCTTCCTGAATTGCTGATGGATGTTCAGAATTGTTCTAGGCAGAAAACTAAAGAAATCGATCGATCCACTTAGTGAGATACGCCAGGATTGTTTTAGACGTGGCACAGGGTAACTCACAAATATCCATTAACAATAAACCTAAATTCTGACAAAATTTTTCTAGGGTTGAACACAAAAAATCTCCTAAATTTTGTTAAAGGATATCGATTGGTGGGCGCTGTAGTTCTGTACAGCGCTGTCTTATATGATTCCATTAAGTGATGATCGAGTAGAAACTTCCAGGATAATGTTGTACCTTAATTTTTCGAAGGATTTTCTTGTTTGTTATTTTATCATGCCAATGTTAGTTGACCTGGATTTCATAGAATAACTACAATAAAAGCTAATGTAATGCCATAATATACCAAAAATAGTGCAGAGTATTTTTTGTGAATTTGCTTTTAGACTTTCTTTATTGTGACAAAAGTCAACAAACTTTTTTCTTTGTAAGTTAAATATAACAAAAATTCATTTGAACAGAGAACTCTACAGTCTAGAACATATTCTGGGCATTTCACCATGAACGTGGTTTGCCTTCTCCGCAAAATTTCCAAAACTTTTTAACTTTGAGAAAAAAAATAAATATTTGTTTGCATGAGCAGAATTTTTAACATTTTGAAAAGTTTTTGATTCTTTATATATATATATATACTTAATACTATATAATGTTTTTGTGTATAATTCTTATTCAAACCAAGTCAGGTAATGGCAGGAATACAAAACTTTTGAAAACTATTTACAATTCTTCTTGTACTCTATGCAAATTATTTTCGTCGAATCATTTAGCACAACATGAAGGTGATGTAAAATGTTTAAAATAAAAAATGAAAAAAAGTAGAAAATGTCACGATCTTTATGGCTTGTTGTTGACAAGGTACAAAATGACACATATTTACCAGACTGTTGCAGTCAGAGTTAAGTAAATAAGACGAGAAGATAAAAGAAATTGCAAAAGAGATTAAGCAAAGCCGAGCCTTATTTGCGCCTCAGTGAGTGAGTGGGTAACGCTCCAGTATTTCACGGGGTCGCCGCCAAAATGATTCCATCATTTTGGTACCCCCTCGAGGTGCCATGAAATATCTACCTTCAAAGGAGAGAAAAATACTGAGGATTAGTTACACTGGCGTCTCAAAAAGGGCTATGGCTATTATGTTTTTAAAAGCTGCGTTTGCACTGACGCTTCACGCTATACATCAAGCAGCGAGCGGTCTCTAACTGTGACAATTGCTGATGGCAATTCTATTAAAACTGTGAAAAATGGTGTTTGCATTAGAGGATTCGTGCGCGGTCATTGAACGCATTTGGGAATTGATTGATATGGCGACGGCCTTTACGGTTTATGTGCAGGTGCACAATTAACCCTTTAACTGCTAGCGCCGGCAAGCATTCGACATACTATGGATTAACTACGCCGGCGTCACGAAAAGGGTTAAGCGAACTTTAGACATTTGAATCTTGCTGGAGGGGTGTGCATTTGTGCAATTTTAAATCAAAAATCCGTCACTGATTTGATCGCACATTTTGCCTGAATGTTCTTCAGATTTTGATGTGCAAAAAATTGACTAACCGTCTTCCATGTTTTTTGTTTTATTTATTTATTTTTTTAAATTCGTTTATCCTAAACAAAATGATTTCGTTTCCCTTAAAATATCTTTACTACAAAAAGAACTACTTTACTCTAGATCGCTTTTACATTTTCTCATTTATTTATTTTACTTTTTATTTTAATTATCTGTTTTTTCTTTGCTGTTCCTATTATTCTTTTATTATTTGTCTTCCCCGTCTTCCATGTGTAATATATATTGTGGACAATTGTACATCCACTCACGTGCGAAGATTGCGGCATTTTTATACTTTTGCTGCGGTAATCTAAGCGGAATGTTTTGTTTCACAATCCAAACAGAGAAAACACTGATTGACGGAACTGTTTACCAAACTGCATAATTTTTAAGAAATAAAATACGTTTCAATTTAAAAACCAATTTTGATGTAACTTTGAACGAACTCTCGCACCCGCTGTCCCCAGAAGAACTTGACTCACTAAGTTTTAATGGACAAAAGAGGACAGGAAGACTGATTGATTGGAATTATACATCAAAACCATATTTATTAGTTTATAATATTAAATTATTAAATGAGTTTAAAAACAGTACTTGACCCAAATTCGTAATACACTACAACAGCAAAAAAAAAAAACTTTTGAAAGTTATTATTTTCTTAATAGTAAAAGTAATCCCTTAACTATATTAATAATCATGTTTCATAAAAACGTGAGGTGATCTTAAAGTTGTATGCATAAGCATACTACGTATCATGGTGAATGTTTATATATGAAAACAATTGGAAGAAGATAATTCATCATCAATGGTTTCCCCAAATTACAAATATTTGTAATTTTTATTTATATTTTTGCTTGCACTACAAAAATAATATCGAAAGAACCAAACCGATCTCAAGATGTTGCCAAAGAGTTTTACATATGAGGATAAATGAACATTTTCTTGTGCTATTTTACTTTAATGAATGTTGTGAGTTAATGTCGGGATCCGGCTGGTGGACATCTGTTCTGTCCGGGACAGGCTATGAAAAATCAATTTTCCAACAAATCAAGCATAGCAAAATGGAGCCAGGGGAAATAACTCAAGGAGGAAATTCGTCACGAACAAAGCTGAACCACGCCAGAGCCTTGTCAATTTTAGCTTCTTTTTACGGTTGCTGGCTTTTATAATACTTGTCACTTTATATGTCGGATTCAGATCATGTCGATTGGATAAAATGCTGACGCCGTATTTGCTCAGTCATTGAACTTTTTAAAGACCAGATAACGAACGCAATGTGAACGTGCACAATTGCAAGGTAAGATTGAAACGAAAAACAGAAAAAAAAACCAAATACGAATCACAAATACAAAACAACCAACAAACATACAGTGTAATTAAACTCGTAAGCTGGTTGAGAAAAAAAAAAAAAAGATTTCCTACGGATTCCGTAGTAAAGGGATTTTATAGGCTCAATATTTCAACCATTTCTGCGGCATATAGGCAGACTATTTGTTTGTCGACGAAAGGATCAAAGAATGCGAATCGAAAGCGTTTATGAGTTGGTTTGAAAGTAGCAAAAATTCAATTTTCAAGTGGCGATTTTATCGGTTTAGGAAAACAAAAACCAATCCTTGGAAAAACTTTTCTTTAGTGGTTTCCCGGTTTTATAGGAATTTATATGATTGCTTACCAAACAAAAATTGTTTTCTCTTTTTATTATTAAGAAATAAATAATAATAATATTCAGTTATAAAAAATGGAGAGGAAATGATGTCTGAATGTTATCGTTGAATTCCACAAAACCACATTTGTGCTCACTTCTTCCACTCGCTGACAATTTTTCAAAATAAAAACATGTTTTACAATTGTAGGAAACAGTATTAATCCACCAGAGTACAATAAGCAAACATAAAACTGTGCTCAATAACATTTAAGTAATTGTGCTAAATTACAACCACTTGTGATGATAGACAGTGCTAAAAGGTTTTCCAAATAAAATTTAATCAAATTGAACAGAAGAATGCTGAACATTCAAAAAATCAGAACAAATGGAAATGTTCTTTCAGCCAAACACAAAACGCCTTAAATTGCCAACATTTAAGTAAAATGCCTTAAAATTGCCATTTTAAAATTCCTGTAAGGAGATTTCGTAAAAATCACATTAAAATAAAAACAAGTACAAGAAAATGGATGAAGAAATTCTAAAAACTGTCGAGTCAATACTCGGCAAAAACGTAAAAGTTGTTGACTGTGAAAAGACTTCATCGGTTCGTCAGGAAGAAATTCTCCTGATAAATGGCATCCCAGTGACCTTGGAGGGTAATGATGGTGATGCTATTAAAACCGCTTTAATGACCGGTCAAGTTCCGTCATGCGATTTGTTGAATCAATTGCTATATCAAGCTGGCATACTGCGTCAACCCGTTCAGCTGGAGACATCCTTGTCGGTGAAATCAACAATGGTCACAAAGGAGGAAGTCACTGTTGCCCGAGATGGACGAATATTGGATGAGAGGACCAGCGAAACAAAAGAGGACAATTACTACACGAGCTCGTGTAAGGAAATCTGGGAACCAGTAAATTCGGTTGCTGGAAAAAAGAACAACATTCCAATAAAAACTGGTAGCGGCTCTGCAAATGATCTGTTATCACCCACCAATCCTGAGGCTGCACGAAAGGTCATCGAAACCCCATCGAACACCCGTAACTGTATGTCCACTGACAGTATTAGCAAAGTATCAACAATAGCACCATCGTCGTCCTTGTCCTCATCACCGATTTCATCATCCTCCACAACCGGTGGACACAATTCACTATTCACAAATTCATCGGTGACAACCAGTGAACCAACATCAAGCTTCTCATCGATAACAACAAATGGTTCCGAAAAGTGTTCATCAAATGATTTATTTATAAAAGAAGTAAATTGTAGTGGGGAAAAAATTCGTGATTTTCATTTGCGTAATAACAATGTGAATAAAAACAATAATATTAACAATTGCAGTGATCCGATAAACAAGTCAATTTCTGGTGATTGCAAACAATATTACAAAAATCCAAGTTTAAGCTGTGATTCAGGTCATGATGATATTTTTAATAGTTTATCCCATACACATTTGTTGCAAACGGCAAACACTGACAATTCCATATCATCGTGCTATGATTTTATTAGTTCGGACGAAGCTGACTTCGTGAAATCCTCGGCAAGTCCTTATTACGACAAACAGTCGTCTCATTATATGGTAATTTTTGTACTGCTTTTTTATTGGTCACATTGAATTCTTTGTTAGTAATTAATATTTGAATGCATTTTAATTGTTGTTCTTTTTGCAGCCTACAATTTTTGGAACAGTTGCATCTGATCAATGTCCCAAGGACAACGTCAACAGAAGGGTGAGTATTGTACTAATTTTTTGTTATTGTTATTAGAAACAAGGAATATTTTGAGAGGTCCAGAAAACTTATTCTTGAACAAATAGTCTGTCGACCAAATTGCAATTAACTTCTTTATGACATTAATTTGTTCCAAATGTGCTATTAAAGAAGTTTGTTACACGACTAAACAATGTTTTAGCATTATAATATCATTAGCAATGCTAACTTATCATTTATTTCTTTTTTTTTTTTTTTAAATTTATTTAAATAAATATATTCACGTGGGAGTTTCTGTAATTGGCTGATATTTTCAGGGTCTTCCCCAAACGACATCCAAGTCCGTCGACAAGCAGCTCTTGTCGTCACAGTCGCTCAGTGTTGAGAGCCAAAAGGATATACTCGATACAGATGAGAATGCTCTGGTCTACCGTGACGGAAACTTAATATCTGGGCCACTTGATGCTCTAATACAGCACATGGTCCCCACCAGCAATTACTATCCAGATCGTTCGTATCTCTTTGCATTCCTCCTCAGTGCCAGATTATTTATTCGCCCACATGAGTTACTAGCCAAGATTTGTCAATTATGTGAGGAGCAACAAAATTTCCCGAGTCATGGCCCAATCAATAAGTCAAACAACTCAGATGGTGTTTCAACCGATCAACATGAATGTACATCTCTCCAACAGCCGGGAGCCGTTGATGGGCCATCGGATGCCGAAGGTTACAAGAGATTGCGAACATTCGCCCATAATTTTGTTCAATTGCTTGCCGAATGGATTGACACGTTCCCGTATGATTTTCGTGATGAACGTTTGATGCAGCATGTCAAGGCAATGACACAGAAATGCATCAGCATCGATACTAGTCTTAGAAAGGATGCCTCATCCATGCTACAGAATCTCGTGCACCGACTGACCGTGCTGGAGAAATATGAAGAGTTTCTTCAGTCCCTTGCTAGAGGTTCTAATGATTGTACAGATATGTCTGGATTGTTAGCGGGTGGTGGTGGCGGCAAAGGCGGAGGAATTGCCTCTGCTGGCATCGCGGGCATTTCTAATAATGAAAAGGATTCATCATCACATCAAGCACATCCGCAGCAAGGACATATTCCTTCTGCATCACAGACTGGCTCGAGCCTCTCATCTAGTTCACTGATTAGTAATACATCAGCAACGTCTATGGATATTAGTGAACTGTGCCCGAATCCAACTCTTCTTGCCCATCAATTGACACACATTGAATTGGAAAGACTTTCCCATATTGGACCTGAGGAATTTGTTCAGGCCTTCGCCAAAGAAAATCCGCACTTGGAGCAATCATTTAGTGATATGAAGAAGACTCGCAATCTCGAGTCTTATGTGCAGTGGTTTAATCGTCTAAGCTACTTAGTTGCGACTGAAATAGTTAAGGTAGAAACAATTGCATTATTTTTTTGAGTTCGTGGCAGTTTTACAATATCAAAACCATTTTTAGCACCCCAAGAAGAAGCAAAGAGTTCGGATTGTGGAATACTGGATAGAAACAGCTCGAGAATGTTTCAATATTGGGAATTTCAACAGTTTGATGGCGATAATTGCTGGTTTGAATATGTCTCCAATCTCTCGATTAAAGAAAACGGTATGTTTTGACTATAATTCAAAGTTTTCTGATTGATTGTGGTTTCGTTTACAGTGGGCCAAAGTTCAATCGGCTAAGTTTGCTGTCCTTGAACACCAAATGGATCCCAGCAGCAATTTCAACAGCTACCGATCCACACTAAAGGCTGCAATGTGGCGATCTGCCGGTGCTACAGACGAACGAGAAAGAATTGTCATTCCATTCTTCAGTCTTCTTGTAAAGGACTTGTATTTTTTGAATGAAGGCTGTTCTAACAAGTTAGATAGATTTTAATCCTTTCAAAACAATCACTTTATTGAATTTTACTTGCAGATTACCGAATGGGCACATCAATTTTGAGAAATTTTGGCAATTGGCTAAACAAGTAACCGAGTTTATTGCTTGGAAGCAAGTTACATGTCCATTTGAAAAACTACCAAAAGTCATAATGTTCCTACAAACGAATCACGTTTTAAATGAAAATACCCTTGCTATGGCATCATTTGAATGTGAACCACCCGAAAATCATGAGAAGGATCGCTACAAATGCCTAAAATCTGAACAGCAACAACAACAACATCACCACCATCAGCAACTATTCCATAATCACCAGAATAGCAATCAACAGTGAAAAGGTAAAATACTGTTTTCAAGAGAGAGAGATTTCGCTAATCCCAGAGTACTACATAAAATCAATATTCAAACACCGATGTTTTTACATTTTATATACATCTATACAAATTATATAAGTGAGAAGCTATTATAAAAATAACTGTTTCTAAAGAAAAATGTTTCTGTCTATTTAACGGGAAACACTTTGTTTAAAGCAAAAGTTCTTAGAAGAACGTAAATATTAAGTTAGAAATTAGAATAAAACAAAAAAAAATTATAATATATTTATTAAAGTTGCTAATTTTATTAATATATATAAAAAAAAGTAAAAGCAAAATTATAATTAAAGTACATATATATAAAACACTGGTGATCCTAAATTTTAGAATTTTCTGTACTTAAAATATGAAGCTTCAGACAAGAAGACACTTTTTTTTAGACACAAAAGAAAACTTTGACATTGTAATTTTTAATGCTTTATTTTGCTTTGTTTATTATTTTTTACTTACATCAACAACTTTTGATTACATAAAATTGAACAAACAATTTACACAAGATTTGAAAAGTATAACTTTTCATTGGTGTAACAAGAACTTGATGTGACATTTTGGTTTGCTTAACTAGTTATGTAAAATATTTAATTTTTAGCAACAAAAGTATTATATTACTGCGTACAAGTTTTTTACCAAATGAAAAACTGCAGTCACTCTTTTTGCTACACAAAGACACAGAGTCAAACAAATGCAAAAAAAAACCAACAAATGAATTATCTTCAATAATTGAAAATTTGACGATATTTTTTCAAATAAATATTTGGTGCTTTACCGAATCTAACGGTAATTTTTTGGAGTAGAATGTATATTTGTGTAGTTTGTTGATAACAAACAAAACAAAAATTTTGGGTTTTTTAAATCGTCTACAAGATCTTCAAACTGTGACGACTTGAATTAACAAAAAATGTGTATTAAACATTTACAGTGTTTGCTTTTTGGCTTAATATGCGTAGATATTTACTTCACGCACTTGTAATACTTGGATGTTGAATTGTTTTATAATCTTTTTGAAGTAATTCAAAATTGATCCAACAATTTATTTTCTTGAAATAAACTTTGATAATTATTGTATAAGAATTAAACATGAATTTGGAAAAAGAAACTACTACTTAAATTTTGAATGAAGTTTCAACTTTTTTTGTTCACTTTTCACCACATGTAGCCATTTTATTTTTCGTTTTGATTTTTAAATAGAAAATAATAAAAGAACACAGAACAACATTTTAAACAAAGAAATATACACAAATAAAAACAATTCCTAATGCATTTATTTTAATTTTTATTACATAAGTAAATATTTTTTTTAAAAAAATTATTGTATTTTTTTTTGTTAATTTAGATTATAAAAAATGATTGGAAAATAAATAAGCATTTTGTGAATTATATCAATAATAAGAGCAACAAAATGTTTTGCAAGCTAATCAAGTAGGCTTGATAAAATGCTAAGCTTAATAGAAATCTTAAAAGCATTTAAACGATAAATAAATCTGGTTGTCATGCCTATTTTGCAAATAATTACTTTTAATGTGAAATCACAAATGTTCTGTCAAAATGAATTTTGTTTTTTTTTTCTTTTCAAATAAATTCGTAAAGTTTGTTTCTTCAGTTACGTTTTCATTATTTTATTATATTTTTATTGATCAATGATTACCCTTGTGTGGGTGAATTTATGCCTTGGTTTATGTTTTCATGAAGCATAGAAGGGTTTCGTAGAGATTAGTGTTGCTTTAATAACGTACTTTGCTCAAATTTGTACATATGTCCATTAATTGTGCTCGTATTAAACTCTTCCATTCATAAATTAATTATTGGTCGGGAGTGTAAGGACTTCTGATAGAAGAACCACTTTTACATATTGTTCTTTTCTTACAATAAACAATTTCGGTTTACATACATCGAATGCTCAAATATCTGCAATTGGAGGGTTTTTCGATTGGATTTTGTTGTAGATAAAACTACAAACGATTTGAATCGCTCAAATACGAAACCAGAGACCACAATATTAGTGTGAAGATTTTCAAAATGAAATCCCTTTGATAAATTCCAGACGAATAACATTTCGTGCTCACGATGCTTAATCTAACAGTGCTTCCGGGATGTATTTTCTCGTCCTGCTAAGCGTTGAGATGTTCTAATCATGATGTGCTAAATATTTATTAATATATATAATCAGAAAAAAGGAATCACGGCATTATCCTTCAATACTTGCTCAGCTTTTCTGTGTGTCTGGCTTTCATTTAATTCTATTGTTTTCATTAATAATTTGAATTAATTTTTCTGTTTTGCAAAATACTATCAAAATTATTCGAATACGTAAAATAAATATTTGTATAGCAAAATCAGAAAAAAAAAAAAAATACTAAAACCGATAAGCCTAGAACATTTATAACTGTTTGTGTTCCCTAGCATTGTAGATAATCAAAAACAAAAACAAAAAAAAAAGTAATAAAAACGAATGTATTTATAAAACTGATGTAATTAAGCAATTTTCAAAACGAAATGTTTTTGAATGAGAGAGTGTAATACAAAAAAAAAAAAAAAAAAAAAAAAAAACAAGTAAAGGAAACGATAACTCTGAAAGTAAATTTATAATAACAAAAGGAATTTTGTGTAACATTTTTATACTAAGAATTATAAAATTTAAGAGATCAGTATTAAATTAAATGATGAAATAAAATCAAAAGAAATGCTAGAATTTTCAAAAATTAGCAATTTTTATAGGAAAATGAGGGCGGAAGGTGAAATGAATAAATCAAAACTGAAGAGATCCACATGAAAATCGGGAAAATCAGAACTCCACAAGACTCCGTATTATAATAAACAATACAATAAATCGCAGCAGGACTTTTATTTTCCCATTGTTGTTACTTAAAGGCAATGCTCTTACCTCAGGAATTGTGTTCTATTGAAACTGGTTTTTCACTTGCTAAATTTTGTTTAAATATTTCTATTGACAAAACTTATCTTAAGAGTTCCACAGATTCGTGAGGAATTGTACCAACACTTTGAGTATCTGGACCAATATTCCTGCAAAATCTTCATCATTTTCAGTTTCCCTTTTTGGGCGAATCACGGCATCTTCATTTGAAATAAATTTTGAATTTTTCGCTATTTTTGCAGAGTCCGACATTTTGCCAAAGGAGTTGACAATATCACGACGTTTTCGCTTGGCCAATTCGACGTCTGGATCTGGTGTAGTTGGCTGGGGTGCTGGACGTCGCTTGTTGCCACAGGGAGACCGACGTGATCGAATATTTAACCCTTTGAGGTCATTTACCAGAAAGCCAGTGTTTTGAGCATGTCCATATTTCATCCCTTTGACGAGGTTCTTTCCAGTGTTTTTTAGGTTAAACATATCACCGCCATTTTTATTGATCTGGAAAACTTTAGAATAAACAAACTGTTACTTCAAATGTTTAACATTAAACAACATGCTCCGCCCCCTCATTGCTGCTGATCCAAACGAGCACAGCTAAAACGATGAACTGTGTGCTCATGGTTGAAGGGTTGCAACTAAAAACAGTTTGCGGGGATAGTGAGACTTTTGTTTTATATAGATACCTTGAAAATCGATGATTGATGATAACGCTTGTATGTTTTTTATTTTCAATTGCAATCATGCATTATGATTATGCAAATCCGGAAATGCACTTACTTATTAGTTTTCTATATTCTATATAACATCTATTCGCAACTTACTTTCCGGTGGAGTTTTTTTAGTGACAGGAATTAATTATATAATTATTTTCCTGCTAGAGCGGTTTTTTCACAGTAATTAATAGTACACATTTCTGTTGAAACAAATAATAATTGAATTGGATAGTTGCAGTTGGAATAAATTGATGAATTTGTAGATAGTAATAATTATATTGTTCCAACCACGTGTTCTTAAAGTAAGCAAATATCGAATATTTAACCCTAAATAATCGCAAAATATTCGAATGAAAGGGAATTTTATAAAAGAAATATTGATTGTCTTTTTTGGATTTTCCTTCATTAGCAAAAGAGATTTACTGTTACAGCAGCTTACACAACTTACAGCTTTACACACCACTTACACAACTCCAAAGTCCAAAGTACAAAGTTGGGTTCGAAACCTTACACTTCAAAGTTCAAATTATAAAAAAGCTTCAGAGAAGCTATTAGTATATATTAGTTGGTTTCCGACTTGAGATTGCTAAAATGCTAAAGCCTAAAATTCGATTGAAATTTGAAGCTTTCCTACTGAATATGGTTCTAATCTGAGGTGAGAATGCAATAAAGTTTTTGGACCTTATTCGATACACTTCTTTTAAAAAAACAATACTTAAAACAAAACAAAACTCTAAACAATCAAACAAAAAGACCTGAATATATTGCAGAATTTCTATAACATGTGCGCTTCGATAAATTGTTAAAAATTGCTTTATTTGTATCATTTTTAAGCGTCTCTTAGACTCTTATAGCCCGAATGAATCGACTTTAATCTTGAAACAACTTTGGCAGATATTAACACAAATTTCAATAACCATTTTTCTGTGCTTGTCATGTAATTAGCATACTTCGGAACTTTTGGAGGGGTGGTGACGTCGGAGGTCCGCCCCACCGAAAGGGAGTACAAGGGTTGCATTCCTTCCTGGGATTAAGGATTAATCCTCGGTTCCAGGATCATTCATGATGAATGTAGACGTTGTAAATTACGTCGTGTTTCGAGATAAATTGCGGATGCAGAGCATGCTGCATTAAACCGACAGGTTGCTTACAATCAATTAAAACGACTGAGCTGGCTTTGGTGTACCTGAATGTGATTGATTCACATCAGTTGATTACCGTTTAATATTAAGTTTAAAAAAAACAAGGCATGCATATTCTTAGCGGATATTTAGTAAATAACGGATACTTTTAGTAATCAAAATATACAAAATGGTAGTTCATTTCTGGCGAACGTTTCTAACAATTTCCTTTCTTTTCAGTTTTCAAATAGATTCCACCGGTCTTGTTCCTTTTTTTGCCTTACCAAAGTAAGCCGTTAATGAACGAATTCAAAAGATAAAATCCATTCAAATTCATTCCACAATTCATTTCCACACTGTTTTGATTTCCCCTTAAACATTTTCGGAATTGCTTTTTCGGAGAAAACTCACAGAATATCAAAACTATTAAGAAAGTCCATTCTCTCCCCTCGAATTCTCTCAAACATTGTTGACACAAACCGATTCAGAAAATAAACACAAAAAAGAAATTTTCGGAATCACCGAACGGGGGGTGGATGAAGCACTAATTTACATTCCACATGGTTAGCGGTCTCTGAATGAAGGTGCTGCAATCGGAATAAAAACACGACGAGAATCAGCTGCTGAAGTCATCCATCCCTTGCACATTTCACCCAATGTTAAATCTCTTACCCTTAACACGTTCAGTACCTTGCACGCGGTTTACTGAGTTGGTTGTTTTTGCCCGACTACTAAATCCATCACTCTCGAATGAGTGTGTCCTGGCGCCCAGGATAACAGTCAGGTATAGGCTCCGATTACCTGAGTCGAAAATTTGAATTGATTGTGGGGACTGTGGCACAACACAACGGCAATCAGTGTTTGCTGTAAATCGCTTCCGGTTCCGGGGTTGTGTTAAGTTCAGAATATATTTTTGGAGGGAAACAAACAGACTGAAGAAAGTGGTATTCGCTGTTTTCGGAGATACTTTTCCGTTTGACTGGTTCAGCAGTGAAAAGGATAGCGACATGTGATTTGTGTTCAACATATTTGTTTACAAACAATACTGCACGAAGTAAACCTGCAGCAGTGGCCGCGCGGTGTGACAGATAAGCAGTAGAAACCGTTATTACCAAATGACATCCTCGTTAAACAGGATCGATGAGTGAAATTATTGAAATTATCGCATCCTGCAAATTCTCATTGGATATAATTCGTGTGCTTCTAGTTAATTTTGTGTGTGACTGTTTCCCAGCATTAAAACGGGCAAAAAATCATGTAACTAAATTTCGAATTCAGTAATTTCTCAGACAGAACTTTCTGAGAACTGCTAATTTGTTACTAAAAAATAAAATGATTTTGTTGAGTATCGCTTCCGATTATGATTAAATGTTCAATTGAATATTTTTCAATGTGTTTCCAGTGTGGCCGAATTTTGTTTTCGTAAAACTTAACATGAAAATTTAAGAAAGTTAAGACAAAATGTCGTACATGAATTTTATAATTCTTAAGGTAAGTTAAATCAGAGCTTCCATCTTACCCTTTTTAAAACCCTTTTGTCTTATTTATTTAGATTTGAATTTGTTATTTCAGGATTCACAATTGTTAAGAATTTAATAAATTTTCATTGTTGAGCAAAAATGAACAAGTAGTGATGCCGAATTGTTTTGTTACTACAACTTGTTCTTTTGATTCATTTTTTCATGCTGTTCTTTTTTTTTAAATAAACGAAAAAACTGTATCCAAATTTAACCAAAAGTCGAGAAAGTATTTGCCAAAATTCACACCAAGCCATTCTCCAGATGTTGAAAGAATTGGAAATGTCTGTCAATAAATTCAGCCTCTTTCAATTGCCACCCTCCGCCTACTTCGTGCACTTAGTATTTGCCACCCTGTTGTGTATTAATTTTCACATAGAAACTGCTATTAATATTATCACTCCCACTCCCACAGGGAAATTGATATGACACAGATATCAGCTGCCACTTTAGGGTAATCAGTTGAGGTCCCAGGGGGTTGTTGGGTTTCATGGAATTATTTCAAATTATACCTACCATCAACTGAATGAGTGTTGTTCATTACGAGGAAATTTCTCCCCATTTTCGGTTTCAAAATCGGTATATCCTTGGTATGTGTGGCATGTCCCTTGGTGACACGTAACAAACCTGGAGCAGTTATATTTCAACATATTTTTTATATATATTTAGCTACCGGTCCACCAACTGTTCTTGTTTCCACCCCATCCTGAATGGGCTTCGAATGCCACAGAAATGATCAAAACTTTACGTATCCATCATTTTAGGGTGGGTGTAGATTGAATGCTACGGGGGAGGCAGGGTTATCTGGTGTTATCAGCCGTCGATGGTGAAATTCTTTCGATATTATTACTGACTACATATTTCCTTCCCCCGTTCATACCCAGCCTTATCAGATATCTCAATCCCGTAAAAGTTCTCAACCATCCCCAGGGAAAACTTTGCACTCCTGATATCTGTCGGATGAGGTACCTACGTACGGGAATAATTTAATGCGCGTATGTCACTGAACTTGTACAATTTGAAAATTGTGTGAGTTTGCTGATGTTTTCTGGTACATGGAGACGATGGCACAGGGGGGTAGGTGGCGGGGGTCTCGGTAGCCAACCACTTACCACATGAAAAAGTTCATCCAGCCGCTCTCATTCGTCTGCCTGTTCGGCTCCTTTTTACAACTATACCGCAAAAGTATTTGAATTGAAAATTGGTAACAAAAACGTATATAGGAAATCCTTCACAATCACAAGTTGTTGGCTCGTCTCGACATCTTCACTTGCCCGTCGATCCATTGCGGCCGGCTCCCTGCTCCTTATTATCCATCTTGTACTGCAATAGTGGGTGATGTCGTCTATTTTTGCTCAATCCATTTCATTACGGCACATCACATCCTTTTCCCTTTGCTATTCAAACTGATGATTGTGTTGAATCATGTTAGCAATAGAAGAAATTGCGGAGAATGTTAGAAAAGTGAAACAGAACTTTCTCCAATGGTTCTACAGGGACGAAGGATTTTCCGTTCAGTTTTATTTATTCGGTTGTCGATTTAAGCTTTGAATCAATTGGTCGACGTTCTTATTATTATTTTTTTGTATGTATGTTTTTTTTTTCTGTACGATGATTTTATTCTGATTGTTGTTGAAATGATAACATTGACAGCAGAAAATATCTGCTGAAATTCGATGTTGTGAAATCGTTGAACAAATAACACCACGACTTCAGGATATGCGAAACAACAAGTCAGAAAAAAAATTACTCCTTCTTCCGTCTATCGATTTGTATTCGTTCAAATTTAGCTTTAGTCACAAGACAAGATTAAACGTGATTCGAAAGACAATCCCATATCTTCTTAACCCTTTCATTCACTGACTGTCCCTGCCGGAGGGAAATTCCATGACTTGAATGATTGTAGCGGTCAAGTGTCCCAACCATTTTGTGCTCACAATTTCGCATCATCCTTTTGGCAATCTTCGTTCATCATCTAACCACAAAAGTTTTACGAAAGTGCAGACTTTAATTTCAAAGGGTTGACAACACTGACACGGATTGTCAGCGGTGGCAAAATGAACAGCAAAGAAAGTAAGAAAGCAGGTATTTCAAATACATCATCTTCATTGCATCCGCTTGTTCTGGTCGGAATTTTTGGAAGGAGCAAAATGCTCTGAAAATATAACATACCCCAACATCCTGAGGACTGATTTTCTGCTGTAGAACTCTCCTTCATCTGATTTTTAGTGCACGTAAAGTTTCCCTAAGTACCGCTCTCAAGAAAATTTCACCTTAATTGCAGAAAAGTGCCTTTTTACTTCACTGAACTGATATTTGCATTAACGTTGACAGTTCAGTGCTTTCATAGGAGTCCTCCCACTCAGGATCTTATGCATGCATGCGTGAAAATTCAATTTTGGTTAATAAATTTTATCGAATTTTTTTTTTCAAATTTTCTGTGAAAAGGCACTTTGACAGGATGTGTGAGGATTTTTTCAACTTTACAAAGTGTTTCGAGCATTTCAATATTAGAACAAACATTTCACAAAAATATTTTTTTAGAGTATTTCCTGAAATTTAAAACTCAGTCCCACTTTTCAACAATTGAGAAGTTCTTTTATTTTTTGAATTATTGGGATCGGTTTGTATAATATAACTAGTGCATAAAATTCCTTGAACTTAAAAGAAGGACCACACGTTAAAAAGGTGTGAGTGAAACCGATTTCTCTGAAGTTATTTGAATGAAAACAAGTTGGTATCTTTATGTATTTCAAAACAATGTTCATTCAGAGTCTGTGCAACAGTTTTAACAATATCACCCGAAAATTGATTAATTCGCAAAAAAAAAATGTTTAGATGGAGTTGAACAATTTTCCGGTGGACGATGACAGTCGCTTCCTCTCTTAAAACGATCCACGGATTTATGGTATGAATTCATCCTTCTTAATAACTCATGGACTGAAGGAGTGAAGTCAGTTTTGGGTACCATATACCGATGATCACAAAAGCTGTATTGCAATGTCCACACAGGGATAGTCCTTCTTCGTTAATAAATCACTTCGTTGGCGCACCATCCTCCCCGTGTTCTGTTTGAATGTCAAATGACGTCCACTCTGCACACGTATGTGAACTTTCATTTTACTGCAGCTATTTAAATCTTTATTGTCAGAAAGAATTACGATCCGCTGAAAATCTCATTTCTTGCCGTTTTTTATTGTTCCCGTCCCCAACATCCTGTGGTATGCACCATCATCATTGCTGCCGTTGTCGTCTGGTTGAGGTGGCTGCTCCTTCTCTCTCTTTTTGTGTGTGCTTTTTTGTAATTTTCATGCAAGTGAAGCTAAATTAGGCTACTTGTGGACATCCCTGAATAAATGAAAAATCTGAACAAAAAACAGATAAAAAAATATGAGAAAATCACATATGTATATATTGGAGAACACGGCGACGAGTAACCTTCATCTCAGGATATATGTTCCCGAACACATACACCTCGGGGCGGTGGTAGTGAATAAATGAATTAGTGGTTTTATGAAAAATGTGCGAGGGGAATTCCCCGAAAAATTGTGCGACTAAAAAAAAACCCGAAAATCAAAAAAAAATCTATAAAAATGAAATAAAAGAAAAGCCAAAAAAATTTGATATCCACTTCTCGTACGTTATCTTTTGGTCCAAAGGTGAGCCAACTCTTGTGTCTGGTCCAACGGCATCCGGTCCGACATTTTTGGCTAGGGATCGACTAACCATTATGCAGAGTTTTGCAGCGATAGGAAGTGGAAATTTGTGAGTTGTATCAACTATTGCAGAGGGCAGTTGCGCTGCAGGAAGTGAAACATAAACGAGTGCGGTGTAACAGTGGCGATGCAGATGATGATGTGTTTTGATCAGCATTGGTTCCTCCATTCACCAAAATAAATGTCTTTTGGGTTTTTATGCGTCTGCCAGTTCAAAGGTTGCTGCAGGATAACTTTAACTGGATGACCGAAAGGAAGGAAGTATTTCAATGCCTTTAATTCGAGTTTGTTTGAATGCCGGAATTCAGTATTGTTGGGAAAATTTGGTAGACTGAGAAAATGACATTAAATTGTTGAAAAGTGGATTTCAATAAACAATCGAACACTTCAAGGACTGCAATTTCGAATTCGTCTCAACTGTAGCTTGATCTCAATTAGGTTAAACCGGGAATGCAATCAATTAAATGTTTTACCACTTCCCTGTAATATTTTTACCTTGAGCCGCTTAAATTCTTGAATCCATTTACTTGCCTAACGACCTAAAATAAGGACCAATAAGTAAGAATCCAGTAGGCGCAACACAATGGAATGAACTAAATACTGGTATAGCAACAAAGGGAATTAATATGATAATTTTCCAAGCCACATGACGATATTTCAACTTTATCAGGCGTCTCTGAGTACCTGAAATTATCCTGCAGAAACACGCATTCATTTTACACGAAAGGATTCATCCAAACAGAATTCGTGGCCCCTCGCTGTTGTGAAGACCTTCATTTTAGACACCCTTCGCATCATCCCGAGTGAACATAAATCCACATAAGAAGTATGTCGTTCGTTCGGGACTTCAGGAGCCAGGAGCCAGAAGAGCTTCATCTCGACATTATCCATCACTTGGCACGTTCCCTGTTCCGGGGCCCTGAAATCATTTCGGAAAACTTTATTCCTGCTGGAGGCTTTTAAATCGGCAGAGAACCTTTTTCCGATGGAAAGTTTCTGACAACCTTACCTATATAATTTTTTTTTTATTTCGGGGGATGAGTGATTTTTTTTTGTGAAAAAAGTCGAGAATACGAAAATAGGCATGAAAAATTTCTTTTGAGAGATTTTCAAGTGGCAAAGTCAAATTGTAAAATCAGGAGATTATGATTTTTGACAAGAATTTTGAATTTTCCATAAAATTCCAGTCAATTCAGAAGATGAATTTCAAAATATTTATGTACCAAGTCTCGTTTGATAAGGATTGACCCGGATATAATCAGATACTGGCCAATGTCGCTCGTATTTTATAGCTGATTAATGGAAGGATTTCTTCAACATCCAAATGAGTCTTGGGACATCGCAGATAAGAATTGTGTCTAAGTTAGGCGCTGTGAGCCTCGAGTTCAAGGATATCACTGAATTCAGTCGGAGTTAGTTGAGAAGCCAGGACATTGAGTAATTTTAATGTAAAACAGTCAAGGAGCTGGATATGCCCTTGCTAAGCCTCGGCCAAATTAACTGACATATTTCAGCTCATAAAATTACTCCCTGGACGTTTCAGATCCTCTCCAAGTAAGGATATTTCAATTTGGTAAAACTACTGTCCTGAGTTAATTTCAGTTTCAGATACTCTTCCATTCATACTGACATAATTACATGATTTGATAATTTGTCAGATGTCCTTGTTCATTGAAAGAAAAGATTTCTCTGGATATCCAGAGAAAATCAGGGTTTCTCAATCTGCGGTCAATGTTTTAATAATACGCCTGAATTGCGGCAATTTATTGTTGAATTCGGTTAAATTCGTAGCGCATCGATACGCAGAGGGCTGGGGGGGTTTGATTGATTGCCCCACAACGAACACAATTTGCACTGCGTCAGTGTCGAAAAACGGAGCAATAAAAAAGTGCGCCAATTGGCGGTATTTGCAGTGAAATACGGCGATGACAGGCGCAGTTCAATGCAATTTTAAAGCGTAAAATTTACGATTATTACCGCCCTGTGAAAGTTACTGCTCCCCGGAGCTTAGTGCGAATGCTGTGCCTGCTGGACCCTGGAAACACAAAAAACAAAAAAAGGGAAGAGAAATTTAAAAAAGGGCACACAAGTGCACAAATGAATGGGATACTACCGGTGCCTCAGCCAGTCTGTGTTCCTCGGCTGATGGTGTTTTTAATACCCGGCACCGCTGCTGCAAAAGGATATTAGAGATGACGGGATCGAGCGATGCCTCACCAACTTACTCTTTTGTATTATTTTCAAATTGCAGCCAGCAAATAGGATAAAAAGCATCTGAAAAATGCTCAAAACCTCAGACGAACAGTGGTCGATGGTGCATGGATGGAAAATTTATGACAGAAAAAAAACACACACAAACAAACACACATTTTTATTACACACTTTTGATCAGATTTTGGAAGGAGAGTCGACTAGGCGAATGCAACTTGGATCCTTGGCTGGTGCCACCGAACCGACTCAATTATGCGCGAACGGATTATTTGCACAATAATTGAATCACGCCAATCTTCGGCCGTGAATCGTGATTAATCGGCACCCGAACATGATTTGAAGAAGTTCACCAGATTAAGGCATTAAGGAGCAAGTGCCGACTTTGGCCCGAATCGAGATAAAGCAGCTTAATTACGTGCAGCTGCTATCTATGATTAAGTTATGATTTATGGAATGATTTCTCCGGCCATCGGGAACTGATTTATGGGTTCACTGACCGCGTTGTGTTATGTGTGGAAACGGGGTGTAATCACTGACTGTAATCCCCTTAATTACAACGTTGTGGAACTAAGTTCAAAATGACCGATCTTCGGTATTTTACGTTTCCCGTTTATGCCATTATAATGCATATAAATTGCTTCCTTCAACAGTGAACTTCACGGATTGAGCTATTTATAAAATTGATTTATGAACGGATTCACTTTGTAGGTACTCGAGCATTAATTATTAATTTGTCAAACAATTTAAGGGGTTTCTTTGATAAACAACATTGAATTGATTCCACTTGATGTCAATTTTAATTCTTGTTACTATTCGGAATTTTTCAACTGAAAATTTCAATTGGTTCCGAACTATTTCATCGCTTTCATTGCTGAGCAATGCAAAAGGACATTTTGATTTCACTAAATTTTTTTCACGATAGGTGCCTTTAAATGTTTATATCCTCCCCGTCAGTCAAAAAAATAATTCTCCAACTAACGTTAATCGATTTCAATCACTGATCATTAGAACTTTTTCCAAAAACTTTCCTCAAACTTCTTCGTGATGATTGAAAGGAATTTCAGCAAGAGTTCCTTTTACATTCGACTGTAATTACAAAGTTCCTTTCACGGCATCAATTCTACTAAGTTCAGTTCCTTCCCCTCTGCTCACTTTACTTTATCCACTATATCCAGTTCATCTTCCATCAACATTGTTTGCCGTGAATAAAAGCAAAAAATTAATTTCTTCCTTCGAAAGATCCTTCACACGCCAATCGTCAAACATTTCTAAATTTATTTGGAAATGCATTTGAAAACTATTGAAGTCCGCCATTGCATCCGTGTGCGCGATTGTATTTGTTGTCATCGCTGGATTTGTTGTTGCACTTGTTATTGTTATCAGTGGGGCTGTTTCACGTGTTCACATAAACCTTGCACATCACAGCATTTGCCATCGTCACATTCAGCAACATATTCTCCTAGCCCTCGAGCATGTATTTACCAGTCGACTAGAACGGGGGGAGGGGATGTGAAATCATGGTCCCGGGGTGGAAGAGAACAGTTTGGGGGTGGTTGGCACCTGAACATTTTCCTGTGCACCCATCATTCAACGAACGGGATGAGAAGACGGTCTCGACTCGAGGGTTGTGCTCGGCTCGCATGTAAGTCTCTCGTGTATGTGGCGTTTCTTGTGTTTTATAAGTCAAAAGCAATTACGTAATTCATTTTGTGTAGGTATTCCGGTGATATCACCGGGGATATCAAATCAGTATGCCTCCACCCGACCAGTCCGCCCCGGTCCAGAGACGCTCCGGGATCGGTGTATTCACCTATAGTCGGATGGGTTGTCGCATGTGTGCGTGATTCGTAACCTTTTTTCATGCCAAGGGGGCTGATAGGCGCACGTACTTGAGAAACAAATGGGTGCATCTCTTCACCGACGTAAAGTTGTCTGCTTAATTGTAAAGGTAAAGGATATTCTTCGTCCCGATTCCTCCTGGATCTATCCAATGTCATTCGTTTGAAAATGATATGAGAATCTCTTACTTAAAAAAAAAATATATATTAAATATAAAAAATAAATAAAAAAAAGGGGGGGGGGGTTGAGGAAAATGTTTTAACTAACTGTGTTCACTATTGAAACGATTAAATTGTGGCATAAAACTCATTACGAGACTTTTAAATAGAATGATGCAGACATGTGTTCATAAAAAATGTAAGGAGCCGTTCCGTAGGCCAACCGGGTCAAAAGGTTTAGCACTAGTCATTACCCCCCTACCCCCACTCAGAGACGACTGAATTTTTCGTTCTTCTGTTCAGCACCCAATACCATACCAGCCCCATACCATACCATACCCCCATTACCCTCCCTCACCCCAACAAACTGCTGTTCTACCAAAAGCCCATGTCCTCCCGATGCGGTTCACGGCTGCATAAGGTTCGGGGCACTAATCAGGTTACCGTTAATATTTAGGAGGGATGAAGAGCAATCTAATGCAAATAGGCATACAAGTAATGAGGAAGCATTTCAGACGGAGCCTTCATTTATGCGCCAAAGTGGTGAGTCCTTGTCGCTGGTATCACGCTCCTGACTGTAAGTCGAAGTGATTTGTGCGCTATTAAAGCGCTTTTTTATCTGTGATTAATTAATGAAGGGGAACCGCGGAGAGAATCTTTCAAAAATGGATTTTCAACCAGTTTAAGGAATTCTAATTTTTTGTTTTTTACAACGAAGAAAAATCAAAAAGATTTTTGTTTTTTTGGAATTCGTTTTTTTCTTTCAGTTGTTTTTTTTACAAGCATCTGAAGAACCCTTTGGAGCGGAATTCAGGATATCGTGGGTAGTAAAGATTCGAATCGCGCTCATGACGGATACATGAACTCACTTGAACTCTGTCAAGGTGCAATTTTTAATGCATTTTGAAAGACGTTGTAATCACTTCAAGTGCTACAGAGATGGCGGAAAACTGCTCTGATTGGTTAGAAGTTGTTGTTGTTGTTTACAAACAACAGAAAACGTTACTCATATGCAAATCACGTTTTCCCCACTTTCGAAACTATCTGTCATTGGTTTTTATTTAGAGTGACATTAAATTTTATGCATCGCAATTTGTGTCCTGTGAATTTGAATTGCACTCAACGATTGCACTAAAACTTTCATTTGACATTTTCCAGCCATTCGAATTCAAATTGTATTTTCCAGTCGAGTGATAAAATTGTGGTTTTTTTCACAAGTGTGTGTGTCCTTTAATGTCGACAACTTTTGTGATTGTCCATTAGAAGAACAGACATTTTTTCACAACCACAATTTAAATAACGCGCGTCTTGAGGAGCAAATGGATGAAGACAAAAGGAGCAGAGATTGTAGACACCGTGTTTTAGTAAGTGCAAAGCCACAGAGGTCGATGATATACTTCGAAATAAAAAATATATATATGCAACAGAAACAACAAGGAATGGAATGACAATTGCTTGACTACGCTTCGGTCGTGCCATAAACACGATTTGAAGACAATGCGTGAGGAGCAGGAGTATGATTCAGTTTCCGTTGATGAATGAGTCCTGTGAACAGATTCGTGCTCTTAGCTTCTATTAAATGATGAAAAAGCAATCCTGACTCTCGGTGAAAACATTCACCTTTAGCAAGCAGATCTGACAACATCAGCAGAATTGAGTTAACACCTTTCCACATTCCACACTGTTGCTTGTTGCACGGATTTAGCGCTGTATTTTCGATTACTAAAGGATACCATCTATTTTGCACAGACAGGAAGTGCATCAAGTGAGCGCTCTGCCTGCCTTTGGCCCAAATTTTTGCTATTTCTAGACACTGAGCCAAATTAGATTATTCTCGCATATGCTCCACTTCCGTTGCATGTAGACTGATTGAGTGTTCTAGGACTGTAATATCAATCAGGACTTGTCCTAAATTTTCTGCATACAGATGAAATGAAAATGTTCCCTTACTCGATTGTCCTTTGGCACGTGTCAATTGTGATTTCACGGCATCGTGTTCATTAATTGGATAAACAACAGAAAGCAACACTGACATTCTTCCATGGAGTCGAATGTAAATGCGGAAAGGTGAACAACTGGGTCAAGCACAGTTACGTGCAATGCTTGACAACAAAAGGAGCTTGCCGCAGATCCTCACTGCACACTTATCGTTGAAAATCAAGGGAGGCCGATTGATGGAATGGGGTTGCGCTTTGTGGGGATTACATTTTAAGTACATTTCCTTTGATCCCCGGCGCTCCGAGTGCAAATCGTAAAATAGTTGAAATTGGAATTTTGGGGCAATGCTTGAAGTTCGCCGCGTGAGCATTTCTCAAATACTCATGAGAAAACAAAAGAGGACTATATATAAATAAACAACAACATTGTGGTGTAAACGTTTTCGTAAAAGATATTTCTAAAATTTGGTATGATGCGGATGTGTGCTTCAGATTTTTGGAGTTTGTTTCCCACTTGCCCCCATTTAATTTGCGCTTTTAGGAAACATATTAAGTGTGAGGGTTTGAGAAATTTTCATCACTTGTGCAATTAATTAAAATGGAATCTGCTTAAGGAAAGATTCAGCAAATGAAAATATTTTCCAAATGCAGCTTTTTACTTTTGCTTCTATAAAATAATGGAAAACTCATAAAATATTTTCAAAGGATTTGTTTTCTATTTTCCATACTTAAATATTATATAAACATTTTAATTTTCATTTGTGTCCTGATTTTAAAATCCCACATAAACATTCATTCCACCATTTGAAATGTTTTCAGTTGCTTCATCATTGTGACAGGAATTTTTTTTGTTGGATTCCCCAATTTCCTTGCTGCAACCAAAGTTAAAAACTGGAGCATTAGCCTATATCAGAAGTGTTTGCAAGCCAGAGGGGGAAGCCATTTGTTATTGTGCACATTCCATTGGTTACTATGCCGAGTTTAATGGGTAAACACTCAGGAATTACGTTTTAATCATTTTCCTTACAATACCACTCAGGACATTCATAACTCTGAGCATTCGGAGGACATTTTACCCTATTCTCTTAGTTTATCGCCATTTCGACATGCATTCACATTGGTGAAGGATACTGTTTGTGTACTAGAGGTGCAGTCATCCGCTGCAGTCATTTTTTCAATTGCCTCATGTTCACTTTTCAGCGGTTATCTCAACACAATCTTTCAATGAGATATTAAAAACGAGATATGACCTCCTTAGCTATCCTTAGATAACACATCCTTTCAATTCTGTGCAAATAGATATAACCAGGAGCGGAAATAGTTTTCTTAGCTTATTCCATTTGTTTATCTTTTGACGACTGTCATGAAAAACGAATACCCCTTGGATGTTGTTGTTGGGTGACATAGTGCAGGATCCGTTTGTCGTGCCTCATACCCCATTGCTTCGAGTCCTTTAGCCAGTCGATTTGAATGCAAAAAACTAAATTTTATCATATTCTGTGGACTTCTTTTCGGTCAAACACGACGAATAGATTTTCCGAGGTAACTCGAAGCCATTCAACCGAGGAAAAGGATTCTGGGCAAATATTTGCTTTGGATGGCTTTAAGCACTCATTTGCAACTGAAATGATAGAAATAATCATTATTGGATCCCAGATATTCTTAAATAAATTCCAGAATCACTTGAGGCCAGTTGCAAAATAAACACGGAATGTGTTATTGTTTATTTTTGAAATTGCTGGAACAACATCAGTTTCAACAATGTTCGGACACCTTCTCAATTCGCAGGTTGTTGTTTTTCAGTAATGGACCAAATCACAAATCACAAATGGCTAGTGGTAATTTCCCGAGATTTACAAAAACAATATCCCAAAAAACAAAAGCAAAAAGGAAAAATGAAAATTTTTTACGTGCCTTGTGTTTTTATAACTGCTCAAAGGAGCTAATCTTTGAATAAAACTCGCCAGCGGAAGGGAGGAAATCGAAAACTTTATAGCAGCAAAAAAAATATGAAGGGAAATAAGAACAAAAAAGAAACAGTAAAACGAATAGAGAAGAAAAGCGAAAATTATGCTCAGAAACAATATGGCGTCACCCCCACGGAGAGCACCATGTTGTCTGTGCCGGTCGGTTGGTGTTGGTTTCTTTACTATAAGGAGCGAACTAATGTAAATCTGTAAATTGCATCCTTAACAATGACAGCAAAATCCGTGATGTGAATAATAATGATGCACCACTTTAAGAATCTCAGGACTCGAGACTTCATCCCAGGCCCATCCATCCCCATACACTTCCATATCCCGTTTGCTCACAACTGAACTACAACTAGAAGATGAAATTTGTGTCCCAGCAAAAGGCATACCTTGGAGCTGGTGGGCCCGCGGGTGCAGAGGACACTGTAGGTCTTATTTTCCTTTCAAGAAAAGTACACGGATCGAATGAGATTTACATGCAAAATCTCTCGGATTTAACGGCATTCGATGTATGAGTTGAATATTTTAGCTGAGCGGATACGGTGATACCGTTGGATCCTGGAGGGGCTGGCTGGTGGGGCAGCATGAAATTTGTTGAGCTACATTTAAAAAATATAAAAATCAACTCTGGTAGCAAGTCGGATTTGAAGAATACGTTTATTTACATAAATTTGTGTTCATCCAGGAAACGGTTCTTGTTCATTCAATAACATATTTACGCACTGTCAAATGCACTCTAGTTGCAGTCCTGTTCGAACTTGTTAAAAATATTCAAAATTTAAAATGGATTATGCTTAAAAAGGTGAACATTTCCCACTAACTAGATGCATTGCACAATTGCACTGAACGAGGTGCGAAATTCAGGACTGCTATTGTTACTTTGCGAATTCAAGCGCGCCATTTTCATTGCATTATAACGGAACTATTTTGATATTCTATTGAGTCGGATTTTAATTAATCCCGCATGCTCCATTTTTAACCAGGACTCGTCCTGAATATCTTTTCATGTATTTCAATTTTAAAATTTCAAATTCAACAGTTTTGTTTTTTTAAATAGTAGGTATATGCAATCAGTATTTTTTTTTTAATTTCAAGACAGACGCTATTATTTTAGAAATAAAAATCGAAATCAGGTTTAAGTGCGCAATCTGTATTAGAAACAATGACGTCGGAATTTGTTTGCAAATTGGAAGTAAACAAAATAATTTAAAAGGGAGCTTTCCTGTTTTTTGTCTTAAAAACAAGTTTTTTGGAATATTTTTTTAATAAAAGGTTAAACGGATTGCGTCAATTTTTTATTGTAAAATATTGAATTGCAAATTATAAAACAAACTTTAATTTTTTATAAATCAAAATGGCTGCCAGCGAACTTGGTCCCATTGCACACTCCTAAGGCGGACACACCTGTCTTTGGTGCTTTTATTTTGGCAAAAAGTGTTATCTGATATAAAAAAATGAAGCATTCTTATAAAATATAGGGTTGTAACTTGTAGTTATGGTTTATCATAGGGGTTTTTAAAATTTTCAATTTTACGCGATTTGGCGCAACTTTAAAAACAAAGTACGATTTTCAGCTTGAATTTTTGAATTTGAATTGCTGTTGAAAATAGAACTTTGCAATATCAAAAAAAACCTATGTTGATCCTCAGTAAAATGGATTGTCAACAATTCAAAAGTAAAATCATTAAAATCCGTGCGAATTTTATTACAGCACTTTGGGAGCATATTTTTAAGACTATAACTCATCGATTTCTGCAAGTAAATTAAAACAAATTTTTGAAAACCGAAAAACAAAAAAGATCCCTTAACATTACTGAAAGGTTTGAGCAAATCTTAAATGATTATTAAAGAAAATAATAAAAACAAATGCACTCTCAGTATACTTGGTTTTATGGCAATTTTATGAGCATTATAAAAGTTACTAGTATTTGTTTTTGTATCAACAATTTCAACATCAAACCACCCCCGATTTCACACAATTAAATTTTATCCCCATTCTTGGCACTGATTTCCTTAGAAAGTGTTTTGTTTTCTTCGTTTCATTGAATGCTATTTCACTGGAAAATTATTACCCTTCGTGCCTCTTATAAGCCCTAATAACCATCATTTGAGCGGCAAATAGTTGTAAAAATGCAAATTTTCACCTTCATCATCACCTGATCCCCACTTTATTGGCATTCATTTTATTTTTATTTCAGTACGTTTCAAGTGTTCCTTCGTCATTATACATATATGATAGGGGACAAGGATGTGGTGCGGGAAAATATTTGGAAAACAACATTTTACATGAGATGTAAGCGTAATAGGTAATATGAATAGGAGACTTTGGTTCTAACCATGAAAAATTGAATGTCGAAGAGAGATAAGAAGCCGGAAGGATATTCAGGATATTCGGGAAGTGAACGAAAATAAAACTTTACAGACGATAAAGTAAAAAAGTGTACTTGACAGTAATTGGGGAAAGTTTGTTTGTTTGGCGTTTGTTATTCTCCTTTGTATACTTTTGGCTTATCAGGATTCGGGATACCTTCAATATATACTTCAGTTCCTTAAGTGCACACCAAAAACAGGCAAAATAAAAGGAAAAAGAATGAAATAAAATACATTATGACGAATTATAAGAAAGTTTTGCACTTCAAATCTGTGTTTTGATAAAGAATTCGTTTCCCCTGCTCCCCCCTTGATTATGGTTCTTAGACGCGTCATTCGAACTGTGAGACAAATAAAAAAATTAAAGATGAGCATTGAGCACCTTGACCCTTGGGTTGTGGTTGCGCGTTCTGATGTAATAATTTGAAGTTCTTCCTCAACATTTATGTTTTTGCTTTATTGATATTGCAGGTAAATGGAGTTGACGTCAGCAGTTATCCTCATGAAGAGGCTGTCCAGTTATTCCTCAAGGCCCAAGAACCAATTGTGGTTGAAGTGCGAAGACGGACACCGGACGATGTGAACAAGTTGAGCTTCTTCAATGAGCCTTCTTCCGGACAACAGCAACTAACCGGCGGTGTGGGGGGCGGAATTGCGGTTGGTAAGAGTCAATCCACAATTGCCTGCCAAACAGATATAAGTACATCCAGTGGGGTAATTGCAACCTGCGGTGGCACTGAGCAAAGAACCGTCGGTGGAGATGATGTTGCCAGTCCGCAACACTGTTTTCACAGCGATAACCAAAATCTCTTCAATGAGTGCCTTGCGCCGGAAATAGATATTGAGGTAAGTGAGTGTCCTTGTTTGCCTAATTCTGACAGTGAATATTGTTCTGCCAATGTTATTTAGAAGATGGTCCAGGATATTCCTAAATGTCTCCCCCAAAATGATAAATTCTATTTGAACAAGGTTGACATTTGGTTAATTTCAAATTTCTAGGTGAATTTCACTCACAGCAGGATATCCACAATAAATCAAAGTTTATTCCTGTGCAGTAGTTGGCTTGCGTGCAGGACACATGGGAGTTGTCCCGCAATGAATGTACATCGTAATCAAATTGCGAAATCACAACGATATTATCTATTAGAAATTGTGCAGAAGTAAATTTAACAAACAGGAAAAGTTGGGGAAGCGCTGGAATTCGCCACGAGAGAGATTTGCATTTAATAATTCAAATGAATCTAAAACATTGTTTGCCACGAATAGGTTTGGCCGACAGGATTTCGGTTAAGTCAGTAACGTGATATGGAAATTTATGCTGTCAACGGAAACCATGATTGGGAATGCATGCTTAATTGCATTGACCTTCGTACAGTACAATTACGGATCCCGATTGATAAAGTTGCAGGAATAATCCAGGAAGCTTCTCTGTTGTACCAAATGAAAATTTCCCACATCTTCTATTCAGTATTTTCACGTCAAAATAACCCTTTATTGTTTTCGGTTTAAACATAAATCAAATCGAAAAACAATAGAGATCCTTTTCTGACATCAAGATTTTTATGAAAAATCACTCGATACGGCAAAAAATTCGTTCAAATTGAGCCAATATTCATATTCATTGTGAAACAGTTGACAAAACACCTTCAAGGACACAACCACGACGGGAAACTGAAAAGCAATACAAAACTTCAAGGAAGGTTTTTATTGAAAAATCCTCTCGACCACTCTCAGAGCAATTTGTATAGTATCATGAGCAAGCACCTCATCCAAGTAGTTAAGTAGGATCTCCACCAATTGTGTAGCAGTCGATAGCAGTAGGGTCCTGAGAAAAAAAAAATCAAAATGCAAAAAAAAATCTCTGATACCGAAGGAAGAAAACATTCAGGAAATCGTAAAGCAGACAGCGCCATAAATCAGATGATAAAATTATTTGAAGCTTGTTCCATTTTGAATGGAAGGAAGGATGACTTTGCTTGCTCGGCTCCAACATATCCTCCGTAGTAATGGATGATGGGGGATAAACCGGGATATGGATGAATATTCATGAGGACCGTTCTTTCTTGTTGTTTTATTTCACATATCATCGTAATGTTGGTGGAAATATCTCGTTTCCCAACGTAGATATCCTTGGATGGTGCTAGGACTGCTGCTGGGCCTTTGCTGTTTCTGTTTCTGTTATTCTGTTTCTGCTGTAGTAGCTCTTTTAAGGATCTTCAAAATGTTGTGGATTCATTTCAGCTGTAGAGAAAGTATATTCAGAGATGCAGTGATGTGTCACAAGTAAAACAACTCGACAAAGTTATGGTGACGTGGTGGTTGGTTGTGTCCTTGTGCCTTTGCCTCTGTGCTCGTACCTACAATCCTTGAAATTATGACGAAATGTAAATTGAATGGATGAGGGCTGGTGGGGAATGAATGAAGCCGATGGCATTAAGAATTCTAGACGAAAATTTAAAAAAAGAAGTATATATCTCGCTATATTATTTGTTTAAGGACGCTGTACTCTGTACTTGACTTGTGATGTGCAACTGTATGATTATGTTACGGCTCCTATTTACAATCCTATCGATTGCGGAAATTGAACTACAGATTAAGGATATTCATGTCCTTCATTGCAGTCACATGTATTTAAACTATTGACTTTGTAAATGCAATTACTAATTACGCACACCTGTAAAAATTAATTTCAGAACGAAATGTGAATACCTAAAACCGTTTAAAAACTTAAAAATTATAAATTTTTATTTTGGACAAAAATGAAAAACACAAAATCCGTTTTGTAGGAAATAACTTTGCGTAAATCACGCAGCGATGAAAAGCTCGGTTTCACAGTAAGTTACAGTTCGGGAAACGGATCTGCGTCTGACTCTGGATCAGATGAGGAAGACGATGAGGACACTTGTGCGGATATTTACATAAGTGATATCCTTCCTGATAGTTTAGCAGCTCGAGATGGTCGCTTGCGACAAGGCGATCAAATATTGCAGGTATTCACATCCACTAAATACATTTTCTAATAAATTATAATTATTGCAAAAACATCCTCAAGATCAATGGAAGGGATGTATCGAATAAGGATGAAACCGAATCACTTTTTGCGGAAAATAAAAACGCTGTAACATTGTTGGTCAGTCGGTGCCTATATACAGTAAGTCATGAGGTTGTTTCCAAAAATTCGTCTTCATTGTGAATCATTTGAAATTATCTCAAATCTAAATTCGCAGGATGATGAATTTCTTGATTCAGCGGTTTATTGTGACGACAAAGAGCACAATCTCGGCCAATCGTCCTGTGAATGTGAACAGAATACATTCTCATCGAAATCATCAAAATCGAATTCTGATAACAGTAAAAGCAAACTGCAGCCGATTGTCCCAATAGATACAGCTGTTTGTGATCACTTGAGCCACGACAAAATCAAGGCTCAACTGGAGTCGGTGAACAAAGAGATTTCCCTTCTCAATTCACAAATATCAAATATGAAATTACAAAAAGGCTCAACAGCTTGTTCGAAAAGTTCCCCAGCAACAATAGTTAAAAATAAGAAAATTGAAAATTTATCACAAGCTGGCAGTAAAAATAAAAGCAATTCAATTGATCAACGAGATCCGCCTAAGCTACCCTTCATACCGCCACCCGCTGAACCTGACGTTGAACACATTTATGAAACGATTCCCGAGGATTCTGAAACGGATTCCTATTACTGTTCCCCGTACGAGAGCAGGGATCAGAGCAGAGTGGAGCAGTGGCTTAAGTCTCAAGGATGCACTGCAACAACACTGAACACGAATGGAGTTGGTGGTGGAGGCGGTGGTGGTGGAATTACTGGGGGCAACGGGACAGGGGGTGGCATATCGTTGACCGCTCCAAAGAATATAAAGGACTTATACTTGAATCACATCACATGGAATAGGATTTGTAAGAACAACTCCAGTGGCGATGACTACGAGAACAGCTCCAGTGCGTACAACACGGGGGGGTCGTGCAACAGCAACCCTTTAACATTTGAACTAAAGTCGGACGATAAGAATCAAAGGTATGTCGTGGTAAAAGTTTCATTTCCAATTTTCGTAAATTATCACTGAAGTTTTTCCTTCCTCCATTTTGAATGTATTTGAACACTTTACTTTCCATTTGATTTTTCACCGAAAACATCTGCAGCAGTTCGACACTGGTTTTCCGACCATGCAGCAGGCAGTTGGAAGCCATTGAAAACTGTAAACAGTGCCAGCGGCATCGCAAGGAGAAATTGAGTCCAAAGAACAAGAAACTTTCAACGAAGAGCTCTGAAGGCAAGTAATTATTTAATTTCAATATATATATATATTTTGGGAAAGTTTTTCCGATCATTAACACTGGAAAAGGCGAGAAAATTGCACAATCAATTTCATTTGTTCAATTGTTTAACAGTTGTTTCGACGACAACAACAACAACAACTACTACAATTACATCGACAACGGCCACGCGAAATCATCAAGTGCTTCAATCGCTGCCGTCGGGGACTATGTACACGAATGTCGAGAATTTGCACCAGACAATTAAATTGCAACAGAAACTTTTTCGCAAGGCTCTCATTCGACAGAATTCGGCGCCGCAAAGTCGTCAAACATCCAACACGAATGTTAGCAACAATACCAACACCAGTTATGTTGCCCCGAGCCTCAGCCAATATCAGTTCGTGGGCAGTCAGCAGGTGAGGAGTTGTAATTGTTGTTGATCCTGTCAAATTAGAGCAATTTAATTAGTTTAAATGTACACAAAGCAATTTACTTTGTAGTTTTCACTATTATTTGTTTTGTGGTCGACTGTTGTTAATATTCCATTTGAATAGGAACAAACAACTGAACAAATGGTTTGGAAAGTTAAGCGCCGTCCGGATGGATCCCGCTACATCGTCAGGCGTCCTGTCAAAAACCAAATCCTTTTGGATCGTGCTCGACGCATTAATGAGGAAAGGAATTCGGTGACAACGGAGGACGAAACAGTTTCGGAAGTGAAAGTTGGTCGGTATTGGACAAAGGACGAACGGAAACGACACGTGGAGAAATCCAAGGAGCGACGACAACGGCAGGAGATGATGATAGCTGCTAAGAAAAACCAAACAACACAACAATGGCTAGTGTAGTTGTAATTTTGTAAATAATAATTTTATTGTTGTTTTTCAGTTATTTTCAAATGAACAAATTGTCCTTTAAAAATTTATTTAATTTACTTTAGATGATTTCAAATGAAAACGGCTCCTTTTGATTATTTCGTAATGTAGAGAAAAACAACAACATTCGGAATGGAATTTCGAAATATGTTTTTGATAATTAAATTTTCGATTAATTTTAAAACTTTGACAGAGATTTTATTGTTTTTGAAATTTATTTAATTCGAGTTTAACTTTTTTTTTTGATTTTATTATAAGTTCTACGTAATAACTGTTTTATTTCTAAATCCTCTATTGCCACAAATGTCTCTATTTAAATAATAAACAGTTAATAAATTCCAGACTATTCTCACACCATAAACAATTTAATCAAGGCAAAATATTGTGATCAATAACGAGTAGAATAATCCAAAAATTTTTGTAAATTAAATTTTTTTAATTTTAAAATTTCTTTGTTACAGATTTTGAAATAATCGATTACTCTAAGAAAATTAGCGAAAAAATAAAAAAACAACAATCATATAAGAAATAATACAAAATGGAAATTAGAAAATATGTGAATTAGAGAAAAACTTCATCATTTTTATGTTTAGCATTATTTTTTACATCCTGCCGTAAGAACGTAAGAAGTTTCATTATTATTAGTAAATTAAATATTTAGTCAATTTTTTTAATAATCTAATTTTCAATTGTTGTTATTTGTTGTTAATAAAGTCTGTGATAATTATAGAAGTTGGAATTTCATTTCCTTTCGGTTATTTATTTTTTTAAATGTTTAAAAATTTCAGGAAATCATCAAATTAACACATATGTAATTTTTCTTCGATTTTTTTTTATAGAAGGAAAAAGAAGGCCTTGAGAAATTTATGTGACCAATTCTGGTGTATATTTCTCTTAAATATGTTTTTGAATATTTACGACAAAATAAGAGCAATAGAAACTTCAAAAATGATTTAAAACCATTCACATGATTTTTTTTTCATATTTCCTTCGAAACCGTCTTCCATCAGGGTGAAATTTGTCTGATCTAACCCCTTCATCGAATTCAGCAAAAATTTCTTCTTGCAAAGGAATAATTTCCCACAAGTGCTGACTTACGTGACAGTAAGGATCACTTCAATTACTCCCCATTGGGGGGAGGGATAAGGCAAGCGAAGCTGTCGGAAAATACTATGAACAAAATCGTTCTAAGTTGAAAAATTCCAGAAAAACTGTTGGTCCCTTTGAAAAATTATTACCCAAGCACACACTTTCCATGAGGGTGCTGTGATTCCAGCTCCGCATATCATGTACGTCCGATTTAAAGCCATGGATGAGGGTGACTTTGAAATAATATTAGTGAACGAAATAACTTTAAGCAGTGCGAGAATTATTAGCTTATATAAGGGAAAAGTGGTTCTGGTGGAGGATGAGGGGGAGGGGGGGGGGGGGGTAGGTGGCGCAGCAGGTGAGTTAAGGTGTGCACCCTTACGTGGTCCTAAAAACCATTATCCCCGGTTTATCCTCGGCTTGGTGGTAGGTAAGGTAGGTAAGTAGTCAATTTGTCAACTCAAGAACGAAGCAGGGTGTGCGGAGAGGGGAACCACAAATTGGCACACGTATCTCCCGGAGATATGTACAAAGTTTCTTTGAGTGATGGATGAACGCCACCAGATGAGGGTAGTTTTACAGAGTTTGACGGAGATAATTCTCCCCACAAAGACCTGAAGTCGTCGACAAATGCGTGAAATCTTTAAGAATTGCACAACAAAGCGTTAGTGCATTACTGTAAATAATGAGCGCATTATTTTCTTGAGCCAGTGTGTGCAAATAAAATAAATAAAAGCAATATGAGAAGGAATAACACAAAAAGCCCTAACATTCTATTGTTCTTATATTAGTGATTACGAGCACAAAATAGGAAAAACAAAAAAGCAAAATAGTTCCCAGTCTCACACATTACTCTCAGGAATTTTTACTTTTGTACCACTCACAAAAGTTTCCACCAAAGAATGCATACTCCATCCACCCTGTACGGTTTTGTTCATTCTAGTTCACCCTTTAACCATACTAAACTACACCTTTGCTGTTTGAAAAAAAAAAAAAAAATAAGAAAAGCTGTTCTACCCCTCCCATTCAACAAAAAAATATATAAAGGAATAAAGGAAGTTTTATTCAAATTGGAAAAGTTTTATTAAAAAGTAAATGAGAATGTGAGCTTCAAGAGAAAAATCCTGGCGCCGCATTCGTACCTTTGTTAAGGATGTTCAGAGTGGTGACCTTAATAAATAAATAATGCAAAATATGAATGCAAATAAAATCGGTACAGTTGGAGGATATCTTTATGACGTTATACGACTGCAGATTTGCTGCGTTCAATCAGCTTCCAGCCGCAATTTGCTCCTTTTTCTGTTTTTCTTTGAGATACCTTTCAGTGATAATAAAATAAAATGATAAAGGAGAAAAATTGAAAAGCAAAAAAAAAGTCCATTTGGTGCTCTAATTGTGGCCTACATGGTTCTCAAATCACAATGGATATCCGGAAATTTTTGTAGACAATCTATGTTTCCTTTTCTGTTTTTCATTATTTATTAATTTTTTACCTACTTTTATATTATGTCTTTTTTTTAAACTTTATCATTTGACTGCTCTCTGTCTTGTTTTCTGATTGTTATCAAAGCAGTCTTTACTCTTTAGTATTTTTTGTTGAAGTTTTTTATCATCCCGATAGAAGGAATTGGGTTAGTAGATGAATCATAGGATTAATAATGGTTCTGTGTGTTTTAGTTTTTTAATTAAATTCAATACTTTTTTGCAACGATGCAGTTCCATTCAGAATTTAACAAGGACTTAGATCAACTTCAATATTTGCACCCCTTTCATTACAGCTCTTCCCCCACACCACATAATATGAATTTTATTCTGAATGAATCCAGCAACAAAGTGTCAATTGTATTTTTCAAAATATCAGCATAATTATGAGCTCTAATTTACCACAACACGGAAGTGTTCAGTGCTGAATAATTTTGATTAGGTACCCTTTTTTTCCATAGTTCATCTTCATTACGTTGAAATGTGAAAAGCTGAATGGTAAAAGGATTTTTTTCTCTCAACATTTGTTAACAAGCAGGAAAAAGGCAACATCCAATCTACAAGAGGAACTTTGATTTCGGTTCTGTGTTGTACCCGGAAGCAATTGTGAATTCGATTTTTCCGAAAGACACTGCAGAAATCAATGAGTAGGAAAAGCAGCGAAAATCCGCGAGACTTGAGACTTAAATCTAATAAAAGAATTAAGAGTACTGAAAGCACAAATTGGGTGTGAGTGCTTTCGCAATGGCAATCCTTGTTACCTCCTTCCTATGATTTAACGAAAAAGCAAAATACCGAAAAAAAAATTATAACAATAAAGGAAGAAAAATAGAACAACTGCACGGCGCCTAGAAGCAACTCGTTTATTTATGGAGAATTATAGGAGTTCACAAACAAGCAAGAAAATCCGGGGGATGGAGTCCTGCGGTGGGAGGCTCTGGCCACGGGGCAGGTGGGCTCCTTTAATTTGTTTCTTAAAAGTAATTTAAACTTTCTGTTGTTTTCGTTTTATTATTGAAATGTTCGTTTTTGTTGAAGTCGTTCTTCCCACATTGTTATTCTCTGTTGTATGTTCCTATTTTTCTGATCAGTTTTAAGGAAAATCTAAGTTTCACCAAGTTCCTTGTGAAGGCAATGCAGACTTCATGTTCGGCTTTTTTATATTTCTCTGGCTTTTTATCGTTGTGCACTAATTATGAACAATGGCCAACGTTTAAAGTTTCGAAACACTTGATCTTTTATTTGTTCTTTTCTGTTGGTTACAGTTAAACGAAAGAAAAATAAGAAAGAAAATGAAATGAAAATTTGCGTTGTTTATATTTTGTTTCATGATTTTAAGTGATAACAACGAAATATGCATGTAATCGAATTGTTATCATAAATTCAACACTGTAGATTGTGGAATGTTGCAATTGAAAACAAAAATACTCGTTTTTCAAAACATCCGAAACTGAATGCACTTTTTACTCAGTTCCTCAAATGTGACGAAAAAACAATTCATGAAAATTTCCTGTACAACTCCAAAAATCAAACTTCTGCCGATTTTTATTCATCGACAAAGAACCATTCAAACCTGAGGAAAGTAGTGAAATTTCAATAGTTACGTTACCCCTTTCACAAACTTTTTGTGTACAATTTTTTGACGTGCATACATCAAGCAAGGCCGAAGATCCTTCGCCTAAGGAAAGGGTACGGAAAAAAGTGTGAAGGAAAAAAATAAAAAAAGAGTGGTACATTTACTCAATCGCACTCGATGGTCTTTTCTGCATGTAATAAAGTTTTCGGCTAAATGAAATTGAACTTTGCAGTTCTAAGTAATGCATGGAGGGGTATAATTTTAACCACAGACGGAAGAGGCTGGGAATGTGGAGAGGCAAAGTGCACTCTGGCGAAAGATTGGGAGCCAACGAAAAGGTGAACGAAATGTTTTGATGTGATGTCGAATGCTCTTTCATGAATACTAAATGTTAAATTCACCGGCGCCACGATAATGTTTTTAACATTTTCACTGCCATTTCGAAATGTCATTTTGAAAATTCACGGTTAGTTATTGTTGCGGTTTAGTTCGGTTTAATGCGCACCTACATTTATTAATAATAAAAAAGGTAAATGTTGTTTGTCACATGTAAATGTCACGGCATGACAAGGCATAGAGGTTTTCGCCTGTTCTGAGCCTGAGCTTGAAAGATATTTTTGTATCCTCTATATACATGTAGGCTATATTAGTTTTGTGGGCAAACGCTTGGAACGCTTTGAAATAATGGTAACAAAAAAAAAACTATATTCTAAATTCATCATTGGAAAGGGAAAAGAATCCGTTTTATGGATGTCCGTCTGTTTGTCTGTCTTTCCAGACGATTACTCCAGAAGGCTTTCAGCTAGAAAATTGAAAATTTGTACAACAATACTTCGTGAAAATTATAAGGTCAAGAAGATGATCAAAATCGGGCAACATCTTCTTAGTGTTGCCATACACTCCTGAATTATTTTTACACGAAAATAGTGATTTTGTTTATGTATTATTTACATATTATATCTCTTTCGTTCATTCGTGAAGTATTGTTAAAAATATATTATACCTTTACAGAATTGCATAATATTGACTTTCTTCCCATACTTAGTTTTAAAATACATTTTTCTATAATAATAAATGAGAAATAAACTCAATATTTCGTAGACTTGAATTAAAATTATTTCGCTCTAATGGAAACTCTTTAGTGCAAAATATAGAACGAAGGAATGCCACTTAGCAATTGAAGATGTCACCCTATCTTCCGGTCATTAAAGCCGTAGTCATCACCTTTCCGGGTGTCAAATGTTCTATTTGGGCGGAACAGGCGGTAAATGGAATAAGTAACCCCTTTAGCCAGCCAACCGGCCATTGACCAAGCAGACAGGCAAGCATCCAGCAATTGCGGTTTACAGCAGAGACATTGTTTTATCTCTGGCTGGAAAAGGTACTAATGATTTTATGCAAAAACCTCAAGTGTACAAATTAAGCCCCCTGTGTGCACCATCCATGTTGCTGGCCACTTTGATACACTGTTATCCTGTTTTACTTTAGTGTTTTCATATTGCAGGCATTTAACCGTGCACCGAATGTATGTATTCATAGTTGGGCGGCAGTCGGATGCTTAATAAAACAAAAAGCCTACCAACCTCAAAATATTTTAACAACATCGCAATGAGCGGTGGTGGTGGGGGTGGTTGGAGAGGGGGGATAACGCTAGGGTAGATAGATTTTCGCTGGAAATGTTTTCCACCCAGTCTCTGGGGATGAGAGTGCAATGGATGAACGTACAGAAATAGTAGTCGGGGGTGTCGATGCGGTGTTTTGGGTGGTTGACGGTTGAAACTACTTGCATTATAGGACATGAATAGAACAACTGTAGCGTAACATATCAAAGTTACCGACATTCACGTATATAGAATTGAATGTTTCGTGCTCAAATATACAATAATATTTGCTCTTTTTTCATAAACATATGTCTGAGATTCGAAAACCCTTGCATTATTCTCAACATTGAGCACTTTGATTGGGATTTATTGTGGAGACTGAAGGACGCAAATTGGTTTTTATTAAAGTTGGAATTTGTTGGAAATGGATTTTATTCAAATTACATTTCAGGAGACGTGGGAACATGCGATTTATTTTTAGTCGTAATGAACGAACTGTTATACGACAAAATAATTAGAGTTACGATTCAATTAAGATTACAATTTAAAACAATCCTGAGAAATTCAACACTGACCAAATTAACGTGAAACTTCAATGGAAACTGATTCCATAGTGCTTGAACCATACTCTATAAATAATTCAAAGCAACATTTTCGAGTTTATTGAATTAACTGAAAATCATTTGACGGTCTGGATTTGTGATTGATCAAATTAAGTGTCCGCCAAATGTCCTTGGACCCAGAGAACTACAATATTTCAGTCAACGACATTGTACTTTTATCTTTGAAGTCCTTGTTGCCCTCCGTCAAGGACCTAAAAGAATTTCTTCTGATATATAATTGCACTAAGATTTGCCTTAATTAAATGCCATTGATTGGGTTCAATTAGTAAATTTTTCGAAGTACTGAAATAACACAATAAATGAATTCTGTTCGGGTAATTTAAAGCGCAAAATTCACTTTCCTTTGAGCTTAAGAAAGGACGAGGAGTGTTCCTTCATGTCCTTCCATTATTGTCTGCACTTGGATCAAATTAGTTTTACTTTTCTTCATCTTCTACTTGAAAGGATTTTGCATTTTAGTTAGAATTATTCATTGGAGTTTATTAAAATTTCATAGCGACTTAAATTGAGAGTGCAAAAACCAATGAAGCTTGTGTCACTGTTGTGTTGTTGCAGTCGATCCTTGCAATATGAAATCTAAAATGAAAAAAATAAAAATAGATTATTTTAAGCAAAAAGATCTATTCAGATTGTTGTTTATGACAGCACCTTGTAGCGTTAGCAGTTTAAAATTGAATTTGTTGAGGATAATTGAATCCTTGAGTTGAGTTATCACTTTGTGTAAAGGACAAACTTGACAGACATGCAAAAGGTTAAAGGGTGAAACAGCGAAAAACGATATTTTGTACGGTATAAAGACATTTTAAATCCCAAGACTGAAATATAATGAATTTTATATAAACTGTTAGAATAAAGGTAAATTTAGTATGTAACAAAGATGTATGTAATGACCTAAACGTATAAGTCAAGTTGACAGCTCGTGGAAAGAGAAACATAATATACTATACAGTAGAGACTGAGAGTTTTCAGAAGTAAGACCAGATCTGTGCAGTACATACTAATACCATGGACAGACGAGAGCACTTAATGGAGTTAATGACGTCATTTAACCTAGTCGGGTTTGTGGTCTGCCACCGAACGGAATTATTCGTTGACATATCTGTTGACAATTGGCGTATAGTAAATTATATATAATCCATTCTTCTTTCCCATCCTCTATGAAATTTGAATTATTTATTTAGTTGTGTTATTGTTATTGTTCAACTTGTATTAGGCTTGGTAAATAAATAAATAGATTCGAGATAAGCAGCGGTTAGTTTACTTTCATTCAAGAAAGCAAAGTAACAGCAAAATGTGTTTATACTGTAAAGAAGTATTTCGTCCACAAATATGAAAAATAACAAAATGACATGTCACAGCTGATTAGTTTTTAATACAAATATTTACGACGCACGCCGGCGCTGGCAGCAGTAGGTATGTCGAGTCTAATCGAGTTGCAACAGATAGATTTGGGAGTCGAGTTCATATATGAAATTTACGTGGACTACGTCATTAACTCGATGAAATGCTCTCGTCTGTCCGGGGTATAACATGGAAATAGAAATGTGAATTTGTCTACTAATAAACTACATTCTTACAATTAGTTAAAGAGAACTTTTATTTAGAATAAGAGTGTATTTAATCCAAATAAATAAATAAAAGGTAACATAAACTTTAGAATAATTTTTTTTTGTGAATTTTCCATCAATTAATTATCAATACTGATGTGATGAGGATAACATGGAAAACAACTGGGAAAATTATCAAAAACAAATTCCTGCAATCAAACAGTTAATGTTTAATTCATTGTAATTTTCTATAGAACATTTAACGAACAAAACATTACACACAATGCGACAGCGCAGTGCCCACAACTTAGAAATAATCGTTTTCATTTCACGTTTTTGTGGCTAATTGAAAATTTTATTGCGAGCAAACGTTAGTCTAAAATATACAATATACACTATGCAGTCAATCCAGAGATAACTGCGATTGTGAAATTAGTTGCAACATCATAATGGCATTTTGATGTAGTCAGTTGATATTGAACAGTAACGGCAAATGTTTTTCAAACATAATCACTGTAAATCTGTATGAACAAAACTGAAAGCAAAAATTTAGGAAAACATTTAAAAAAAATGAAATGTTAAGTGGTCTCAATTGTCCACTGGTTGAATGACAAATACCATCGGAGTGATCCCAATTATATTAGTCTAGCCACGAGACCTGATTACATCGATGTGTTATTCCAGATTCTGCATGAATCTGGATCCCTGGTACATACAAAATGCCCCAGGAATAATGGAAAAAAAGGCGCATACTGCAATTGCATTGACAATATACATCATGATCTGATACCCGACCGCGTACTACCCCTCTTCGCCGACAATTCCTGCACACCACCTCTGCTCAACCATACTGCAGCCCCCTCCCACAAAACTGATGCAACCTTGTTAGGTTCACCTGAACAGAGCAGCAAATACAAGTGGGAGGACTATTCACTACAACTATACTCTAGCACACTTAATGGCAAAATTTTCCATCTGATAATGCAAATGTTTGTACTTTCCACTGATTGAATGTACCCAGCATCGCAAAAAAAAAACACAAAATATAGAAGCAGAAAAAAAAATATGTACATGGGTTGGGTGGAAAAGCAGCAACCAGGAAAAGAGGGAAGCATTGCACTTTGAGCTTTTATCCGAACTTCAATCGCACGAGAGCATTTTTCCTTCTCTTCGGAATAAAAGAGCGATATGCGAGCAGTTCACTTTTTTCTTTTTTTTTCTATCGGGAATCTTTTATCCTTTGGAGCAATTGTTACGTGAGTTTATGGGAATTTTTCATGGATAAAAGGGCGCCCAATGTGCAGAACTTCCTCTGTTTAAGGGGTATTGAGGTGAGGATTTATTGGGCAGCTTTCACCGGTTAAAATCATTTTGATTTTCTTCCATTGTGTACAGATGTGTGAGTGCATGTTCTTGTATTGTTTTTTCGTTCTCTGCAAATAAATTTCAATCTGAAAAGAAATGGACATGTGCTACGAGTTGTTGGATCATCGGTACTTGGGACGTCTTGCTCCTGAAAACTATCCAGATCGATGATAAAAGGCGAATGATTGCTGCCTGCAATGATGACGACAGCTTAATTCCTGTTCACCCTTTTGTTGATTCCCACTGATATTTTGCAGCCATATATCATATCACTGTTTGTTCTAACTTGTCAAATTAGTAGGGTTAATTGCTTGTCAGTGTAGATTTTCCTATAGAGACATGACAGGTTGATGATACCTACCTATTTTTTTTTTATTTTTTTTTTAAGACAAAGTGTTTGAGTAGTAAAACAAAACAAAACAAGGCGAATTAAGGAATATAAATAAATTGTAAAAACTCTCAGCAAATGTTAATATTCAAGGCAACGAAAAACCCTTTAGGCAATTAAGCTCAAACTTTCCACAATTCAGCGAAAACAGAATTCTAAGATTTTCAAAATGAGTTTTGTTAGGATCTCTCCAGCATTGCCACTTCAAAATGTTTGCAAGTCTAACCATTAACTTGAATGTAATCTAATTAGTTCACCTGAACACTTTCCCTTACATTTTACTCCCCAACTTCTGTGCGTCCTTGCCCTCAATCACAGATATACACAAAGACAGGGATCACATCAAAGCCTGAAGTATGAGAAAAGTCAAAAAACATCATCCCCAGATCTCATCGCGTACGCTAACGATAAGTTTCGGTTACGTCATGCTTCGTAATGTCCTCATTACGCCAATTTAAATTTTGAAGAGCCGACCAAGCAATCTTATCCCTTTTAAGATGGTTTTGTTGAGATAGGATGTCAAGGAACCATTACCTGAGAGTTACAGGCAAGAAAGTCACTTGTATATACAGAGAGATCCTTGTATGGAAAAATACAAAATCATTTGCACAAATTACTGGCCACGTTCAGGGTATGAATGAATTTTCTCTAATGGTTATAATACCTTTAAGGATTTTTCTGATAATCACGGGCAAGTGGGCGAATGAATTATCGTTTTATAGAAAAATTTCAGTATCTGTAAATAACAACAACAAACAAATATTAAAGGACAAAGCAATCAACGGTCGTTAGAGCTGCAAGGAAAGCAAGTTCACATTACGGCTTCAAAAATCCACATCTAAAAAATAACTTAAATGTATACATGAATAGCACTTTTATAAAAACCGTACTTTACGTTCATTCCTTTTGTACTGGAATTTGTTGGAAATGACTTCTTATTTACTTTTTCCATAGATTTGCTCAACTTAGAAACTCCCCCCTCCACGGCCATTCAGCAGAACAATGGTTCCGCTCCATTCAGTCATTTAGTCCTTCAATCAAGCAATAACTTCTTAGGAATAGATTTCCCCTTCCATTTGTCAGCCCAATCCCCCCCCCCCCCCCCCCAATCCACCCCTCGTAAGTTACCCTCGATTCAATGCAAAAGGCAACAAAAAGCAGTACAAACCTGCGACAATTTTTCTCTGTTTGAAGTGAAAATGGCTTCGAGCTGATTACCAACTAATTACAGTGAGGGAAAAATGTAAATGCCACCTGAAAGACTGAATGTTTTGCGGGGGGGGGGGGGGGGGGGGATTGGGGTGTGGACGGAGTTGAACAAATAGGGAATAGGCGTAATTATGTAAACAATTTCAAACTGGACCAAATGGTTAAAGTGGCATTATCAACACATTCCTGCTTCAGGATTCTTGATTACATTAAGAATCAAAAATGACGATGATTGGTCACCTTGTCTTGATTGAGCCGAGCATCATTAAAGATTGCTGGTGGTCCTTGAATTTGCATACAGTGCATACGGATTGCAGAGCTGTTAAAACTTGTAAAAGAGCTCTTAAATAAATAAATAAAGTATAATAAAAAAACAATCGCACACCTGTCACTAAAAAGGTGTTAGGGTACAGAAGTCGTTTGACACGTTGTATTTACCAAAAAAAACAAAAAAAAAAAAAAACAATATAATAATAATAATAATAATAATAAAACGAAATGAAATTCAAGGATCCCAAGAGTCCATTACATGTGAATTCTTGTGGGACCAAAGGAGCCGCAAACTCATGTGCATGTCCTGGAAAGCAGCCGGAATGGTGGGCAGGCATATCAACTGAGGAGCCCAACTAAGTGCAGTTAGTGAGGCTCAGAATCATATCCTGGCTGGGTGGCTGATGGGAATCCATTCCAGGGGTCTGAGAGGAAGAAGTTTTGCTGTGGGGAGCACAATCCCAAGATTATAATTATGCATAATTTCTATAAGCCGTTGAGGAAAACTTGAAAACGACATAATACAAAGTTATGCAATTACGCTGCGGGGTGGACTAGACGAGATGGGTTGAGACCCTACCCCCCTTCCCGAGGAGGACGTAGTTATGGTGAACCTTCTTAAAGGTAACGAAGCGTACAGAAAAGTTTCCAAGTACAAACGAAACAGCCACATTTAAACACTGCTTTCTGGAATTGCAGGAAAACAACGGCCTTTCTTGCTTCCCACAGCCCTTGGAAATTTTAAATGGTGCGGCCATTTGACGTCCTTAGATATCTACGAGAAATAATTTCCTACAAATTTTCTCCACTTCCTGTTTCGTATAAGTTCTTAACTGTACCATGCAATGATTTACTTCTATAGTTATCATCAAAATCGGATTTCCCACGATGTTATTGTGTTAACCGAAGCAAGTGTTAATGCAATGTGACCATCAGAGGAATTTCCCGTTGGAAAAATAAAAATTCTAGTTTTGTATTTCCATTGTAGTTCATTAGGGATACATTAAAGGTTTTAAAGGGAATTAAAAGGAAATTGCACTTTTCTCAAATCTTATGCAACAGTGAAGTGCATTTTTACGTTTTCCTTATTGTTGAAATTAGTAAGATTGTTGTTGTCCTCAAACAGGGAACTCCGGTTACGTATTTATACAGATAAATGTAAAAAAGGAATAAGGCCCTTTGGTCAGAGGAACGGAAAAATCATGTTTACTGGACCCTTCGTCTAGCTACTAATTTGGAAAATTAGGAAGCATATAGTGAAACTTTTAGCAATTGGGACAAAAGGAGGGCAAACAAAAAATTTTGTGAAAGCAGAAACATTGCCTAAAATGGTAATGCCAGCAACATTATTCAAAAAACAGATGAGATCCTAACGCCCTGACTGAATTCGGTACTGGAAAATGCAACAAAGGAGCGGGCGGCTAGTGCATCTCCTTAAAGGAGTAATAAACGTAAACGCCAACCCATCCAGAATCCATCTTTGCATTCAGTTAGTTCAGACCATGCTATCTAGATGCTAGATATGTGGAGTGTGGATGAGCACGAGAAGAATTGTGCTGAATTGGGTACTGCATATACTGAAATATCTCTCTTTTTTACCTTTCATTTCGTTCCGTTTGCGTTGTCATTCCCTCATATCTAAGTGTTATCCTGACATTTCAATTAAGGCTCTCCATCTGGAGAGTTTTAATGCAAAATACCTAAGCCATCAGCGTTATCAGTCTCAGATGTTGCTTGTGATGTGTTGTTGACGGTGGTAGCTGCGCCGAGACTTGCTGTCGTTGCATATACAAAATGTATAAACAAATGTATCTACTGCTGGTGGATCAGGCATCCACCAAGAGCAGAATATATCCATATCGTACAAATGGTGAAGTCAGCCCGGCCAGATTGAGCCCTTCTGCTCGTTGCTGGAATGCTCTGAAGACCTTACGTCATGTTCAGCACTCTATTTATCCAACAGATTCCAAAGGTAAGAAGAATCATTAACGAAACAAGAAAAAAACACATAACTTTTTGCACTACGATCTAACGTACAGAAACGTGAAATGCGAGGAAACCTTTTGCAACAAACACAAAATAAGAGAAAAATAAAATGCAAAAACCAGGGAAAAAAATTGTGAAGTAGATGAAAAGGACCTTTCGGTGTGTTTTGCCTTGAATTTCTTGCATTGCGTTTCACGTTTTCGCATATATATATATATCGCAATTCCTGCTCGCCTCTTAGCATTTTTCTAGGCTCCATCTGGCCTCCCCGCCCGCTTAAGTGTGTCTTCAACTTTTAGGGGTGCCACCCCTGTTACATGTAGGTTTTTTTATTGTTTTTTACAAAAACAAACGTTTGTCATCTGTCATTGTTGGTTTGACTTTTTGTGTAATATTCAGCTTACTTGATTGAGACTTGTCGGATATAGAGATACAGACATCTGAAATAAGCAAATATACAATATACCGGACCGGGGAATGTTGACGTGGCTCAGATAAATGTAACGTTAAAATAAAGTTGCACCCTTTTTGTCTAGCGGTGTCCTTCAATCTTTCGTTCTCATTCATATTAAATTCATGAATGACGATTGGCGACGTTGGAGATGGTATATCCAGGATGGAGTGGTCTGAGTTCTTGTTCTTGAATGAATTCGTTCACCCTTCATTGGTGTTTTTACATTCACTTTTTTGGGTTAACGGAACTTTATCTCTCTGCAGTGTTTTGAATTTAACCAAAGCAACTGTTACTTTGTGGTTTGTTTTTAGATGAACTTTAAACCAATATGGCTCTCAGTGTGATTTTGTTATTTACATGTAGGACGATTCGAAAACAAATGTGTTAAAGTGTTTGGAGTAATTTGACTATGTTCAAATATATAATCAGTGGAATCTAATTTTAAGATAAATTGAATTTGAATTTAAATTAAATTATCAAAAGTACTAGCAGAATAATTGTTGCATACACAAAATTTTGAATATTGTGTTGGTAAGCATTTTGAAGTGCTGCTTGAACACACTGATTGCTGAAGATATACTTTGATATTATCCTTCGAAAGCAATTTGTTTCAAATCATTACTGCAATGATGGAAGGCATCTGTAATTACTCAAAAGACTGCCCTTGTACACGTGACACTTATCCTAATTGATTACATTTACCTGAAATTTCACTTTCCCATTTACAATATCGACATTCCTTTTTGGTCATACTATGGAAGTAAAAAAAAAATAAAATAGAGTAGACGATTGGTAAAAAGGAAATGAAACGGGGCGCAATGACGTTACCCGAAAAAGGAAAAGTGTTCATCGTACAGCAGTCATTATCGTTGAACCTTTCCAATTTTCTGATTCTATAGCAGTAAATTGGTGCAATACAAAACTTGTGAATGAGGCAAATCCCCAAAGCGACAATACATTTGAACATCGGAAGAAGGAAAAGGAACTTGGCGAGCTCAAAGAGAAGAAGGACGATAAAAAGGTTCAAAAGGTTTTAAATCTCTTTCACTCTTAGTTTAAGACTTACATCACAGAAATACAGTCGAACGCAATAAGAAAAAAAAATTAATCATAAGCCAAGTTAGCTTTCATTCGAGACGATTTGCGGGAAAGCAACGATAGCGAAAAAACACAACAAACAAATAGAAAATAAGAAAAAAATCAAGGAGCACAGGAAATGAGTGGGAGGAAGCGAAAAAAGGACTTTTTACTTGACTACTTCACTTTTACCGTATTGTACCCTTTTAGTTAGCTACCTGCATATATACCTCCCACACCATGTTCGGGGGAGGAATCTTTGTTAAACCGCATCCCAAATGTATTACAAGGCAAAACGCAATTAAACTAAAAAATAAGAATGTACCGTTCGGCGTTCGTTCAGGAAGATGGATAAACAACTAAAAGAACCAAACAACAAATTCAAAAAGGGATGACCGTTCGGCAAAAGGGACGAAAGCAGGAATCCTTATATTTCTGTGTGAACTTCCTCAAATCCTCATTGAAGCAGGCAACACTCTTTTCCTTTTCTTCAATTATTCGAAAGCACTCAGATTTTTATAACTGTAAATTTGAAAAGAATCAAAAATCAATAACTTGGAATCGATGATCTTAGATCGAGAGGCTTTATTTGCTATTCGGATATTTATTCTGCATGCAGGACGAGTCACTTGGGGATGCAGGTGTTAGTCACGAGGACACGTGGAGTGCGTTTCGAAGAGGAAGTAAGGACTGAAGATGGCGGATAACATTCTATAAAATAATGGAGAGAGTAAGAACGGAAATTGCAATTCTTACAGACTCTTTCATCTTCTCTGCAACTATTTTTTATAATAAATTTCCTTATTTCGGATCAACAAAGGACTGCAGAATGCAGATTGCTTTTCTAAAGGAATAACTTACTTCATTGAATTATCTATAATTATCTATAACTTACTTCATTATACCAGGAAACTACATATACATTGTACAATTCTATAGTACATGTGTTTTGTCGTGTTATTCAAATTTCATATGATTATGTAGAAAGCAATGACTTTGTCCTTTAAAAATCATTTGAGTTCAAAAGTATTTATATTACATTTTTTTCATTCACTTCAAGGTCAATCTCACAAGGCTAATACCCTCACGACAAGTATTTCATCTTCACATCATCCTTTAATAAAATATTACATTTAAGTGGAAAATTTTCTGCCAGACATCCTTTTTGGAGGTGCAGAGCAGCAATTGGTACGTTTACCTTAAATAGAATGATTTTGCTAGCGAATCCTTTTCAATGTGTACATTGCCTACTGAAAAAATAAAACATACCAAACACAAAAACAACAGCAGAACAAAAACAAAAAATACAACAACAGCAATAACAACTTAACCCAAGAGTGGCATTGCCAGAACCAACCTAATATACGGATGCAGTTAAGGTTATCCTGTCCCTGATGCCAATACATATATGTAAAATGTACACACGTGAAGTGCACATGAGTAAAAGCAAGGTAACAGGATTCATCATCATCAGCTTCCCAGTCGGGTTATGGAATCCTTGTGGAGTGCACAATACGGGAGAAACGTCATCCCGGAGACAGTAGTAGAATACTTTCGGTCGAGCATCCCTGTGCGTATCAACGGTATTAAATGCGATGATGGAAATTTCATAGAAACATTTTTTTTTCTTCCTTCTTCTTCTTCTCTTCTTCATAATTTTTTTATAGGTATATTTAAAAAAAAAATTTTTTTTTGCTTGCCTCCTAACATTCTGTTTTTCTTCCACTTGTTATACATGGGGGTATGTATTTTCACAAGTGGAAAATGTAATGTGTCTGCCGCAACGAAATAAAAATGCAAGCTGAATGCATATTTCATAGTTAGACATGTGAACGTTTGCATCTCCAGGATATAAAGGCTGCGATTGAGGAGTCCTGAATGGAGGAGCATTGAGGGTTTGGTGGAGGTGTCTCTGGTGGGATTCAGGAGTGGAGGGCCACAGGACGATTCAAATCTAAACTTGCTCCTGCTCCCATCCTTCTGACGATACCAATTGGAAGGCATATGAGGTGACATTTGTATGTGTCTGAATGCGATGAATTTCAATGCCGCCATCCGACGATGGGGTTTTTCACTTTTAGTTTGGAATCGTTGAACATTCTCATGGAATCCAATGCCAATAAAAATGAATTTGCACACTTCAATTGACTTTGATTAATGTGAACTCGAGATGTTGATAAAATAGGAAGATCTCTTTTTTTCGAATTGGAAAAGGTCTCTGAAGAAGTTTTATACGTATTATAAACAGGATACAAATGCAGGAAGTTGTTACGAAAAAAAGTAAAAGAAAGAAAAGAAATGTAGAACAAAAAAAAAGGAAAACTTGTGGTGGGGGGTCATTGTGCGAAGTGTATTTTAGTGGGATGCGAATATTGGGGCGAATCTCTCTGTTCGATCGGATTTTCATTTATCTTAGAGAATGGAACAAGAAACCATTATTTCAGAAAGTTTCTCGAATATATTCTGTTGTGATAATTTATATAAAATAGAGGTAAGCACTCAAATGTTTTATCCCAACAATAAACATACGATGGAAATGAACCGTTTTCATTAAAAAATTCAACGACCTACTTATTATTAAATGTAGAATTTTCCATTTCTATAGTTTTCTCAAAGGAAATGAAACGGAAAAACAATGGCCCTAAATGTCTTCTATTTTACACTACAATTCCATTTTTTTCCTTGTGACTTAGTTCATAAAAATAATGAAAAATGAAATCCAAAAAAATAAAATAAAAATTAAATAAAGAAAAATCAGTAGTAATAACAGCTCGAACACGTAATGAGGATTTTCTGCTGTTAACCTCATGTACAAGGTGTATACTGTTCCCAAGGGGGTCAAATACCTTTTCGAGCACATCCACACCTAGCCAGAGGCTATGTCGAGAGCCTAGAAACAATAGAAAATATATATGTAGAAAAAAACGTGATTGTTTGCACGCACAAAAGTTGGCGTGCAGCGATGAACTTAATTCTTTCCGAGAGCGAAACACTTTATTACGCAATTATAAGTGTAACCCGTAAATAAAGTCGCTGGCATTAATCGGTGGCATTTGAATGCTTAGATGATATCCAAGAGGAGGGCTAGTCCTGTGGGTTGCGAGGTTATCACAGTGGATGCCTCCCATAAGCTCCCCCGTCCCTCCCCCATACACTATCTGATTAGAGAGCAGATAAACGGAGGCGTCTGTGGGCAAGGACTTCGGCTCCGTTAGTGGATTTCATTTTTTGTGATGTGCCGCTTTTAACCTCCCACGGAAAATCCTCAATAATTATCTTTTTGTGTCCTTAGACAGTTGTTGAGGCGTGCGTTAAATGGCCTGTCTCTACGTAATTGTTATCTGCCAGCGCCATTCCGAGCGGTATAGTCCTCCATTTCACATTAGCGACGTTGCTGCGGATGATGCTCATAATATGATTCAATTAAAAAGAACCTCTCGTTTCCACGACCGCGGAGGATCATTACATCGTTTTGCATGAAGCGGGAGAGTTAAATGACTCCCAACGATAATTGCTCGGTTGAAGTTAATGGGACGCAATGACATATGACTGAATACTAAAAAGCAGAACGTTGCCGCCGGTTTTAACTCTCCTCGGATTTGATATTATTATTTTGTTGTTTATTTGGTTACATCGTGGAATAAGCAACAAGACTATAGGGAAATGGTTTTTCTTGAGTCTCAGCCGCAGACTGTCTAAGATAGCGAACTGGTGGATTTGCTGTTTTTTTTTTTGAGTTTCCACTTCTGTGCGTGTTCCAGATAACCACACTTAAAAAAACAATATCATAAAATATTTTTCTTTTAAATCATTGATCCCCAAATTGTTGGTTGTACAGATTTCTCTTCCACACCAAAGTTGGTCCATTCAAGCTATCCAGACGGATTTTATTTTTTTCCTCCACAACACTTCTGCTTGGTCCTTCTTTTGCCGAATATTTTCTTCACTCAGTATATTTTTTTTACCTTTAATTTTTTGTTCAGTATTTTAAATTTCGCTCATTTATACTTTTCTTTATTTTCATTTACTTTTGTCTTCCTTCCTTGACTCTATATAGCGTGTGGCCGCTCATTGGCTTAATCGACCCCGTCCAGCCACCTATACATCCCCAATAAAATTTCATATCCTTTCTGAAGGTAATTTCCCTCACACAACTTTCCCGAGTTGCCTTCTTCCCGCTATTTGGTTTTCATTTTATTTTTTTCAAATATTTGCATTGGGATTGAATTTCCTGAATTTTTTTTTTACTTACCCGCACCAGGAGCAATGTGAATGAAAAAAAAAACAACAATTTTCTGGCACAATTTTGTTTTGCTTTTCAAGATAAAAACATTCAAAGAAAACTTCAAATAAATAAAAATAAATAGTAGTCGGCGGCGAGGAGAACAAAAACCGAATTTGTTTTTTTTTTACAAATTTGGTTTCCTTTTCAGTTACAAGATTTACGAATTTATTGTCACCGGACTTTGTAACGCTCTTTTTTTCGGTTCATTATGAATCCTTTTTTGCTCTTGGCCCAAGATCCTTAACGTCTGGAGTTGTTTTTTGACTTCCAAGGGAGTTTAATTTAAATAAAAAAAAGTCCCCTGCGAGACTTTTGATTTGAATAACATTTTAAAAAAATTTAAACAATGTACAAATTTCAGTTTATTCATTTCCAATATGTTTTTCAAAGCAAAATTTAGCTGTTTTGCGTTGTTTCTTAAAATATTGCTTATTAAAATAAATTTCGCAACATCACTAATATGATATCCATGGAGGAAACTCCAAAAAGAGGAGCAGCAGGGCGTAACTGTCTCAGTTACTTTATTCTCTAAAAAACAGAACATATATTTCGGCCATTACCAAACACCCCTCAACCCCCAAAACATCACTATAAAAGGTGTCTGAATTCTGCCAGTTATGTCAAAGTATTTACGTCCCAAGCATCCTTTGTCCATATTTCCGTTTTCAGATTACATCAAGAAGTCGTGTATTAATAAATTTAAAAACAATTTAGTGAAAATCGACAATTTCGTCCGGAAGCTCTCAGTCGTCGGATATTAAAAGAAAGTGGAGACGTTGAGTGGGGCAAAGAAAATGCTTTTGCCATAAATCGATTACCGTCAAACCATCTTAACGTTAAGAACACATTCTCCACATTTGTTCCAGTGATTTAAATTAATAGCATGACACTGCTAGACACATTTGCTACCTTCGAAAATCGCTCGCTGTTCCACCAAACAGGAAAATTTACATCAGCGATATTGTAGCTGTTCCGGCAGGCAGAGCATCAACAAAAACAGCGGCAACAACATCAAGGATGATGTGACGAAAACGAGTATTTACTTCCTGCCTTTATCCTTCGATGCTTCGCTATTTGAACATTAAGAGGATTCTGAAATTAGTTGGTAAGTGAACATTAACCATACACGACAGACATCAGTCATGTCAGAAATTAATTTACTCAGGAGTGGATCTAATTTTAATATTTTCCACAGTTGTTCACCGAATTTCTAGTTTGGCTGATGTTCACAATGTTTTCGTCCTGGATTCTGATGTAGCCCTCCGGAATGTTTTGCTGCGAAGGATGAGCACTTCTAGAGTGCTGGCAAAATTAATTTTGGTGCCTTGGTGGCAAGTAAATGTGGGTAAAAATATTTTAAAATGGAATCGAAATATAACTATCCTAAAAGTTTGTCCTTTTTCAGTCATTAGTTAAATAAAAAGTACTTCGGCGAATGTGATTCGGTTTACATTCATGCAGGGAGAGATTGTGTGATAAATAACAACATTTAAATCCTGTTGATAACTTCTGTGGCTTTTGTGTAATTATGCAAAGCAATACAAGCGTTAGTTATGTCAAGGTTTAATGCGCATCGTAAAAGTTTATAATCCTTTACTGAACGGAATTTCATTGAAAAGTGAGAAAAATGAAATGAGATAACTGATGGAATTTGGAAATGTATTTTTTTGTATAACGTGTGTACTCAGTACTGTATAAATTATACACCGAGATAGCAGAATTGATTTGCCTCAAAAAACGGGAACTTCAATAATTTTCTTCAACTAATTCGCAGTTCATGTTTTTGATCTTTCGTTAAGTGATCGCAACCACGATACTTGCCTATGTATTAGAATATGAAGAGATTCTTGGCTGCTTTTCCGAATTTTTAAGTCGAATGTCGGTCCTGTTTTCATAGTAGCGAATATTCTCGATAGACATATTTGTTAAAAAAAACATATACATACATATGGATATATATAAGGATCACTGTTCAGTGTTCACCAAACAGATTGAAATTCTTCCTACAGTCGCAATCATCAAACGTCATTCTAAATTTTTTCAGCCCAGGACATTACTTCTTCTAGTGTCCTAGAATATCTGCCACAGAAAATCGGCGCTGTTTAAATTAGTTTGAATCTGTTAATTTTCCTGAAATCGTATTACATAGAATCAGCCCCATACCCCCAGCACGGAGTTAAGATTACCGAATTGGTTGGTGTGGAAAACTAACTGCACCATGTTATTATATTCAGGACATAAATATATATTGTACTCTAATAATTTGCTTCTCCTTTGTCTAAATAATCATTCTAATATCCTTTTTTTTTTAGAAAATCTTGGTTGAAGCCCTCAAGGTAGAGCCACTGGCGATTTGCGAAGCATTCCAATCATTCGTTCGTCCTTCATTATTTTTCTGCTCACGCACATATTTGTCTACCACGGTGGTATATACAAGGTTGGAAGTTTTTAAGGAAACAAAGCGCGTGAAAAGCATTTCGTGTATATTGAGGGTTAGAATACTGCCTGTAGGTTAGCATTTGGAATCCTGGGCTAACGTAATTTATCTCAGTTCAAAGAATCTTGTGCGAAAGGCGCCAGATCTAAATTGTGAGGAAATACCAGCAAGGATAAAAGCACAAGCAATATTGTGTTCTAGGTGAGTAAAATAACAAAAGAAATCGATACAGCAGAGCATGTGGCGGTCGATTGTATCTAATCGAAGGTATCACATATGTACATTGGGTGTATTACGGAATAGTGGCTCATTCACGTCTCGATAATGCGATATACGTTCTTACACATTGCGCCCTGGACTGTAACCTATTTAAGGACTCTTACAGGAGTGTATATAGAAAACATGATACGAAAAACCGAAAACACAACCCAACCAGTGCTCTACGGAAAATCGAATGAACTGTAGTTTTTTTTATTTTTTCTGTTGGATAGGGTTGCCTATTCTAGGGTTGCTTTGAACAATTTGAGACCTTTTATTTCAGCACCAGATTCGCCAGGGCAACTACGTGATCAATTTGCAATCTGTGGTCGGGCTAGAAGCGTGATGAAAATTTTCTTGAATCTTAACAATAAATTATGACGGGGATGTGACAGGAGCAAAGGATCACGGCTTTGTCATGCCATGGGATTTGGAATTGTTGCAGAAATGTCTGATGATACCAGTCTGCACGAAATTTTTGAAAACGAACTTTTTATCAAATATATATGAAAACGTGGAGAAAGTGGAATCGGATATTGTACTGTTCGTCAGCCAGGATCCCAACGATTGGTCCTCTTTCTGCAACAAAATTTGAAATTCATATAATTTAAATACGATCCCCTGATACGAACGTGCCCCAAATAAGATTGACGCTTCCTGGGAATGTACAATATTTACGCGGTCTGCCCAGTTGGTTTCCATGTCTTTTTTTTTTTTTGAGTGGTTTCACCAAATATTGCCGGATTTATACAGCCAACAGGACACTGACTTGTAGTGCTGGGTGCTGCACCACAAGGGTGATTTGCATGCATGGAATGACATGTTTTGAATAATGAATGCAAAAAAAGCATAAAAAATTCCTCGTTGTTGCTTCTTTGTTTACTTCCGTTTTTTTTTTATTTTTTTCTTTTATTTTGGATGTCATGAATTTTTTATGCAGAAGATGAAATCGAATTGAAATTATTGAATGTTGTTATTGTTTTCATATTTTTCCCTGCAGGTGAAAAGCCGCTCATTACCAGCACATGCTTATCTTGTACATATTTCAAAACGCCTCGCATATGAATCAAGATCTCTCGATAATTCATAATTTGTTTCGTTATTCGTGAGATATTTTGGTAATATTTGGAATAACTCCAAAGAAAAATTTACGTTCTAAATAATTTAACCTAATTTTATTGTCCTTTAAATTATGCCATCACAGCCAGATTCTTTATAAGACTGAAAAGTGGTTAATGCAAAATTTTCGTTTTTCTCAAAAATTATATAGAATCTTCTGTCTGTATTTGCAAAAAAAGGGTACCTAAGGAAAAATTCCGTTTAATCCCTAATCCACATTTGCACCTGAACCAGCTAAAATAACGCTATTTCACAAATCGCTTCTAGTGCAAGACAATTTTCAAGAATTTTTAATATACAAGAAATTCTTGGAAAATCGTAAAAAGCCTTTCGTAACATAAATTCATCTACATTTATTTAATATTCATTAAATCCATGTCCTTTTTCTGCCGGCAGTCTCGTCCAAATACGGGGAAAACCACTGTTCCATGCAGTAATTTCCAGACTTCTACAGACTCTGAAATGACCAGTTCATTTCCAAAAGGAAACGCGACGAGCACATAAAGAAAAGGGTGGCAAAGATGGCGTAGGGAAGACTTCCTCAAAATTTCCTTTCAGGCAGGAATAATGCTTAATTAATTATGAGAAGATTCCGAAAAGGACATTACCTACCTAGAAAAGGAACAAAAATTAGATGGATCTGAAGCAATGAACTTTTGAGCAGATTAAAATTGAAAAATTTCTTGTATTTTTCTTAAACCAAGAATAAAATTGCTTGGTCTAAAAACTTGGAATTAACCTGATTTGTTTTCGCTGATATTTAACTTGCAGACCTCTTGATGGCAAGGAGACAACGAATTTAATAATTACGAAGTTTTAAATTTGAAATTGTTTTTGTAAAATGATACGACAAAAATTTCCATTCACCGGATGAAGTCAACACAGCTTTCCATGCAACATTTTCTGGTTAACTGTTTTAGTCTTATTTTACGGCATCCTGTTAACCTGAATGTACCGTGGATTCTGTATAACAAGGGGACAAGGATGATCCGCCAGAGCTGAATAGAAGATTTTGCCATGTGGGTTACATGCTCTATTCCATAGACCATTCAATCCAAACTGGAGAGAGAAGGGTTAAAATGCATAAAACAGCTAACGCGCGAATCCACCGTAAATATCACACTGAAACCGGCAAAATGAAATACAAAAATGCTAAAATAAATTTTGGTGGTCTTCAGGACGACACTTAGCAGACCACATGCGACATGCGAGGCATATTCCTGTTTCATCTTGCACCCGATGCTCTATGCATTTGATTTAATTAGAAGGGCTGTGATCATCCTTACCACGATTATATTAACACTGTTTTTGTTTCGGGCCCCACTGGAGCCCTTAAGAGATTTATGCGTACCGGATTCACGTTGTTAGCATCTCAATCTCTCCTGGACTTTTGTATAGTATCCCTAAGAGGTGGCGTATTAAAGTCTAGGATATGAACAGGATGACGTAAAGTCATGGGCGTATAATTCAAGAACTTAATTACATTTGACTTGAACAAGTAAGATATTTTCATTTACAATTCATCGAACATTATTTTGTTTAAATTGTTTGACATAAATGGAATTCAATAATAATTCAAGAAATTCTTTATTAACGATCTCGGCCCGCTGCTTTCAAGCTCGGGAAATACTAGTTTTGAGTACGTTTGAGGAGTTTCAAAATAGTTATAAACGATTGCATTCCAAAATTAAGCACGATGTTTGAAAAATTTAGAATTCATTTAGATTAGCGTAGAGCAACATCAAAAGGTTTGTTTTACGAACTTTCCTAATCAGGCTAGTTGCGTCTCGAACTTAATCTAGTAAGGTACTTTACGAGTGATCCAAAGTGCTGCAATCCCAAAATTTTTTAATTTTCGTCGATAAGCGTCTGAGTATCGTCCCTCTTTGCATAATGCTCGAAAGATAACTTCAGAAATGGTGCGTATTTCATGTACTTTTCGTCCTGTAAACAAGAAAAGTTAAAACTAAACTTTCATCTTACTTTGTTTTCAACCTTCAAAATTTCCTCTGATATTGATGTCTCCCCTACGTAGATAGTGCAGGGCGATTTAGTCCCCCTGGACTTTATTTTTTCTGCTATTGTGAATATGAGTTCACTTGTCACATTTATGTGCCCCCAAATATCCAGCTCCTGGATTTTGTTTGGCCGGTCGAAAAGTTGTAGTATGGGCTCAACGTTTTCCATCATAACTGTAACGCAGTCAACCAAACCCAAGTGGTTTAACTGTTTAAGCTCATCAAGTCCTTGAACGAAAGACGCAGTTAATTGGAAGTCACACGAAAGGCACAGTTTTTTCAAATTTTGCAATTTGTAAATGTATCCAATTATTTCGCGGTCCAAAGGATGATGAATAAGTATGAGGCTTTCCAATGTCTCTGATTTGTTTTCTGCCAGCTGTTTAAAAAAATCGACGCCCATGCTCTGTTGGCCACATATTCTGAATATAGTTAACGCTTTTAAACTCGGTAACCGACATATTTCATTTATTTCGCCCTGAGGGTGACCGTTTCTACGTGGAGCGTATGTATATATACAACTAATCAGGAGTTCTTCCAAGTAGTTCAGCTTTAAGAGGTCCTCTGTGTAGAAATAATTGGGTAAATTGCAGCAATTGATTATGTTCAACCTTTTTAATGTTCCTTTTTCGCAAATACTTTTGAAATGAGATGACTGAAAATTTGTACAGTCTCTCACGTTTAAATACAACAATTTTGGGAATTTGTCTAAATAGATCCCAGTTATCTTTTCGTTGTACGAGAGGTCCACATATTCTATGTTCTGCATGAATGTTAACTTGTTACAAATGTCGTCATCGATGTTGCATTGTGGCAGTTCAATTCTAGTCAGGTGCTGCAAGTTTAATCTGATCTCCCTGCAGAACATGGACATATCATATTTCGAAAGGTTTGCCATTTTAAGTTCCCGCAAATTGGGGCACGATTGCGATGTGAGTTTTATAATTCGGACAGGAAACTGCAAATGCCCACAGTCGTCAATTTTAATCTTTTGCAATTGCTGTCCGACCTCAACTATAATCTGTTCGAGTTGCTTCGCTGTTAGGTGCTCCTCTTCACTTATGGTTAGAGCTTTTTTATGGCGAAAGATTGTTTCATTGAAACGCACGCAAGTTTTGGCCATATTACATTGGTCCTTCAGCGGCAGGAAGGAGCACAAATGCAAAAGGCAATCATCATTCAAGCGGAGCATATGACACTCTCTAGAATAATTTTGTTTCAAGCGCTTGGCTACCTGGCCACGATGCTTTTGTTTTCGAGTTTGTTGCTTCAAGTAATCCGCACGTCTTACTATGATTTGGCGCTTGCGGATGCGATGTACTCTGTCCCGCAATGCTCTGAAAAGTAAGAAATACACCAACAATTTGCAACGAAACAAACAATTTTAGCTAAATATATATTTTTCTTAATCATGCAAACGATACTTACGCCTCAGCTGAGGTCGCGTCTCCGAATTTTACGACACCACATTTATTCACACGGTTATTCGATCTTATCTTGCGGATTTTAATGAATTTTAGAGTGCCGTAGCTGCTAAAATGATCCCGAAGATCTTTTACAGTAATCTGGAATCGATTCTAGGTTACCAAAGACACACCTTTTAGATTTAGTAGAATTCTTACCGAATGAGGTAAATCTTCCAGGCACAGGTTGAATACCGCTTTCCGATCTACTTTTTTCGCAATACTTTCGTCTAAACAAATGGTAATGTAAATAATGATTACTATTGCAACAAAGAATTATTGAAAGATGAGATTATTTACCAAATGGCGTCTGCGGTTTGGACTTGGGCTTAGCTTTTGTCTTCCTCTTTGAATCCATTGAAGTTATAAATTGGAACACAACAGGGCAAATCAGTAAAAGAAGCTCGCAATTTATCACTCGAACAAAACAATTATGCCGTCACTTCTGATTTTCGGAACTTTGCAAAATGGTGAAGTGCACTGCACGGGCTTAAGGTTTTAAAAACTATACCACATCAGAAAAGAACAAAACACGAAAAGAGTGATAGGAAAGTGAGATATTTTATTTTTCCAAAAACAAAAGAAGAAGAACTGCGGGCAAAATGGATTTCTGCAGCACGTGTCTGTAATTCACAAATGGAGGAGATTTCTACTACTAACCTCACACTTTTTTGCTAACAATTTTACATCAATTGTGACGTCAGTGTCAATCACAGTGTTTCTGTATGAAACTCTACACGTTTTTCAAATTCACCACTCCACTCAGCTGTTTCATTAGATTTCACCACTTTAGTTCTTAATTGGAAATATTTCCGTAAAGTAGAGTTTTTTCCCCCAAGTAGGTTTTTGCTTGCCAACAAGTGTAGAAATTTCTCACTATCTTTTTCGCATAACAGTTTGTAGTAACGTTTTAAAATAAAACAATTAAATTGTGGAAATTAAAAAAAATTAACCACCAGTAAGTGTTAATTTTCCCTATGTGGACTTTGTGGAATTGGTTCAGATTACTTAGACAGTGATTATCAATTACAATCTTTGTACTGAATTTCACCATTTTGCAACGTTCTTAAATTTAATAATACAAAATTCCAACACTGTTTAGCACTGTTTGTTAATTGTTTTCTTCTTGTATTCACTTCAGACGTTTATCCGCCGTGACGTCATAGCTGCTGTCATTTTCATATCGAATAATATCGATGTATGTAATATTTTTATTCCGTTTTACAACGTTCTGGAGCGCGTTCAAAACTTTACTATAGTCAACTACGTAGTAAGCCGTAGTTATGCTGCAGTACGTTATTTTGCTATAGAAATTATGCTTTACCACAGGAGTTTTTGAACGAATCGTAGTTAACTAGGAGATTGCTGTCAAAAAACAGAAACAGCAATCATTACTTGTCTCTTTCCCTCACGTCAGTGTTGGGTAAATTTTTCAAGAAAAATGTTTAAATTGATTAGCGTTATTAAAAAAATAACTTAAATTTGTTTAACAAAAATATATTTTTCAGTTTTATATCTCTGTTTATCCTTTTACACCTGTTATTTGTCTTAAGTTTAGTTTTCAAACAGTTCCTTCTTCTTTCTTTCTGTCATTCAAAAACTTACAACAGGCTGACCCTGCTCTTGAGTATAGTCAAAATTAAACTACGAGATAGTTAACTACGGGAGTTTTTGAACGCAAAATAGTTATGCTCATAGTTATGTTATACTAAACCACGGAGTTTTTGAACGACCAAAGTTGACTATAGTTGACTATAGTCAGTGGCGGGTTTACGATTTCCGGGGCCCTACGCTTAAAAACTTTTGGGGCCCCTTCCCCAACTTTTTCAATTTCTTTCAAAACAATTTTTTAATGGAAACTCGGTTTTTCAAAACAGAACTTACAGTCTATTAATAAAATATAGGGCATATCAAAACAAAATATAAGAAATGAATAATATAATCAATAACAAAAGAGGAAACTATTTTAACAAGAGTAAAGGTACAAAATACACAATAAAATTTTTTTTACAAAAATCAACATATTATGAACATCTAAAATTATTGAAAAATTAAAATAGAATATAATATAAAATACGGAAAAACTAATATCACAATATTAAAATTTTTTTCTTATTATCAATAATAAGCAATAATATATCACATAAAATGCAAGTAGAATGAAGAATAAACTATACTCGGTCCGTCACAGTATGATGGTATTTTTTAACTAACAGCTGAATTTTGTTTTTCATTTAATTGCGTTTCGTGTGACTTAGGAAATATAGTAGTTTGAGGGGGCAAATTAATGATTTTTTTATTTCACTTATAGGCCGAATTTTCATTCTGAAAAAATAT